>ML781491.1:1685003-1727001 GCA_009831015.1 Picea engelmannii
AACGGAGATCGTATGCAAAAGTTACGACCCCGAGAAGTTGATGTACTAACTTACCCAAACGGGGCCCACATGACTTTTGGCGCTTCATCTCCTAGGGCTAGGTTTTTGGATGTCTATGAATTTTGGCATTCTCGTCTATTGTAAAAATGCCTCTAGAGCCTCATTGTAATCATCTTCTCACGGATGCGAGTAGCAACCACATATCTTCTCAGAGATAAGCTACCAGAGCCCTAGCTAGTTTATTTCCATTCTGTCTGTAAGCATATTTCAGTCATTTGTTATTAATGAAATGAAGTCTTATTTCCGCTGCATCTCTGCGTTTATGTGTATTTCTGTATTTCATTGTGTTCCTACATAAATCCGGATCAGCCACATGGCGTCCACGTGGGTCCGTCTCATTCGTACCATCCCAAGTTCCCCAAAGTCCCAGAGTTTCCAGCGCTCCTGCATCTATTGGTGGAAATTCATCCACCATTAAATCCAATGGTGGAACAACGTCCTTGTTTAACACAAATAATTAAGGGAATTCAGCGTTCGACACTTCGATGCCGAACACCCTTTTTTCTTTCTACGTGCATATCTTCCGGAGTTCCAAAACCCTGAAATCCTGCCACGTGGCTTCGTCCTTCAGCCTTTTCGATCTATCTAAGATACTACACCCAAGCCTCCATATTTTCGAGGCCCCAGACTCCCGAAGGTTCCATCCTTACTCGTGATGATGCATTAAATGCAAAGACAAGGATAGGTGTGTCTCGACCTTTGGCCTATTTAACCTGAGCGTCCCAACATCCTAACTTTCCTGAAGTCCCAAACTCCTAGTGTCTCGGGTGCTCCACCTGCTATTAGGACAAGCGAGTATGTGCCAAGGCGGGGTGACATGTGGCAAGGTAGAGATGACACATGGCCTCATCAATGGGTAACACGTGTAGTTTTCTAATGGGGACATAGGGTCCATGAAAATCATGAATATGGGTGACATGTGGCACATTGAACATGGGTGCATGTCACCCTGGGTGATGTCAACGTGCCACGTCACTCTGGATTGAAAACCCTCGAACACCCCTTATATCCCATGGTTGAGATGTGTCCACATAGATCCATAGATCTACGGCTTTCGTTACTTCACAACTTCAACGTTCACATGATCCACTGTGTAACTTCCTCTTTCCTCCCAGAGTGGTCAACACTGGGTTGACTACGGTCTAGATTTGATGGTTAGGAGGGATCCCAAAGCATTCTTCGATCGATGGTTCATGTTATTTCGCAACTTCGATGTTCGAGGGTTCTACCCACTTAACACTCCTTTTCTCCTGGAGTAGGACTTTGTCAAAGTGCTATACACAAATCCTTCCACTGGTGGATCAGACGGTTGAGAGGGGTTCTTAATGGACTCCCGAGATCCACACCTCACATTAATTAAAAAATCTGACATTTAGGGGTTTTGGTGTTATGACACTTTTGTTCTCCCGAAGTGGTCAACTCCAGACTGACCACGATGTAGAGACATCGATCAAGGAAGATCCTGAGAACTCTCATATGTACTGCTCGTGCTACTTCGCAAGTTCGGTAAGTGGGCCAAGGTTTAACGATGGGACATATCCCACGGTCATGGTTAAGGGAACCGCTACATGTCAGTCAACCTCGCTGGTAACCAAACCAACAGGTTTCCTTCGGTTGGTTTTGGAGGTTGTAAGGTCATAGTGTCTCGGAGCTCCAAACTCCTGGAGTTTCGAATCAAGAATATCTTAACTCCTTTTGGACTTGGTGAAGGGTTCCCAGGTCTTGGTCATATGGATCTTCTGATAGGTCTCGGGGCTGCACACCCAATTCTTAGTTGTGATTTGGTTAAGACTGTGGGCATGGGCGTGTGGTCTCTAGGACGACTAGTTTGAAGTGAACACCTCCCATTCACGGTGTTTAAGTTCTAAAAAATAGAAAGGTTCCCTTCGAGGGATCAACGAGACTAAAACATTTTAGCGAAGTCTTCCCTAACTCTTAGCTTGCAAGACCAATCCTTGGGAAAATTCCCTTATGGAATATTCAACCAGTACATGAACCATAACTTATTCTCAACTTCATCTAAAAACCCAAGTCTAATAATTCTCCTGCTGCTAAACAAAGTTAAACAGAAACCATGCAGTTACAGGGGTTCACAGAAAACCAATGAGCATTTCTAATGATAAATCAAACAATTTAAATTTAATCAAAAACAGACATTTAATCGTCACTTCCATTCTAGTACACATAGTATAAAAAAACTTATCAGGAAACCAGAAGTGTGAAGCAACTGTTGAGAGGGATGCTCGTTTCCACCCAACCATAGGCACAACCACTCCTAGATGGATTTACTACTGGCCACTCCCTAGCTAGATCATGATGCTCTAAGAGAGACTCTTCCTTCTTGTTCAATGATAGTCAGGGACAATGGTTACTCTCCTCCTCCCACGGGAACTTGGAAAAATGGTTTTATCTCTACCAAGAAAGTGAGCCTACAACGAGTGCTTCCTCAGTCACTCGTCTTCTCTGCAACCCCATTTATCAACTTAGACTGGAAACGTTGCCAACAACTTCTTGCACCCAGAGCAACTTTGCTTCTCAGTTCTCTCCAGAACCCGAAGAGTTACATGCACTCTTCTCTTCAGAAAAAATGGTCTCACGACTCATCTTCCTTGCCCACCCTCTTTTCCCCCGAATCCCTTATTTTCTTTCCTTCCTCAACAAGATTGTGTGGGTCTGATTCCCCATCTCGTGGTGAGGTCGGGAATTATTTCAGATGGGTACTCTTCCCATCTCCTTATTAACTCTTAAGGAGGACTTTTCACTTACTAGCCTGACCGGTAGCTTATTTCTAGGTCAGAATATTGTTCTGGGTCTAAGTAATTAAATCCATTAAAGTATTGGTCTGGTGGGGGTCATCTCAACCATTTCTGGTTCCCCTCACCTTCTGTCTCATAGCATCATGGTCTACCTTGGCAAACCCCCTTCAACAGTTATGCAACACTATTCATTTTTAATTAATAACAAAAATGCATACATTACCTTTTATAACAAAAAGGTTCATCACATCCAACATCCACACATATTCAGTATGCCACATTCTTTTGGCAAGTTATAGTTATATTTACAAGCTGGGGGGAAAATGGGTTTTACATAGACAATGTAAAAAGGCTAAGCCAACCAACCATTGGTATATTATTGATCTTGACAAAGTATCAATCCATTCACAGTCCAATTCTCAATGTGGTTTTTCCTACCCAAATGGCATAAGTTTCAAATGGATGAGGTTGATTCATGTTATGGGTGATTGAAGAAATAAAAAACATTTCTTTGTGGTGGCTCCCTTAGAGAATGTTTCACAAAGCACTTCCAAAAATAATTAAAATTAAAAAAAAAAAAAAAAATTTAGAAGATCCGACAAACCTGATTGTGAGGTTCGGCCCTATTGACTAAAGTTGGCACAATTTCTTCCCACTATAATAATACCGATATCGATAACTGCAATTTTTTTTTTAAATATCGTACCAAGAAATAGAAAATAAAGAATGAAGAAGTCGAATAGTCATTTGTTAGGTTGTCGTCTCTTCAAATCCACCATAACCATGGTAACTTGGCTACCTTGAGCAATCACTAGATTTTTCAGCAACAACAACTAAGGGAGCATCATCTCGGCCCTTTTCTTGAAGATCGTTGTGACTTCTATATGGTCGACCCAACATACATTTCCTAGCGACCTCACACACAAATTTCTTGGAGAGCACGTCCCAAAACCCATATCTTGGCAGAATTAGGCATTCGTGTTTATCGCTTCAGGCATTGATCGTGACCTCCACCGTGGAAATGACATAGGGCTTTCTGTATTTGTCATTTCATGCAAAGTGCCAGGTGGATACTTTAACCCTATGTAAGATAATAATAAAAAAACTCCTAGAGTAGATCTAGGCTTAACTAGTGACTAATTATTATAGGTCTTAATACTTTGTAAATTATTTTCCTTGCATAATGTAGATCGAGGCTTAAGTAGTGACTAATTATTATAGTTTTTAATACTTTGTAAATTATTTTCCCTCCATAATCCATGCTATAAGTATCATTAATAGGATATCCTAATATCACTATTAGCCAATTCATGATAGGTTAACTATATGTATCAATAACATAATTATAATATATCAATGTTAGGTCAATATGGTTAATTCGGATAGCGTTATGGCTTGATTCTCTTAGTACATTTTCCTTCTCCTTAGCTCGGTCCTTCTCATCAATACCCTTCAGTTGTTGTGCATTACCATAATATTAGACATCCATCATTAAGATCAACACAAGAACAACCACAAAGATGATTTGTTGAGATACATCACCACCCGATGAGGTCTAAGTGGAGATCTTTAATCTCCACCAATGAATAAACCAGCTCAAACACCATCTTTTACCTATACAAGTTGGATGAAATATTGACGTGGGCATAAAGCACCTATCAAAACTCAAAACGAGGGTTTTCTAAATACTTTGGGGGATGCATGACTGGAAGGCTAAGAAGGAACAACCATCACTTGAATTACAATATATGAACCATATATTTTGATATTGCTTGTACCTATTATTGAATTCACTCAGCGTGCCCCAACAACGGATTTGCACTCATTACCTTGAGTTGAGAAAATGGGTAGTATGATACAATTTCTGATCTTTCTTAGACATCTTCTCCATACAGTAAAATTATCTCTCTACGTCTTAAGAGTCAAAACGCCTTTTGTCGGCTTCACTTTCTTCTTTATCCATTTATTTTTTTTGTAAGGGATTTTCTTTCACGTTAAGTACTTAAATATCATGTTTTCTAATTTAATATTCTAAAGAGGCATTTTTTTAAGGATATGATATGAAATATCAGTACATAATACATCTTGGGAAATTTCATGAATGAGAGTCTTATTGCATTAAAAAAAAGACAAGCCATATTGATATTAAAGATTTTAAATTAATTGGTAATTTGTAATTTATTATTCATTATTATTATCCCTGTTATGATAACTATATAATAATGGATACATAGTTGAATGTTATTATTTCATTTATCGCACCCTTGCAACATTGTGCAAGCATTGTACAATGTGTTGAAATGAAGGTGATTTAGTCAAGGTCAAAATAATTTTATATACAAATAACAAGCTATTTTCCTATGAACAACTTCTCAAATTGACTGCTCTCACTTTTATAATCTAAGTGTCAATTCAAGGAGACTTGTTTGATTTTACCAAATCAAATTTACATCCATGGGATGTAATTATAAAGCCAACTTGAAGTGAACTTAGCTATCAAGTTATCTTATCAGCATTAATGTTCATTAGCCAATGCCTTCTTATTTTCTCGTCCCTTATGTACAAAAATATTTTTGGGGTTGTTCTTCAGTAAGACATTTCCATAGATCATCGCTACCATATTTCTTGATTTGATCTTAATATTTGAGATTTACTCTATATTACGAGGTTAATGAGCACTAATATTTCTTCATTAACACATGTTTCAATATGTGACACCTTCCAAAATCCCTTTTGAATGTTTTCTATTTTAATTTATTAACTTAGACATGTTACAATATGTGACACCATCCAAAAAAAAAACCTTTTGAAGAGGTAAATCACACCCGTATAGATGATCAAATGAATAACCCATGAACTACAAAAGAAATCATCAAATATAAATCAATATCACAAGCATTGCACTCAGATCCATTCCACAAATATACCATTGATCAAGTTGCTTGGGTTTAATTCAAGAATTGCATTAAGATCCATTCAACATGTTTCATATATACCATGAATCAAGTTGCTCCCATTTAATGTTGACATATATCCCCACTCATTATCATACTAGATTTGTAATAAACACTTACTTTTTTGTAATTCTCAGTGAATCATTGTATTTATGAAAAAAAAATTACTTGGGTTTAATTCAAGAATTGCATTAAAATCCATTTAACATGTATCATATATACCATGAATCAAGTTACTCCCATTTAATGTTGACATATATCCTCATTCATTACCATACTAGATTTGTAATAAACACTTACTTTCTTGTAATTCTCAAGTGAATCACTGTATTTATGAAAAAAAATTTGCTTACAGAGTTGTATGATCTCCAATATTTGTGTTGTAATTAATGGTTGGAGCCAAACTCACTTTCATTGGTCATGTAAAAGACCATGACAAGCCTTTGGCAAATACCTTTGAATACAATTTATATCTAGCGAACATTACAATCCAGAATCCAATATATATTAGACCATTTATAATATTAAACCATTTATAATGTTAATAGAAAAATATCATTATGCACTGTGAAGAACAATCATTATAGAAATTGTAAAATGGATTTTCCATAGCATTACAAAATCTATATCATTATGCACCGTGAAGAACAATAAAATGGATTTTCCATAGCATTACAAAATCTACATAATTTAGTATAGTAATTGAAAGTTATTTGTAAAGCTTTGATTTGTACAATTTTTTTATATTCTTTTAATTATTTGTAGATAGCTTCAAATAATGATACCTGTAGACCGAATTTAAGTATTTGACTATTTTGTTATTCTAAATATTATGCCGCACAAAAATAGTGTCTTTTTAAAGTGTTTTATTATTATGATTAAATGATAAAACAATTGATCATTGACTTTTTTTTGGAAGTATTTGTAAAATTATAATGCCGCACAAAAATAATGTCTTTTTAAAGTGTTTTATTATTATGATTAAATGATAAAACAATTGATATTGACTTATTTTTTTTAAGTATTTATAAAATTATAATTGAATATTTTATATTATAATATTTTGAAATAATTTTTAATATATATATATATATATATATATATATAAAAAACAAGTAACACACCGAAAAAATATATATTAAACAATGTAACTTAATGAGACTGGTCATAATTAAGCATAACATATTGTATATAAAATGTCCTAATGTGACTAAACTTTCAGTCACTTTTCATTTAATCATTTATGTGGTGGCCTTTTTCTTTAATAAGAAGGGTCTTCAAACTTTTTTCATTTAATCATTCATGTGCTGGCCTTTTTTTTTTTTTAATAAGAAAGAGTCTTCATTTTTGCAAATTGAAATCAAACTCTTCTAACTATATAAAAATGTGTTGAGATAGAGTCAATATCTTGGATAATATAAAAATAGGTTGAAATAAAGATTATTGTATAAATATTTTGATTTAAATAATTTTGGTATAAATATTGATGTTTATAGATTTAGTTATAGTTTAAACTTTTTAAAATGATATTTTTTTGTGATATTTTTTAGGGGATATTTTCTTGAAATTTTATAAAAAATTGTTAGATATGTAGATTTGAGTGATTATTTCTGTGTAATCTGAGTGTCTCAAGAATTTTTCAGCATGCTGAATCTATTTCCTCATTCAGAAATGGATTTTAAATAACAAAAAATAATAATTTCGTGCAAATTTATATTTAGGCAAAAAAAACCCTATGGATTTGTAACTTGTCTTGTCTTGGAATTAACTATCTTCATTCTTAGATTTTTAATTTATCATGAAATCAAATATTTTTATTTCAAAAAATATAAATTTTCTTGGAATTAGATAGTGTATTTTTTTCCATATTTGCAATTTGTCTTGAAATTATATATATTTAATTTAAAATTTGTAATTTGTCTTAGAATTAGATATCTATATGTAATTTGTCTTGGAATTAAATATCTTTGTTTTCAAATTTATCCTAGAATTAAATATTTTTATATTTAATTAGATCTACTTTATTAATATATGGATGTTTATTTGTTTTTTTAGTTAAAAAAAAATATGATAATTAAGGAACACTTATTTTAAAGTTTTTTTCATATAGAAATAAAATTTTAATGTTTTAAAGTTAATAAGTATTTTCTTACCTTTCATAAGATTAGAAAAACCAAATTGATTTTTTGGTCATCATCCTATCTTAACAATGTTATATTTGATTTAAAATAAATTCCGAGTTTAAAGATCATACATTTAATTAAATAATTTAACCTAGAATATATATCAAGTTTTTAAGTACGAAGATTTACACTCTCTCTTTTTAAGAGGTATAATATTTTAAGAATTTTAAAGTCATGGTAAGAGGTCTTCCTCAAAATAATGAACCAATCTCAAATATAATTATTTTAATTGTAATATTTTTTACAATTCCAATTAACAACATGAAAATAAATACCTTATACATATATAAGGAAATATCAACTAAATATATATGAACAAAAAAAATAAGAATATTTATATAGATGATCATACAAAGGAGGTAAAATTTAAATAGATGGTGAGAAGTGTCTCATTATATACTAAAAGGATGATACACATTGATTAATTTTTAAAATGAATTTGATTAAAGCCGACTAGGAGACCTATTTAGTTAGTTTCATCCATTAAACTATATTAATTGAAATAGCAAACTTTAATGAAGTGGAATTAAGACTTTGTGAATTTTAGTGTCCCAAGGTATACGGCCCTCCCAAAGTTTTATTTAAATTTGACCAATTTGTAATTCGTCTTTTATCAAACATGAAACTTGTCATTCGGATTTGTCTTCTCATGGGTGGATGGCGTGACTAACATCTTGTTTCCATTAACCTAAATAGTACCCGATTTCATAATCAAACAGCGATAATATCGTTAGTCACTAAAGCCGTAATTAACATTGTTAATTAATATGCAAGAGTGTGCATTACGGCTTTAGTCATAGTATTATATCCTCAAACTTAGTTTGAGTGCGTCGACTGAACTATTAAATTGGATTGGATTCGACTGATTGGCTTTCCTACTACTTCATCCTATCTTTCGCATTCATCAAGTGCATGTGAGCTAGTTCCAACCGATCATCCCAACTTGTCATGAATCTCAAAGTTGATGGATTTGTTCCATAATAGCCTTGCATCACCGTGTGTGGGGGTGATGGGTTGTTGTCCATTCGTCAATTCGAACGGACTATAGCCTGTCGTAGAACTCTTCTGCAAATTATAATTGAATTGTGTTGCATCCAACAATTCTAGCCAATTCACTTGATCCATCCTCACATAGTGTCTCAAGTAATCTTTTAATAGGCCATTGATTTGTTATGTGTGTCCATCTGTCTATGAATGGAACTTGGAGCTCATCAATAACTTTGTTCCAACAAGTTTGAACAATGTTGTCCAAAACTTCTTGGTGAAACTCGTGTCCCTGTCTGAAACGATGTTCAATGGAAGACCCCAATACTTCACTACATGCTTGAAAAACATCTGTGCCACCTCTTCCGCACTAAAGTTCAACTTCATTGGGATACAAACCGCAACTTGGAAAAACAATCCACCATGACCATGATTTCGTTGTATTCCTATGCGATTGGAAGTTGGGTGATGAAGTCCATTGACACACTTTCCCACGGTTTGTTTGGAATCGACAAAGGTTGTAACAGACCTGCCTGCATCCGGGTGTTAGTCTTTTCTTGCTGAGAAACAATACAAGTCTAGACATATTCTTCAACGTCTCACTTCATATGCTTCCAAAAGTACCTCTCTCCAACAATGTTAATGTTCTTTGTTGCCTTGGGTGGCCAGCCCGGGAGGAGTCATGACATTCCTTCAAGAGCTCATTTCGAAGATGACTTGTCTTAGGAATGTAGAGGCACTCACCAAAATACAAGAGTCCATCACGCAAGAAAAACCTTCTCGTCTTTCCTTCCTTCACCTGCTTCATAATGTTCTTTGTTGTTGGATCAACTTGCAGTCCTTCCTCAATCCTATTTCGCAACTCTGTAAACACACGAATCTGGCTCCCATCCATTGTAATAGGGAACCCACTTTCCTCAAGTGCAGCTAGTTGAACCTTCCTGTTCAAGGCATTGGTAGAGACATTGAGTTTGTCGGGCCTATACTCGATGGTCATGTCAAATTTGGCCAAGAAGTCCTGCCATAGTGCCTACTTGGAAGATAGCTTGGGTTGTGTTGCAAAGTAGCTCATCGCCACATTATCTATCTTGACCACGAAGGGATTTCCCAACAAGTAGTTTCTCTATACTTGTAGACAATGCACAACAACAATCATTTCCTTCTCATGTACCGGATGCCTTCGTTCACAATCAAATAGCTTCGTGCTCTCGAAAGCCACTGGGTGCCTGTCCTACATCAAAAACCCTCCTATGGAAAAGTATGAGGCGTCTATTTGCACTTCAACTGTTTTCTCAAACTATGGAAGCTCCAACATCAAGGCAGAGACAATCCTTCATTTTAATTATTCAAATGTAGCCTTGCTCTTTTCCGTCCAATTCCAAGTTCTATCCTTCTTGAGAAAATTTGTTAGTGGTGCAGCGATATTGGAATAGCCTTCTACAAATCTTGGGTAGTAGTTGGACAGCCCCAAGAAGACCCTCACATCATGCATTGTGAACGACTCCTCCCAATCTGCGATTGCAACAATCTTCATTGGATCCATGCGAATGATTCCTTGTCCCACCCAATGGAAAAGAAAGGGTATTTATGTCTGCCCCAAAACGCACTTGGATTTCTTCAAGAAAAATTGATGCTTCCGCAACGCGTCAAAGACTTCCTCCAAGTGTTTCTCGTGCTCCTCCATACTCTCGTTGAACACAACGATATCATCTAAATACACCACCACAAACCTATCCAGCAAGGGCTTGAGCACGTCATTCATCAATGTATAGAAAGTGGTTGGAGCATTGCATAAACCGAACGACATCACTAGGAACTCAAAGATTCTGTAAAGTGTCACCATTGTTGTCTTCGGTTCATCTCCCTCCACAATCCAAACCTGATAATAACTATGTCTCAAGTCCAGTTTCAAAAATACCTTGGCTTTGGTTAGCTTTTCAAAACAATCCATAGCTAATGGAAAAGGATATCGACTCTTCTTTGTTTGTTTGTTCAACGCCCTATAGTCAAGGCACATCCTCAGTTATGTCATGTCCTTCTTTTGAAGGAGGACTGAGGCACTGTATGGGGACCTAAAAGGTCAAGTGAAGCCTGTATCAATCAACTTCATCAATTGTTTCTTCAATTCTTCCAAATCGAGTCTTGACAATTGGTAAGGATCTTTTGTTGGTGGTTGCAGCCCCCACTCTAGCTCGATTCAGTGGTCAATGACACGCCTGGGTGGAATATTTTTAGGCAACTCGTCCTTCATTCGATCCTCAAAATTATCCAACAGTTTGGAGTGTTCCAATGGAATAGGCATCCCCACTCCATCATCATCCTCAATCTCCCCAATAACTGCAGGATAAATCTGTGAATCAAATCGTCTCACTGCTTTCTTCATGGACGATATGAACTCCACTTTTAGGCTTCCGTACAGTTGTGCACACAATACACGTCTTCCATTCACTCACTATGACCATCTTGTCTATCCATGGCACCATAACAACCTTGTTCCTCCTAAGAAAGTCTTTTCCAAGAATGACTTCAAAGGCATCCATTGGAAAGATCGTAAAGCTTGTTAATCCTTTCCATTTGTCCAACTACACATGGACCAATGACACAACTCTTGTTTCCTTCCTTGAATTATAATTGACAACCTTCACTTTTGTTTTACTTGTTGTTTCTTTGAGACCAACCTCCTTAGCCAACTTTGCCTTCAAAAATTTGTGCAAAGCCCCTATGTCAACAAGTGCTTGAATTGTTTTGTTGTTGATGATCATGTCAAAAAAGTATAGTTTATGTGTTCTTTTACCTTGGCCACCTAATGCACCAATTTTTTTTCGACCAACAGACCCTTTCCATGCCTCATGTGTTCCATCAAATGAACAACAACAACTTTCGCAGCTCACCGACCCCTTCCATTCACAACTTTCACTGAGAGTCATAAGCTTCTGTCCAAATCGCCTCATATCTAAGGCAACGCTCTTAGACTTCCCAGGATGTGGCTGAGCGCCACATTCATCCATAGCCTATTGTGGCCTTCCAATGTTAATTGTTTGTTTCTTTTGAAAACCTATGCGAGCCAGACAACATCGAGACATTTTCACTTTTTCCAAGTCAAGCTCTTCTTGGCATTATGTCCAACGACCAACCAACTTTGTCTTTCTGCGCTCTGATACCATCTTTCATGGTTCTGCAGATATTGGTTAGGCTGTGGATGCCCAACATCATCAACACCATGTGGCACCGACACCTTTCATTCATCAGCAAGACCTGACCGAACTACTTGGCCCGGGCTATGCCTATACTTACTCTCATTTCTTAGTTATGAGTTTGTGCAACTCTTTATACTTAGTTATTTTCAGTAACAAGAAAATAAAGCATGCATACAACAACACAAGATGAAACTTAGTTCATGGGTGGCCAAACCAACCTAATACCCAACAAAGCTTTATAAAAGAGAAAACTACGGTGTGTGGAGCTAACACCTGACACACAAAGAAGAGAGTTACAAGAAAAGACCAACCAAACTTCCCTTGGGTGCTCCCTCTCCATCACCTCAGCCAAAAACCAAAATGTTCCTCTCCCCTTCATGCTTCATGCTTGTTACCTGTGATTCTCACTCTTCCTTCCCTGCTAATCTTAAAATGAAAAGGCTTGAGTCTCTTTAAAATTGGAAGTGAAATTTGTATGTGCTTGGGTAATAGGATCAAGTTACAAACACATAAAACTTAATGAGTTTTTTTTACTTAATCATGACCAACATAAACAAACATAACAACCATCAAAGTAAACACATTAACACATCAAAATGATAAAGGAGTTCACCCCTCTCTTGGGCTACATATCCTGGTCCAACTTCCACGGGATCATTTTCATTAATGCTCAAAGTGTCAAAATCGGTTCTTTACAATGCTCAGAATGCAAAATAGATGGCTTCAATGGTTCTAGAACGTCCAAAAACCCCTAGCTAGGCTTTTCTTGCACCTGGTTTGGCCAAACATTGAATAGGAAACACTTCCTGGAAGTTTTCCCAATTCTTTGTTGTCTCTGCTCTTCCAATTCACACCTGTGTGTGAACAACCTAGCTCCGGAACACATTTTCGTGCCAAAACCCAACACCCACTCACATTCCACAAATCGTGGCATTCTATCGAATAGTGAGGAGGCATAACGCCTTTCTCGACGGAGGTCCTCGTCACATGGCCTCCATGTGGCCACATCCAAGCGCGAAATCTAGATCACGCGCTTATGGATTGACCATTGGATCCCGTGACATGACTTGACCATTGGTTAGAGTGTTGGTCGAATGGACTAGTGTAAAGACCAGATTATGGAACCTCGTGCCAAAGGTTGTATGGGAGTGGTGTGACTAAGGGTTGGGGCTAACCCCCGACCCTTTCCCCACACATATGAACATTGTTTCAAACTTAAATACATGTGAAGTTATAAATATTTAAGATTCAAATGGCAGGAGGGCTGGTATCCCAACCTACACCAACACGTTGCCACCCCAGGAGGTCGTGGGTTCGACGCCCGCAGACTGCAACCAAAAATTTTACACTATGGATGGGTGCCACGTGTCATCCCATGTATGGGCCACATGGCACCATACCATTGGTCCACCAACATGCCACATGTCAAATGGTGCAACCGCACCCTCAGGTACACTGCTCACACAAGACCTTCTCTTCCCTTGGCCCGAAGAACTCAAAGGTTCTTCAGATTCCCTATCGGGAGCCTTCCTTACCCACAACAACTCTCCAATTGATCTCCCTTAATGATGGGAAATCGGATCTCGCGATTTCGCGAGTCTCGTGGTCACACACCCCATGCTTCACAATACCCCGAAACCTGATGGGTAAATGTCAACACCCTTCTGTTCCTATCGGGAATCCTTACGTCGGGATTTCAACACTTTTGATGTCGAAACAACTCGCCTCGTTGATTCCCCAATTCCCGATATGCCGATACACCGATGCAGCACGACACCTATCCTCCCTCAAGTTCTTGTAGTTATTTGGACGTTGCGTTTCGGAGTTTCGCGATCCCTCCTGCACTGATGTTCATGTCGCCAAGAATTCCGATACTCTGATCCCCGATGCATGTGTGGGTTGACTATTCAACTCCTCGTCACTTCTATCGGGAATTCGGGATTCGCGGTATCGCGAATCCTGATGTCAACGGACTCGGGACTTTCTTTTTTCTGATCCTCGATGTGATATGCCACTTGGCTTCCACTAACTCCTTCTTAGCCCCACACGACTCTCCCGTCGGGATATCACGTTTCGCGACTTCGAGCTGCAAGATTTCTCTGTTCTTGAAAACTCCGATTCTCCGAACCCCGACTCCTTTGGATCCTCTGCCACGTGTCCTGCCGAGATCAACGACTAGGATCTCCTTTGGGTTTTCGAAATCCACGAGGTCTCGATTCTCTTACCTATCAAAATCTCGATGGCTCCAATATCCTGAAGACTTGTCCATGACTTCTCCTCTGTGCACTAGGGCTTAACCCCTGCGTAACTCCTGCCGAATCTGATGGTGGATGGGAAATTAACTATCGATCCCACGACCTGCAACGATTCACGAAATCTCCTCAGAGGATTTCGACAGTCCGTCCTTCCCTTTATGAATCCACGAATTGAAGACATATCTCCCCACGGGACTCGTTCACTCGCACCCCTCATTCGATTCAAGGGTCTATTCCTCCTGAGTTTTCTTCAGCTTCTCAGTCTTCTGAAAGAACTTTTCACGCACTCCTTGCGGCAAATCTTCAACAACGCTTAAGTGTTGAAGGAACTCGACTCTGTGCACACCTGCAACAACAATCTTTTGATGCTTCACTCAGAATCGCAATTCTGAGACTTCTTCTTGGCCTATGCACTCCTTGCACGACACTGTGCCTAACTGCACCTTCGAAGAAATGAGAACAAAATATATCTCTTCCTGAACCCTTCTATCATGCACTCCTTGCGGACGATTCAACTGCACTCCTTGCAGGAATCCTCTGGCTCAATCAAAGAAACAATTGAAACTCATTCACTCACCCTCTCAAATTTCAATTCACACATGAAATCACATACACAACATATAAAAGCAAATGTATGACAGGAAGAAAACATTCATGAGTATAACATCAATACACAGAGAAATAACATAAACCATGAATTTGAATCAAAGCTTTCTTCTATTAATTCAAATGCCTGTACATGGGTGTTCTTCATACACTATTCTTTGCCTTCTCTTTTGCTTCTTCTGAATGCTAATCTAATGATACAATGATACAATGAGGGTGTCTATATCCGTTTTCCCTCTCGGACTCTAAGCTATCAAATCTAAAATTAAAAATCCTATCTACCAGCATTAACTACATTAAATGTTGACTATCTACCCAAGGACGAGAGCTATCCGCTCAAGATCCCTTTGCAATGCACAAAGGCGTCCTTTCTTAAATGACTCATTTAAGATCTTTGCAACAGTCCCAAGGCATTTTCAAAATTTGTGTTGGCTTGTCCAGCTGTCTTCCGCTCCACGCTGGCTCGCTTGATGTGCTAGCGATGCTCCTGCATCATACTCCTCAGCTTGAAAATTTTCATGGGCTCCTGTCCATGAGCTTTTGCACGGTCTGTCCATGCTTCTGTATTTCTTCTTCGTTCTCCCAGCTAGCATCTTCCACTGGATGATTCTTGCACTTGACCAGATACTCATAGTATTCTTTCCTCCTAGTCTTCTTACTCACTCTCTTGTCCAGTATGCATTCCATCTGTGGCTTTTCTGCAACTGGCAATTGTTTCATCCACTGGATCACTGGTTCCTCGGTTCCAGTCTCTGCTTCTCCAGTCCTATATGGGTATAAATCTACGACATTGAATATCGGAGATATTCCGATGCCCTCCGACAACTCAATCTCATAAGCATTCTCTCTGAATTTCTTCAGGACCCTGCATGGCCCAATTTTCTTCATTTTCAACTTATTGTATGCTCCCCTTGGGAACCTTTCCTTCCTCAAATGTTCCAGGACTAGATCACCAACTTCAAACTGAAGTTGTCTACGATGTTGATCTGCTCTGCACTTATATTCCTGACTAGAATTCAACAGTCGCTCCTTCACCCTGCTGTGAAGTTCCTTCATTGCTTCAGCGAATTCTTCTGCACTAGCGCTGCTAGTGGCAATCTGTTCTGAATCCCTTAGTTCAGAAACTCCTCTTGGCCGCCTGCCGTATACAATCTCAAATGGAATTTTCCCTGTGCTCCTGTTCACTGAATCGTTGTATGCGAACTCTACCTGTGGTAATATATTATCCTAGCTACTATGGTGCTCCGCCACCAGGCTTCTCAGCAAGTCTCCCAGACTTCTATTTACCATCTCTGTTTGTCCATCTGTCTGTGGATGATAAGCAGAACTAAATGCCAGGTTAGTTCCTAGCTTTTTCCATAAGGTCCTCCAAAACTGCCCTATGAATTTGGTGTCTCTGTCCGAAACTATGCTTTTCGGAAATCCATGCAGTCGAATGACCTCCTTGAAAAACAGATTTGCGATGTGAGTGGCATCGCTGGTTTTCTGGCATGGAATGAAGTGTGCCATCTTAGAAAACCTGTCAACTACCACAAAGATGGAATCAACACCTCTTTGTGTCCTCGGTAACCCCAAAACAAAATCCATGCTAATCGCCTCCCATGGCCTCTCTGGTATGGGCAATGGTTGATAGAATCTCACATTCTGCTTCCTCCCCTTCGAATGCTGGAAAATTCTACACCTGTCAACAAACCTCTTGACATCTGCATGCATCCCCAGCCAAAAATATGATTCATTCAGCTTCGCAAATGTTTTTTCATGGCCAAAATGTCCTACTAAACCACCATTGTGCTTCTCCTTTAACAGGTTCTCCCTCATGGAGCAATTCGGAATACACAGTTGATTGCCTCTGAACAACAATCCTTCCTGGATCATATATTCTATCCACGGGCTTCTATCCCTGAGAACTGGATTCTTAGCTACTTCATACGCTTCTCCAAAGTCTGCATCACCTACGTACATGTCCCTGAGATTTTCAAAACCCAATGTTTTGACTCGGAACTCCTGCAACAACAAACACTTCTTGCTCAAAGCATCAGCCACTTTGTTAGCAGTACCCGAAATATGTTTAATCACAAATGTGAAATTCTGCATATACTCTACCCATTTAGCATGTTTCTGATTCAACTTCTCTTGTTGAGTCACAAACTGTAATGCATGATTGTCACTGTACAATACAAATTCTTTCGGGATCAAGTAATGCCTCCACTTCTTTAATGCCTGTATGATAGCATAGAATTCCTTATCATATGTGGAGTACTTCAGTTTTGCCTCATCCATCTTCTCGCTGAAATATGCAACTGGTTTGTCCTCCTGACTCAAGACTGCTCCTATGGCAAACCCACTTGCATCACATTTCACCTGAAATGTTTTCTGGAAATCCAGTAACACCAAAACCGGTTGTTCCATGATCTTCCGCTTCAACAGATTGAAGCTCTTCTCAGCCTCTGCTGTCCAATGAAAAGATTTATGTCGCTTCTTCACTGTGTCCATCATCGTTGCGCTAATCCCACTGAAATTCCTGATGAACTTTCAGTAGAAACTAGCCAAACCATGAAAACTTCTCACCTCTAAAATGTTTCTTGGTGGTGGCCAATTCTTGATCACTTCTACTTTATCTGGATCCATCCTCAACTCATTAGCCGAAATAACAAAACCCAAGTAAATGAGCTCTGTCTTCATAAATGAGGACTTCTTCATATTGATCAACAACTTCTCCTACTGTAGCTTCCTCATCACAATGGCCAAATGCTTCAGATGTTCAGCCTCTGATTTACTGTAAATCAATATGTCATCCAAATAAACAATGACAAACTTCCCAATGAATTCCTTCAGGACTTCATTCATCAACCTCATAAAGGTACTTGGTGCATTCGTCAAGCCAAATGGCATGACTAGCCACTCATACAAACCTTCGTTTGTCTTGAAGGCTGTCTTCCACTCATCGCCTTCTCTCATGCGAATTTGGTGATATCCGCTTTTCAAATCAATCTTTGAAAAAAAAAATTCTCCGCTCAAGCAATCCATCAGATCATCCATTCTCGGTAATGGAAATTTGTACCTGATAGTTATCTTATTGATCGCTCTCAATTCGGTACACATTCTCCAACCTCCATCCTTCTTTGGACTCAGTACCGTTGGAACGACACATGGGCTTAAACTTTCCCTCACTAATCCTTTATCCAACAAATCCTGTACCTACCTCTTGACCTCTTCATTTTCTTGTGGCGTCAATCTGTACGTAGCTTTGTTTGGCAAACTAGCTCCTGGTATGAGATCAATGTGATGACTCACACTTCTCATCAGTGGAAACGAATGAGGTAATTCATCCATTATGATATCATCGAACTCTCCCAGTAGTTCCTGAATTTCATCTGGCAAATCATCCACTCTTGTGCTAGTCAGAACAATCCTCGGCTTCCTGACCACAAAGAATTGTGGATCTTCTTTCTTCTCCATCTCCGTAAGAAGTTCCTTCCCACTCATGAGAAGTACTGTGTTGTTTACTTCTGGTTTCACCTCCTTATCTTTTATCGGAAGCAACCTGTATGTCCTCCCATTCTTCTCCAGGGTATATGTGTTTATCCTCCCATCATGAACCACATTTCTGTCATATTTCCATGGTCTACCCAGCAATAAATGACAAACATCCATGGGAATGACATCACAGAGTACTTTATCATTATATCCCCCTATCTTGAATTCAACCAAGCATTGTTTAGTGACACTTACTTGATGTCCCTTCTGTAGCCATGAAACTTTGTATGGACTCGGGTGATCAGTTGTCTCTAGCTCCATCTTTTCCACCATCTCGATTGAAACGAGATTATTTGTGCTACCACTGTCAACAATAACCTTGCATACCCAGTCCTTGGTTTTGCAAGCCGTTCTAAAAAGTCTGATCCTCTGAGCTGAGTCCTCCACCTCCTTTCCGGGTGTTAAGAAAACTTTACACATCATCAGTGACCTTCTGCCTTCTATGTCTTCGGCCTCAACATCCCGCTTCTGTGCCTCAGTGATGTGAGCTTCCCCAATGTCCTTCTTTTTCTCTGGGCACTCAAACGACCTATGGCCATTTTTCCCACATGTGAAGCATGTGATCACTCCACCTCTTCCTCTTCCTCTACCTCTGGTATGAGGGAAAGTATTGCCATCAACATATCCTCCACTCTGCTCTGTATGTTTCCCTCTCTGTTCAACATGTGGTCCCCTCTGTGAGGTTCCACCTCTCTCAACCTTACCCTGAGGTTTCTTCCATTCCTCCTTGGGCTTCTGATATTTGTCTTGGGCAACTGCTTTGCCTCTGGGCTGACTTCTGCCTCTCCCTCGCTGACCTTGCTTACGGTTCAGCTTCTCTTCTTCTTTTAAAGCCATATGATAGGCATCCTCCATAGTCCGAATGGTCGCCATACTTAATTCATCCTAAATGTCGTATCTCAGGCCATTCAGATATCTAGCAACATTCTCATCATCACTCTCCCGATGACCTGCTTTGATGTTCAGTCGATAGAACTCCTCAATGTATTCTTTCACTATCATCAGTTTCTGTCTCAGGTTCTGCATCCACCTGAACAGAGTAATTTGATAGTCTCTTGGGATGAACTTGGCCTTCATCTTCGCAATCATTCGATCCCATCTTTTAATCTTCTACTTTCCTTTGCATCGTCTATCTGCTTGTAACTCGTCCCACCATAAGGCTACATGTCCTTTCAATCTCATGACTGAATGCTTGACCTTCTTGTCCTCTTCGATATCTTCATAATCGAAGTAGGTATCAAGAGCTCGGATCCAATCTAGTAGCTCTTCTACATCCAAATTTCCCTCATAGAATGGAATATCCATCTTCACCTTCGCACCCTCCTTGCGATAGTTTTAATCAGTCATTCATTCGCTGGATCCTCGGATGTAACTTCCCCTTCACATTCAACCTCTACCTCATCCTCGGAATCGCTCAGATCCCCTGCACTAGCTGTGCGTCTTTGCGTTGTCTCCATCTCCTCGAGTCTTTCTCGGAGATCACACATTTGTCTCTCCATTTTTGGATTTCCTACTAGCCTGCCTCTTCTTCTCACCTCCCTGTCTTCTGGATCAGGTGTCTGTCTTTCTCTCCTTGGCGGCATGGCGAATCCTCTTCTCTGCTACAGAAAGAAAAGAAATATCCCCACTCTGATACCACAACTGACGCAACTGCACCCTCAGGTACGCTGCTCACACAGGACCTTCTCTTCCCTTGGCCCGAAGAACTCAAAGGTTCTTCAGATTCCCTATCGGGAACCTTCCTTACCCACAACAACTCTTCGATTGATCTCCCTTAATGATCGGGAAATTGGATCTCGTGATTTCGCGAGTCTCGTGGTCACACACCCCGTGCTTCACAATACCCCGAAACCCGATGGGTAAATGTCAACACCCTTCTGTTCCTATCGGGAATCCTTCCGTTGGGATTTCAACACTTTTGATGTCGAAACAACTCGCCTCGCTGATTTCCCGATTCCCGATATGTCGATACACCGATGCGACACGACACCTGTCCTCCCTCAAGTGCTTGTAGTTATTTGGATGTCGCGTTTCGGAGTTTCGCGATCCCTCCTGCACTGATGTTCATGTCACCAAGAATTTCGATACTCCAATCCCCGATGCACGTGTGGGTTGACTATTCAACTCCTCATCACTTCTATCGGGAATTCGGGATTCACGGTATCGTGAATCCTGATGTCAATGGACTCGTGACTTGCTTTTTCCCGATCCCCGATGTGATATGCCACCTGGCTTCCACTAACTCCTTCTTGGCCCCACACGACTCTCCCGTCAGGATATCGCATTTTGTGACTTCGAGCTGTAAGATTTCTCTATTCTTGAAAACTCCGATTCTTCAAACCCTGACTCCTTTGGATCCTCTGTCACGTGTCCTAACGAGATCAACGACTAGGATCTCCTTCGGGTTTTCGAAATCCACGAGGTCTCGATTCTCTTACCTATCAAAATCTCGATGGCTCCAATATCCTGATGACTTGTCTGGGACTTCTCCTGTGCGCACTAGGGCTTAACCCCTGCGTAACTCCTGCCGAATCTAACGGTGGACAGGAAATTAACTATCGATCCAACGGCCTATGGTGATTCACGAAATCTCCTCAGAGGATTTCGACAATCCATCCTTCCCTTTATGAATCCACGAATTGAAGACGTATCTCCCCACAAGACTTGTTCACTCGCACCCCTCAGTCGATTCAAAGGTCTATTCCTCCTGAGTTTTCTTCATCTTCTCAGTCTTCTGAAAGAACCTTGCATGCACTCCTTGCCGCAAATATTCAACAATTCTTAAGTGTTGAAGGCACTCGACTCTGCGCACACCTGCAACAGAAGTCTTTTGATGCTTCGCTCAGAATCGCAATTCTGAGACTTCTTCTTGGCCTGCGTACTCCTTGCACGACACTGTTCCTAACTGCACCTTCGAGGAAATGAGAACAAAATCTATCTCTGCCTGAACCTTTTTGTCACTCACTCCTTGCGGACGATTCAACTGCACTCCTTACAGGAATCCTCTGGGTCAATCAGAGAAACAATTGAAACTCATTCACTCACCCTCTCAGATTTCAATTCACACATGAAATCACATACACACCATATAAAATCAAATGTATGACAGGAAGCAAACATTCATGAGCATAACATCAATACACAGAGAAATAACACAAACCATGAATTTGAATCAAAGCTTTCTTCTATTAATTCAAATGCCTGTACATGGGTGTTCTTCATACACTATTCTCTGCCTGCTCTTTTGCTTCTTCTGAATGCTAATCTAATGATACAATGATACAATGAGGGTGTCTATATCCATTTTCCCTCTCAGACTCTAAGCTATCAAATCTAAAATTAAAAATCCTATCTACCAACATTAACTACATTAAATGCCGACTATCTACCCAAGGACGAGAGCTATCTGCTCAAGGTCCCTTTACAATGCACAAAGGAGTCCTTTCTTAAATGACTTATTTAAGATCTGCGCAACAGTCCCAAGGCATTTTCAAAATTTTTGTTGGCTTGTCCAGCTGTCTTCCACTCCACGCTGGCTCGCTTGATGCGCTGGCGATGCTCCTGCATCATCAAAACTGGATATTTCCACCTCATGTTCCAATCTCTTTCCACATCAACCTCTGCCACATCATCACTTTCCACATGTCAATTCGGTAACATTCCACGTCAACACCTATGCCCAATCATCAATCCATGTCACCCTGCTACGTATCAGTACAATCACCTTGCCACGTGTTAGTATTGTCTGCACAATCAACAGTACAAACTGTATAGTCAACAAAAAAATTGCATGTTTGTCAAAGTTGATAGAACACGATATCTATCACATATGATGTCTATTTGAACCCATTCAAGTTGTATTGGGATCATGAGAACGAGGCCTACGCATGAGTCTGTTTTCAAGAAATTCTGAGCACTTTGATTTTTGAGCATATTTTGATCCCATGGATCACTCCTCCCCATTGGGAAGCTTTTGGACCTCCAAAAGAATACTTTCAGTCAATCTGAAGATGAGGTTACAATTACAATTCCCTCACCTTTCCAACCTCAATCCATTTGGCCTTGTTTGGATTTGTGCCTTTAAGACCAACTCGAAGGTATTCCACATTCCCTCGTTTTGAAGTTCACATCCTCATGTCAAGGATTGTATCCTCATGTAGTTCTGAAAGATATTCTAGAGAGAAATCATCTATGGAAGGAATCTGAACATGCTCTCCTTGATCATCATTCAAAGGAGGATCATACAATCTCAAATTCTCAACATTAATAACCGCATACATTTGCATATGAAAAGGAAAATCCAAACGAAAGGCATTGTTACCAATCTTTTCAAGAATCTTGAAAGGTCCATATCTAATTGGTTTTAGTTTTTTACCTTCTCCTTTAAGCCTATCTTTGCTAATGTAAATCCAAACTTCATATCCAACTTAGAAACTGTGATCAACATGATGTTTTTCATGTCTTGTCTTGTACTTGGCTTGGCTCTTTTCCATCTGTTCTTGTACCATTTGATGCACCAACTGAATTTTTTCAATGAACTTGTTTTCTCTATCAATTTCATATTGACCATCAATAGCAATATATTTCCCAAAGATAAAATATAAAGGAGATTTTAGAAAATAACCAAAACATACCTCAAATGGAGATGTTTCATTCGAAGAGTGCTTAGCCTGGTTGTAAGCATGTTGAATGCAGTGTAGGTTTTCATCCAAAAGCTTAGGATGCTTGCTGCAATAACCATGAAGAAGATGTACTATTGTTATATTCACCACTTCTGTTTGACCATCGGTTTGTGGATAAAAAGTTGTGCTCCTTTTCATCTTGGTGTCCATGAGTGCCCATAAGCCTGGCCAAAATTTCCCAATAAATCGAGAATCCCGATCAGAAATAATAGATTTGGGAAACCCAAAATGTACCCAAACATGTTGAAAGAACTTTTGTTTCATTTTTTTAGCTGTAACTTGCTTCTACAAGGCATCAAAATACACATTTTGTTGAATCGATCAACCACAACATAAAGATAATCATGATTCTTTTCATATGTAGGTTGACCTCCTATAAATTCCATGGAAATGCTTTCCCAAGGACAAGAAGGAACCAGAAGTGGAGTATACAAACCCAACTTTCTATTGCTAGGATTACTTGTATCACATAAAGAACATCCTCTTACATATCTTGAAACACTTTTATTCATTTTAGGCCAATAACAATACCTTTGCAAATTATCCATTGTTTTTCCTACACCAAAGTGGCCAGCAATAAGAGAAGAATGAGCTTCCCTTATGATGTTGACTCTTTCACCCTGTGGAATACATAGCTTGCCAAGATGATACAAAAGCTTATCATGCAGATGGTAATCCAATTCCTCAACTTGGTTAGAATGACACAAAGTTGCATAAACCTCTTTAAAATCAACATCTAAAGCATATTGTTCAACATAGCTTTCATGCATCGTAGAATTATGCTTAAGATTAACTGAAGCACTAACAATAGGCCTAGAAATCATATCAACAACTTTTTTATAAGTGCCTTTTTTATACCTTATAACCAAGTTGAATTGTTGTAGAAAACCCATCCATTTGAAGTTCCTTGATTGTTGTAGATTTGTTTGTGATTGTAAGTATTGCAATGGTTGATGATCCATGTGAATGATTGTTTCTTTTCCCAACAAATGATGTTTCCATTTTTTCACACTTTGTACCAATGCATACAACTCCTTATCATAAGTAGGATAGTTAATCAGAAAACCATTACAAGTTTCAAAATGAAAACAAATGGGCTTACCATGTTGCAACAAGACTGCTCTCGTTGCATAATTGATAGCATCTGTTTGGATCTCAAATGGTTGTATCAAATTAGGATGTGCAAGAACTGGACCTAAATTAATCTTCTCCTTCAAGGCATCAAAAATTTTGTCTTTCTTGCCTCCCCATTGAAAAACTTGCTTGATGCTTGTCACAGCATGTAATGGAGCTTCAATTGAAGAGAAGTTAGCAATAAACTTTCTCCAATATTGGGATGATCCCAAAAAGCTTCTTACCTCTATCACATTGTTGGGCTTGGGCCAATCCAAAATGACTTTGACCTTGGAAGGATCAATTTCCAGTTCTCCTCCTCCAACAATATGTCCCAAGTAAGCAAATGAGGTCTTTCCAAACTCACATTTAGACATCTTCAAAAACAAATTTTCTTTCTTCAAGACATCCAAAATTTTCTTTACATGCATAACATGCTCTTCATGAGATTTGCTAAATAAAAATGTCATCCAAGTAGACAATCACACGATCATCAAGAAAAGACCTTAAAACATCATTCATGACTCTGATGAATGTAGTAGGAGCATTACAAAGCCCAAATGGCATTACCATATACTCAAACAAACCTTGTTTGTTTTGAAAGTTGTCTTCCATGTGTCTCCTTCAACAATCTTAATCTGATGATATCCACTTCTCAAATCCAACTTAGTAAAATACTTAACATATCTGAATTTATCAAGCAAATCATCAATTCTAGGAAGATGATAATGATTCTTTATTGTAATCTTGTTCAAATCTCTGAAATCTACACACATGCTCCATGTACCATCTTTCTTTGGCACTAAAACAATTGGCGACTCACATGGTGATGTTCTTGGTATGATGCCCCCTTTGTCAAGCAACTCTTGGATTTGTTTTTTAATTCAACATTCTCCATGTTTGACATCTTGTACATTCTCCATGACTGACACCATGTACATACCAATGCTGCAATTGTATCTCATGTTGGATACCCCTTTTTCGAGACTATCCCTTTGGTTCATGAAACATCTCTCCATATTGGTTAACAACCTCATGTAAATCAGATTTCAACTTTGCATCACAAGCTTGGAAAAATTATTTTTCAACATTGTCTTTGGGTTTGATCATCAAGAGGACAAAATTATTACTAGCATTGACTAATCTTTTCATTTGTCCAACATTTACAAGTGACAAATTAAACTTCTTTGTATGTGCTCTAACAATGTACTCAACTCCATTTTAAAAAAAAATAATATTTTTTCTCATGACGATGAAATATGGATCTCATATCATATAAATATGGGCTTCCCAACACAATACCACAAATATCCAATGGAATAACATCAAGCTCTACCTCATCTAAAAATTTGTAGTGATGGAAAATCTAAGCTTACACCTTCTTGTCACATGCAATTTGGCATTGTCACATATCCATCCTAGAGGGTAAGGTTTAGGATGTGGTGTAGTTTCCAATTTTAATTTCTTGATAGTGTCTTCAGATATGAGGTTTGCTAGAGATCTAATATCAAAAAGAGTATATGATCTGAAATGATATTTTAAATGATTGTGGTTGAGTTATTATGCATGCGTTTATTAACCATTTAAGAAGCTTAATGAAAGAGGAATAAGATATGAGAATATATCACAGCCACAAAACAATTTATAGATATGAAATGAAGCAATAAGAACAACAAACCATAACAATAGAAGTGATAACGGAGTTTGGCAATCTCGCCTATGTCTCTGGGCCTTTGTCTTAGTGGGTGAGGCTTCTTTATTTATTTTGAAAGCTCAATAAGTACATCACAACAGTGCCATAAGGCTACAATACTTATCTTTTCTTGTTCTTCCAAATATCTAGAACCCAATAGAAGAAATGACACTCAAAACAGATGATCGGAGCTACCAGAAATGGCCCGCAAAGGTGCCCTCCTCAACAACTTCCCTACATAAAAATGGCTTTGGCTTGACTTTCCTTCAGCATAAATCTACTCTAAATATCCTCCCATGGGCTCAAGAAGGCATGGCTTATATAGATCTGAAGTTGGTTACTATCCCCCAACTTCCTCCCAAAATCTAGCCTAAAAAAGAGCCCAATATCCCCCAAAAATGGGCAAAAATCTCCAATTACAAGCACAAAATCCACTACTATATGGTCAAAAACATACCTTTGTAACAAAATATAAAAATTATCCCCTAGGGTTGGTCACACGCTCCATATTGAGGTCACATGCATCTTAGGTGGCTAAGCGCCAGCTCAAAGGGCTGCGTGCTGGCCCCTAGCCCAAACTTTGTGGTCATGTGGAAATAATTAATGGGACCGCGCCCTTACTATAAGCCTTGGGTCATGGTCATGAACTCGAATCCTATGGAGGACGAGTGCTATAAAATCATGCGCTTTTTTTTTAGGCATAGGCGTTGGTGCCCCATGCTTGGTGGTCACCGTAAAGAATTAAATCGTGGGTTGGGGCTTAGCCCCAAACCCTTTTCTCCCATACTCTATTACATTACACTTTAAATAAACATAAAGTTGGTTATAAACAAAAGCTCTAATGTGTCTCAATGGTATTCGGGCCTTTATGAAAGCGTTGTGCTTGGTGAAGAGGTCTCTGGTTAAATTCCTGCTAACTCCACAAATTTTGCATACAACCAACGAGACAACCAATGGGTGCCATGTGGCAACCCATGTCTGGGCCACGTGGCACCCCTCCATTTGTTGATTTCCCATGCCACGTGTTAGTTTGTGATTGGACCAACTCTACTACCCAGTCAACAATTGTACTTGCCACTTGTTTGCACGGTTAGTGTTTTTATCTGCCACATGTCATCGTACGGTAGGACCACATGGCACCTATACGAGCATGCCATGTGTCACCCTTGAAGTGGTGACATGTGTTACCTCTGGTTGGTCCACATCTTCTATATGGCCTGCCCACTATACCTCTTACATGTTTCATGCTACCGCATCATCATGATGACGTCAGCATGACATCAGCGTTGAATTTTTTTACTGTTGACCTGTTTGACTTTTTCCTTGTTTGGCAAAATGATCAGAGTGTGATAAACCTCGCATATGACGTCTATTTGAGGAAGTAAATATATGGCCAGAATCAGTGTGATGAGCCAGTCACAATGGAATTAGTTTCCTTCAGTTCCGAAAACTTTCATTTTTGAGCATTTTTTGGCCTGGGAAGCCTCCTGGATCCGATTCTGGATCACACCTCCCCACTAAAGGAACTTTTTGTCCCCAAAAGGTTATTGACCAGTCAACAAGCTCTAGATAGGCCACCCAACTTGTCCTCTGTCTCTGAACTCTGTCCTGTGCACTTGTCTCATCAAGATCAACTATAACACAATCATGACAACTGACAACATATTGTTAGCCATTTGAACCCTGTCACATTTTACTGAAGCCACTATTATCCATGTGGACAACATTACTAATGATAGCATAAAAAATATGACTGTAAATGAGATGATATACTTGTAATATTTTCACGGCATGATCTTATCTTGAAGTAAACTATGATTGATTTTCCATTCCACAATCATTTCATGTTCTTCCTTAAGATCGATTACTTCACTTAAAACAATTATAGGTTTTTTTCTTTCTTGAACTGCCTTCTTTAATTGTTCCTTTGTTTGAGGAGTTTTAGTTGCCTTAACATGATGAGAAAGAACCACATAATCTTGACCTGCTTTGGTTAATTGATATTGATTCTTTGTCCTATAGAAGATTGCCTTACAATCAAACAAGTATGGACTACCTAATACCATTCCACATTCACTTAATGACACTACATCACATGTTGCCTAGTCCATATACTTAGATAAAATTGCAAATTTGATTGTGCACTGCTTTGTTATGTGCATTTGATGATGATTTCTTATCCATTTAAGTGTGTAAGGATTATGATGTAATTGTTTTTTTAACACCAATTGTTTCACCAATTCTTATCAGATTAAATTAGATTGAGATCCACTATCGATTAATGTGTCTATCTTAATGTGTCACATGATTACCCTTATATGGAACAAGTTACTTCTAAAATCAATGCTTTCACCAATTTTACCTGTCATACCAACTAAGGAGACCTTTGATTCATCACCTAAATCTGATCCCAAGTCTGTAGGTCTTGTTGTTGCTGCAACTGTTTGCCTCCCTTTCTTTTCCTTGGACCACTTTGGCCTCTTCTCAGGATGCAACTGCTAACAATGGTCCTCATCATGCTCCTCTTTATTGCAATGCTTTCAAGAGAGCCTCTCTTCCTTCCTTGCCACTTCATTTGCCTTTTTTCCATGCGATTTCCTCTTGTCCTCTTTCCTTGAAGAAGATTCCCCTGATACACCTGCTTTCCCTACTTCAATATACGTCACTTGAATAGAAACCTCATCAAGGTTAGTGGGTCCAAACATGAATACAATATTTCTAATATGTCCAGGTAAACCTCCTATATATTTCATAAGGGTTTCCTATGTATGTAAATGGATATATAACATCAATGCCATTTTTCGAAAGCCATCTGTATACTCTTGCACTGTTTGTCCTTTTCTTAGTTTTAAAGATTGTCATTCAATTGATTCTTTTTATTTATAACCCAAAGGATAAAATTTCTTTCTAAGTGCATAAATGAAACTTTTCCATGATGGAAATACATTACCCACTTGTTGTGTTTAGTTTTGCAACTTTCTTTTCCACCAGATGAGATTTGTGCCTACAAGTCTCAAAGATGCCAACTTGATTTTTGTGGCCTCATCCTTGATCTGTTACACACTGCAATAGACCTCCATCTGTCTGACCCAATTGTCAATTTTCTCTACATTAACTTCTCCATCATATATGGGTAACTCAAATTTAACATCAAGTTTTAATAATGGCATTTCATTCTTATGTTTATGAACATGTTTCTTTCCATTGTATTTAGAACTTGAACTTGAAGAAGAAGGAGAAGGAGGAGGCGATGATGGAGGTGAAGGAGGAATCTGAGGAGGATCCTCTCCTCCTTCACTTTTTCCCTTTGAAGATTCACCCAGATTTGGTTTCTTACGTTCCAAGTAATCCTCATACAAAACTTTCATCATCTTCGACATGGAAAAAAAGCTTTCGAAACTCTTTCTCATCTTGAGAAAGTCCCTCTTCCAATGCTATGTTATTGGTGTGAGAATATTTCTTTCTCAATCCAATTAATGGATTCTCTTCAACAAGATCGACTTCACCACATTGTAGCTTTTCCCTTGTTAAAATGCAAAACTCAAATCCAAACGTCAACTAGCTCTGATACCACTTGATCTGAAATGATCTTTTAAATGATTTTGGTTGAGTTATTATGCATGATTTTATTAACCATTTAAGAAGATTAATGAAAGAGGAAGAAGATATGAGAATATATCACAACCATAAAACAATTTATAGATCTAAAAAAAAGAAATAAGAACAACAAGCCATAACAAGAGATGTCATAACGAAGTTCGACAATCTCGCCTACATCTCTGGGCCTTTGTCTTAGTGGGTGAGGCTTTTTTATTTCTGTTCAAATCTAAATAAGTACATCACAATAGTTCCATAAGGCTACAAGATTGATCTAGTCTTGTTCTCCCAGATCTCTAGAACCCAACAAAAGAAACGACACTCAAAACAGAAGACCGAAGCTCCCAGAAATGGCCCGCAAAGGTGCACTCCTCAACATCTTCCCTGCATAAAAATGGATTTGGCTTGGCTTTCCTTCAGCATAACTCTACTCTGAATCTCCTCCCATGGCCTCAAGAAGGCCTGGTTACACCGAAGGCATTCTTTTAGGGAGATTTCACTCTCGTGTTTTTGTCATCTGTCCATATCCATTAGCAACCCGCCACATGTTTTTCCTGCTCCACCGCTTCAGTGCCTGTTGTTGCCTTCACTGATACGCTACAACCTTGTTCCTATAGGTGGCTGTAACGACAAACAAAGTGGGGCTTGGGTGGCCTTTTCCCATGGATTTTCAAGATTGGTCGTGGCTTCTCTGAGCTCTTCTCTCTTCCGCATTTCGATTTCATAGAGTTGGCGTTCTCTCAGGAGGCGGGCTTTGAGGAGCTTCTTGTATTTCTTCTCTTGCATTCTCTTCCACTACCATTTGGTCACTCCTCCAGGGAAAGTGTGAGGCCCACCTCCCATCATTTTGACTTGTCTCAATGGCGATGGAAAGCTAGGGTTTGGAAGTTGGGGTTTTGGGAATAATGGCACACACAACATACCCCTCCATGAATCCAACGGTGAAACGACCAGGCCGACCATTGCAGTAAAACGACAATAAACCAGACAAAACAACAATAAATAAAGACGTTCAAGGAAACCATCCAAGATCCATTGTTCTCAATTGACTTGTGACAGGCTTTAGACCACGATAATGATCACAGAGAAGAGGAAGAACACCATCAATTTGAAGAAGAAGAGGGCCATGATCACTCTGAACAAGAAGAAATAGAAGATACGGAAGGGGAGATGAAAGAAAAAGTAGAGGATTTGAATTCTATAACAGATCTTGTAAGAAATTCTCTAATTATTTTGTGTGTTTAAGGGTTTTTATAAGAAAGGAAAGTCATTTACTTGTAAATGATTGGTATCGTAATCTATGTTTTCTCACCTATTGTTGAAATATATAAATTAGCACCTCAATATCAGACCCATTTCTAAGAATAGGTTTTTAATAGCATTTGTATTCTTAAGCATGGTTTTTTCATGCATCAGATACAAGATCGGATGTGTAGTCGAGGTTAGATGCATCATCTACTTGAAGTTTGTCTAATGATTCTAAGGCCGCCAGGGACGATGAAGTGACTAACACTAGAATCCAATGGGTGCCCCGCGATCCTGGTGTGGTCACAGAGGGTTCTGAACCAAGCGCTGCAAGTTATAGACCTCCATCACCTGTAGAGATCGAGAGGACAACAATAACTGCTTACGAATCTAGGTATTTATATGTATCTCTATATGTCACTATGGTGTGGGGAAGCTCGCAGTAAACGGTTAAGAAAAACAAAAAAAACAGTCTTCACTTTGAAATGATGTTCCACGTAAGCATATGTTGATCACAGGACGGGTTTGAAGTATTCAATATCAATGTTCACCAATGAATTCAATATCTAATTTGTAACTTTGAAGAAAGACATGGATTTAGAGAGTCAAAAGCATTTTGAATTTTCTTGACTTTTAAGGAAAACAAGGAAGAAGAGATGAAAAATTCAAACCGAGTCAATTTCACTTATATCCAGATAACAATTCCAATACCAAAACCATTTACTAATTTTTTATACGGAATTTTCAAAGATAAAGACTTCTTTTTAATTTGATCCAATATTCAATTGATAAGCAACACGAGCAAAGGAATTTTCAAAGAACTTTCAGTGCCCAAACCTGTGTTCCAAATCCCCCAACACATGTTGCCATAATCAATTTTATTATAAGAAAAGAAGTCCTAGAAATGAGGTAGGCTTCCAAGGCCATTAAAAAATAGATATTACTCTTAAATCTTTAACAAATGCAAACGAATCCTAATTGATTCACAAAAGAACCAAATTTTCCATCTTATTCATATGAGAAATGAGCAACGAAAACATTTTTTAACAACTTTTGTTTGCAGATCACTTGCTAGAGTACAACAAAAGAGGCACCAACTTCACCTCTATATAAACCCAAATTTCTACCGACAACCCCTAACAAAACTCCAATTCCCATTACCAATACCCTATACCAATAAGTTATATCAACTTGTTGTTAACACAACTTCAGTTTTTGAATTTCTTCCATCGTCAATGGAGATATGTGGGGGGGAACTCTAGAGACATGCCTTTGTTTGAGGCACTCAATTTCGGGATTCGAAAAAAAATCCATCATATCAGGAATCCATACATGATTGAGAGAAGCGTGACAGATTTGTTGACAAAAGAGAGACCTCTAAAATTTATAGTTGTTTTGTCTTGTAATCTGCATGAATTTTTGCAGCATTTGATTAAAAATTCGATCAAGTGATCAATATCGAAAACATGTCTATTACGTTCACTTTTTTTTAATGGTATTGATATGAAATCAACTTATTAAAAGTAGCCCCTACCATTTTGAACATAAATGTTTCCTTCGGATTCATGTGCATTTCCTTGAAGTTACAACAAATAGTAACATCATCATCTGAATGCCATAATAATGTATATCCCTGTGTGAACCTGGTTATGCCTCAAAATTCTACAATTTACAACACAAATAGCCAGGTCTAAAAATAGTAGATAATCATTGGGATGTTTCCCTAAGCCTGCCCTCTTAATATGTGGTCATAAATCAGCGTTTAGGGACTCCTGTGGTGTAACAGTCCCAAACAAACAGACCCCACATTGTATATTAATGCTGGTCTAAAAGGTTATGATAATTAACGGGGTTTCTAGACATAAAATGTGTGAAATAAATTTGCCCTTTACAAATATACAAGAGATGTGTAAACAGAGAATCTTGGGCTATTATAAATTCAGGAAAAAATTTCAATATGTTGCAAATTTGATTCTATTGAATCACCTTTGAGATTTGGTTCCAATGTTGGGTATCGATAATTCCTGAATTTTTTGTTCATGCGGTCAAAATTGTTAGTGCGGTCTGTTGTTATACAGAATTAGGTAAAGAAAATGGTTTTCAACATGGAGCTAATAACCAACACACCATTTAGTCCTGTATATCATTATTCTGCTTTCCAAGTTTGTGAGGACCAACCTTCTAAAGTTTATTGTTGTGAACACAGGGCGACCTAATGGATTCAAAATTTATTATTTGTGTTGAAAATAAGTACTGTGAACTCGTCCTCCTTCAATACAACAGATCAATGGTCACTGTGAGAAAAATCCATTCATACTTTTTGTCAAACACTTGTCATGCAACCTTGTATGCTTCAATGACGTTGGTTTGACAATATCAGATTAATGTTGGTAGTGAGTATGTATTTTCAAAATCAAATGTTGAGACATACACTTCCAAGCGCAAAGATAGAATTTTACACTTGCAAAAACCAACACAAAAGCATTAGAACTATAGGCCTTTATGCAGATTTGAAACATTTTGAAAATATAGCTCACCTTAAGTGAGACTATCTCTATCCTTAAGGTGTTTGTTTGACAAATATCCCCAGTGTGTTTTCTCTACAGATTGCAGTAAAAAATACAAAGTAACACCTCTGTTTTACCACATTGTGTCCACCATTTCATACAAATGAGGTGACCTATATTCTTTTCTTTGTTTGTGCTTGGATTGTTTCTTTTATTTACACACATTTCTTTTGATGCACAAAGAAACAACAATTATCCTATATTTGCATATTCAAGAACAGTGAGGAGTCATTTTAGCTTCAAAGGATATGTTTCTTGGAGTTTTTTTTTTTAAAGCGTTAGCTCTAGATCTCTATTGCATTTAACCTAAGAAAGATGCACAATACCCATTTTTCAGGATCTGAGGGGAATTCCACGGGTTCCAATCGATATTGTCTCCAATTGTTGTGTTCAGTTTGTGACTTGCTAAAGTGGTATTGACATCCCATTTTTTGGATATAGTATAAAATTGATAACCTTTTATTAGAATCAACAACGAGTCCTTTTTTGCATGGATCTGAACTGGTTGAGTGCCAAATGAGGAGACCTTTTGATCCTTGATGTTGATCTAGGATAAAAAGAAAACATTGATTCCAACTTGAACCGTAAATAAAGCTCAAGGCTGAAAGCATTAGCAAACTTAGAAAAGTATTTGTTATGAGTCAATATTTACCCCTATATCAATTTGCAACCAACCTTTACGAGATTATCCTTTATTTGTTACAAAAGATTTCTACTTTTTCTCTGTGTGGGTGTGTTTAGTTTAGGTGCTTCTTAGTATTTTGTATCTCATTTGATGCTTGCTTTCTTCTATTTTTAAGATGATAAACCTTAAGAAATGGTTATCTCAATTCTATTTTTAAGATGATAAACTTTAAGCAACGGTCAACATTGAGCTAATATGTGTTGAAATGGGCTTGAACTGCTTCAGTTGACTGTGTCCATTGTCTATGAAACCATGCATGTGTTTAGGATCTGGAAAATCTTCCTTGAGTTGTTCACTTTAAATGTCCCATTGTCTTTGGCATTCAACACGTGTTTTTCTTATGCAAGCTAATGAATTGTGCTTATGACCCCTCCTAATATATATTTTTTTCATCTTATTGAAAGAGTCTTTGCAAATTGCCTAATTTTTTTTTAATTGTGAATTTGATAATTTGATGCCAAATTCATGCTTGCTTATGTGCAACACGTGACACTGGAGGATATTACTTTACATTCATGATTGTACAAACAAAACATTTATTTGACGTAACCTGAAAAACAAAGATATATTTCAGAATGACTAGAGCTACCACTCATCCCAACCTTTTATGGTCAATATGATTTCAGTTTGTTGGCTTGACCCCTTGTTCCTCTTTTTTCTTTTTTGAAAATAAAGTCTTTTAATTTAATATAGGGCTTGTCTGTTTAGTAAAGCAGGGATGGTGATACACCCCCACCAGGGTTTGATTCACCATAGTACATGTTATCTCATTGTCGGTTGTCATGGCTACACAGTTGGGCCAGATGCAGTGATGGACAAATTTTTTAGCCCTAATGCCAATGGTTTTCCACTTTGGTGTTGATCGGGTGGCACTAATAGTAAAAGGAAGCAAATTGAGAAAATAATTCTTTTAATTTATGCTTTATAGAATATATTTATTGGTAGGACATTTATGTTTTGTACAACCTGTGATAAATATCAATAAATGCTCTCACATTCCAACACGCTCAACTAAGTATTGTATAGCTTTGGATTTGATCATAGCACTTACTTCTGGAGTGAGATTTTCTATGTGGCTTGGACAGAAAATTAGTCTTTGTAATTGCTTGAAATATTTATAGATGATGAGTCCTAGTCATTCTCTAAAGACACAAGTGCCCCAAATGTTTGTATGGTCACTTGCCTAATAGATAAAGGCTCTTTGGATAAGTATATACAACCTTGTTGGATGATTGGTCAACCTATACTTGGTTTTAGCAGTAAACTTTATAGGACTAAATTGGTATCTTCTTCGTTGTAGTAATATTTGACATTCTTTTTTAAATTTTCCATGTCTGTTGGGTTATGGGGTTGAGTATTTCCCTCCTCTTCTTTCCAATCATCATCCAAATTGGTATGTAAATTATGTTACAACTTGCCTTCCGTATACCTGGATGAGTTTTATTGTTTGGAAGATGGAAATTAATATTGGTTACGAAGATGAACTAAAGTCCAACACTTGGCTTGTTTCTAATAGCAAGGATTTATCAATAAGTAGAAATATTTCAAATCCACCCAAAATTATCTCTTAAGTTTTTTTTTTGCACTAGTGTGTTACCTTTGGAATGTTTACACTCAGGTATAGTTGTTAGTCAATTAGTTAAGTCTATAGGTTTGGTATACAAGTGGTTAAAGTAAATATTTTGGTCCAAATCATGTTTCAAATCTGAAACTTATCCAAACAAGGTTGAGAGTGTTCCATAGGTATGTAAAAATGGAAATGTTTGGATAATTGTAACATGTCTGGGATCCTTGATTCATAAATGGAAGCACTATATAACTTCAAATCTTTTTCTACATTAAAAAAAAAAATTGTTGGTAAAATTTGAAATTTCTTCTTTCTTGGTTTGCAACACTGAAACCATGTGTAGTAAACTAGATTGATAATTGACAAAAGGGAGGATTTTGGTTTATATATGTTGTAGTTTTATAAGCAATGAATTGGTGTCAATAAAAATTATAAATTCTTTTGCTATTAAAAGTTTCATATTAAGAAGATAATGTATTTTGTTGTATTACTTGAAGACAAGAGCTTGCAAGTTTGGTGAGACATGCAAGTACCATCATCCATGTGACATAAATGGATTAGGAGGACAAGTACAAATGAATTATTTAGGCATTCCTATGTGCTAGGTATGTTATCTAAACTTTGGACGATAATATGGTTTGGAACTGTGATTTTTGTAAAACATATATTTAAAATTCATTTGACTGAGATTGTATCAAAATGTTAAGTTTGGATAAATGTATGCAGACAATGAAAATATTGCTATGTTTTAGTGGGAATTATATGCATGCATGATGAATATCAATATATTTGATGTATGTTGATTTTTGTTGTACATGGAGAGAAAGAATGTGCATATTACATGCGTACTGGATCCTGCAAATATGTTGTTCACTACAAGTTTCATCATCCCAAACCTGCAACAATATTTTCAGGTTATGCAAGTTCGGGATCACCTACAACACCTACATCATCATATTCATCTCGGTTTTTGTCTTGGCCTTTGCCAAGATCACCCTATTTTCCTGGTCCTCGAATGCAAGGATCTCCAACTTACGTGCCAGTCATATTTTCACCTTCCCAAGGCATGCTACCAATGTTAGCATGGAACAATTACCAAGTGATTCCTTGAGTTATTTGTCCAAGTTTCTTACAATTTGTAGCCTATTAATGAGGACCTGTACTTACTTTATACCATGCCTTCTTTAGAATTGCTTAAGCCTTATTTTTCATGGTAAAGTTTCATCTAATATATAAGAACATATATTATGACTCTAGTTTGATTTGACAATATTTTCTATCATGGCCATTGATGCATGGTCATATTTTAGATCCATTAAACATTTCTTGATGAGATGAAATCATACAAAGGGAATATCTTCGTACAAGTAATTTTGTTCCTGGATATGAAATAAAAATTGAGTGATTTTGGGAAAAGGTATTACAATGATGTAGAGAGGTTATGGTTTGGTACTTAGTATAAAGCAATACTAATAGTGTTGGCCAGATTTAGTAATTAGATGTTCCCATTAATCTGAACACCTATATATTCTTTCGAAAATATGGTTAATTCATTGTGTAGAATTTTATATTTACCTCATAAAGTATGTTGTATATATGTTAATTCAATTGGGCTTTGATTTCACTTATGAGAAAATAACCAGTTGTGTGTTGTTGCTCTACACCTTTTATAGACTAATGAGTCATTTCAATGAATGATTTTGGCTTTCTATGATTCAAATATTTCAATACTCTCACCGAAACCCCCGAGAATTAAGCAAAGATAGTAGAATGGTGCACATTGGTAAAATTGGTATTGCCAAAGAAACATATGTTAGTTTTTTTTGGCATTCCCTTTCCCCCTCTTCGGGGGTATTCTAGTTTATATAGATTTGAAGTTGGTTGTCATCCCCCAAATTCCTCCCAAAATCTGGCCTCAAAAAGAGCCCAATATCCCCCCAAAATGGGCAAACATATCCAATTACAGGCATAAAATCCACTACTATATGGTCAAAAACCCACTTGTGTAACAAAATATAAAAATTAGCCCTTAGGGCTGGGTGCACGCTCCGGATTGAGGTCACGTGCATCTTAGGTGGCCAAGCGCCAACCCAAAGGGCTGTGCACTGGCCCCTAGCCCAAACTTCATGGTCATGTGGAAATAATTAATGGGACCACGCCATTATTATAAGCCTTGGGTCATGGTCATGGCCCCAAATCCTATGGTGGACAGGTGCTATAAAATCGCACGCTTATTGGTTAGGCATAGATGCCCACGCCCCATGCTTGGTGGTCACCTTAAAGAATTAAACTATGGGCTGGGGCTTAGCCCCAACCCCAACCCCTTTCCGCCCATACTCTATTACATTACACTTTACATAAACATAAAGTGGGTTATAAACATCAGCTCTAATGTGGGTCAATGGTATTCGGTCCTTTGTGAAAATGTTGTGCTTGGTGAAGAGGTATCCGATTCGATTCCTGCTAACTCCAACAATTTTGCACACTACCAACCAACCAACCAATGGGTTCCACGTGGCACCCTTCCATTTGATACTTTCCCATGCCACGTGTCAGTTCATGATTGGACCAAATATATTGCGTAGTCAACAATCATACCTGCCACTTGTCTGCAAGTTCAGCATCAGTACCTTCCACATATCATCGTACGATAGGGCCATGTGACACCTGTATGAGCGTGCCATGTGTCACCCTTCCAATGGTGACACATGTCACCTCTGGGTTGGTCCACATATTTTGTATGACCTGCCCACTGTACCTTTTCCATGTGTTACACTGCCACATCAACATGACATCATGCTGATGTCAATGTTGGCTTTTTTACTGTTGACCTGGTTGACTTTTTGTCTATTTGGCAAAATGATCAGAGTGCGATAACTCTCGCATACTATGTTTGTTTGAGGAAGTAAATATATGGCCAGAATCAGCGTGACAAGCCAATCACAATGGAATGTTTTTCATTTGATTATGAGAATTTTCATTTTTGAGCCTTTTCTGGACCTAGGAAGCCTCCTGGATCCGATTCTGGATCAATATCTATCTTGGTATGCTTTGAAATAACCCTTATTTGGAAAATATCTATTCTTTATTTTTCATGATGAGTTTCATTAAGGCTACTACTACTTGAATAACTAGTACTTGCAATAGAATCCTTACCTTGAAAACCCATGGCTATAATTTTTGTTCCATCTCCTGAATCAACACCTAAATCATGTTGTGTAGTTGCAGTAGTCTTTGGTTTCCCCTTATGGATGAACTTTTTGGGTCTCATTTCACGATGAAGTTTCCAACAATGGTCTTCATCATGACCATCCTTTGAACAATGTTTACATGTGAGTTTCTCTCCCTCTTTCTTGACTGAAGCATTATTTCTTCCATTTCCTTTGAATTTATTCTTTCCCTTGTCTCCCTTAACAAAAGGGTTCTTGCTGCCCTCTTGAGGTTCATTCCTCCCTCTTGTTTCCAAATGTGTTTCCTGTACACAAACTTCATCTATACTTGTATGGTTAAACATAAGTATTGTTTGCTTCAAGTAGCTATGCAATCCTCCAATGTATTTGACTAAAGTTTCTTGAGAAGATAAATCTATACCCAAAATCAAAGATCTTCTTCTAAATTCTTGAGTGTATCTTTGAACACTTTTACCTTTAGCTTGTCTAAATTTTTTCCAATCCATAATATCTTTTTGCATTTATGCTAATGGATAAAATTGTCTTTTAAGTGCAACAATAAAATAATTCCAAGAGGATAAAACTTTACCATGTTTCTTCATGTCCTCTTGAGTTTTGGCTTCCCACCAAATGAGTGTTTCACTTTCCAATCTAAGCGATGCAAGCTAAATCTTAGTTTCATCATCTTTGATTCTTTGTATCCTACAATACACTTCAATCTGATGAATCCAGTTATCCAATTTCTCAGCATTTACCTCTCCATTGTATATAGGCAATGCAAACTTAATATTAAGGTTAATAAAAGAAGTTTGTAGAGGAATTTTACCATGTTCCTTTGGAGAATTTGGAGGTGGTTGTGAAATCGTAGAAGAGGTGGAATATGGAGGTGAAGGAGGTGGAGTATCGCCATTCCCTCCATTTCGTTTTGGATTTTTATCACCACTATCTTCATTTCCCTTTGGAGGATTTGAGCTTTCACCTTACAACCTTGCATTTCTTTCTTCAAATAAAACTTTCACCATATTTGGCATATCATGGAAATCTTTTTTGAAAGTTTCATCCTTTGAAGTAAGAGTTTCATGACTCTCCTCATGAGCCATACTTGGTGAATATCTCCTTGAAGCTTGAGGTGATTATGTAGTTCTCCTTCTTAAAAGTTGAGAACTTGGCTCTACAAGTTGACCTTATCCTCTTGTGAGATTCAACCTTGTAAGCATCAGAAAACAAACACTTGCAAACAATCAAACCTTCAAAAACCTATGCTATGATACCAACTTGATCAGAAAATGAAAAGGCTTGAGTCTCTTTAAAACTGCAAGTGAAATTTGTATGTGCTTGGGTAATAGGATCAAGTTACAAACACATAAAAATTAATGAGTTTTTTTTTACTTAATCATTAACAACATAAAAAGACATAACATCGATTAACGTAAACACATTAACAAAACAAAATGATAAAGGAGTTCACCCCTCTCTTGGGCTACATCTCTTGGTCCAACTTCTAATGGATCATTTTCATTAATTCTCAAAGTGTCAAAATGAGTGCTTTACAATGCTCAAAATGAAAAATAGGTGGCTTCAATAGCTCTATAACATCCAAAACCCCCTAGTTGGGCTCTTCTTGCACCTGGTTTGGCCAAAACCTGAATAGAAATCACTTCCTGGAAGTTTTCCCAATTCTTTGTTGTCTCTGCTCCTCTAATTCACACCTGTGTGTGAACAACCTAGCTCCAAAACAAATTTTTGTGCCAAAACGCAATACCCATGCGCATTTCACAAATCGTGGCATTATGTCGAACAATTAGGAGTCAAATCACCTTTCTCGATGTAGGTCCTGGTCAGATTTCCTCCATGTGGCCATGTCCAAGCACTAAATCTGGAACCTGTGCTTGTGGACTGACTATTGGATCCCACGACATGGCTTGACCTTTGGTTAGAGTGTTGGTTGGATGGACTAGTGTAAATACCGGAATATGGAACCCTGCGCCAATGGTTGTATGGGAGTGGTGTGATTAAGGGCTGGGGATAATCCCTGACCCTTTCTCCACCCGTATGAACACTGCTTCAAAATTAAATACATGTAAAATTATAAAGTGTTAATAGTCAAATGGAAGGCGGGCTAGTAACCCAACCTACTCCAACACGCTGCCACCCCCAGAGGTCATGGGTTCAACCCCCACAAAATCCAACCAAAAAATTTACACTATGGAGGGGTGCCACATGGAAGCCCATGTATGGGCCATGTGGCACCATACCATTGGTCCACTAACATGCCACGTGTCAAAACTGAATAGATCCACCTCATGTGCCAATCACCTGCCATGTCATCCTCTGCCACATCACCACTTTCCACGTGTCAGAGCAGTAACATGCCATGTTAGAAAATTTACCCAGTTAGCAATCCACACCACCCTTCCACATGTCAGCATGGTCACCCTGCCACATGTCAGTATGGTCTACACAGTCACCAATACAAAATGTACGGACTGTACAATCAACAATTTTTTTTTATGTTTGGCAAAGTGGACAGAACACAATATCTCTCGCATACGAGGTCCGTTTGAACCTGTTCAAGTTGCATTGGGATCGTGAGAATGATACCTATGCACAAGTATATTTTCAGGAAATTCCCATCACTTTGATTTTTGAGCATATTTTGATCCGCTAGATCACCTGCATCCTTTCTCGACTTAGACCTCCTTGCCAAACTTGGTTCAAATGATTTCCTCTCTCTGGCTTATAGGGGGGCCTAGAGGGCCCATAGTGATAATAGTGGAGGTCATTCAATGTAAGGTGGACTAGGTCCACTATATTATTAAATAAGGCCCACTATGGTAGTTAGATATAATAAATGTAAGAGGACTTCTTAGAAGGTTCTACTTCTAGAAGATTCCTCCTCTAGAATTTTCTTAGGTAATGGTAACACTATATAAAGGGGCTCAAGCAATGTAATGAGACATGAAGAGAAATATTGTATTTGGAGTGGAAGCTCATTAGGAGGTTGCCCCCTCGAAGAGGCAAGTGAACAGGAGATGATCCCTTCCATAATAGGATCCATTGTATGGTGTTGCCCTACCTCAAGGGTTTGGTAATAATAAAGTGTGGTTTCTTCTATCTTTGCTCTATGGATCTATTTTGTATTCAGTA
>ML781491.1:1736448-1761070 GCA_009831015.1 Picea engelmannii
ATATATATATATATATATATATATATATATAATGGGTTTTTGGCTGATATTTTGGAATTAGAAATATGTCTAGTTCTTGGTCAATTCAAGCACCAACTCTAGTTGGTTCCAATTATGATTTTTGGAGTGAGAAGGTGAAAGCCATTTTACAAGGTTAAGGATTTTGGGATTGTGTTGAAACAGGGTTCATAGAACCTGATGCAAATGTTTTTGCAGCTATGACTGTTGTTCAAACAAAAACGTTAGAAGAACTTAAGGAAAATGAAGGAAAAACCAAATCATGTATTTTAGTTTCATTAGATGATTCTATATTTCCTAAAATTATTGGTGCCAAGACTGCTAAAGAAGCATGGGATATTCTTAAGTTAGCTTATAAGGGTAATGGTAAAGTGAAAACTGTGAGACTTCAAACCCTTAGAACTCAATTTGAAACCCTCAAGATGAGTGATTCTGAAAGTGTTGATCAGTTTATGACTAAAGTTATGGGTATTATTAATCGACTTAGGATTAATGGCGAAAACGAACTCATAGACCAAAGAGTTGTTGAGAAATTTCTTAGAAGTTTACCTAAGAAATTTGAAATGGTAGTTACTGCTCTTCTTGAGTTGAAAGATCTAACTAATTTTTCTATAGAAGAATTGGCTAGTTCATTGTTATCTCATGAAGCAAGGATGACCTTGGATCTTAGTACTTTAGAACATGCATTTCAGACTAAGGTGTCCATGTATAGAGGCAAAGGCAGAGGTTTTCATGGATGTGGTCGAGGACGTGGTAGAAGACGTTCTCAAACAAGAGATAAACCTGAACAAACAAAAGACAAGTCAGAGCAGTCAAGATTGTCTTCAGAAGATCATGGCCAGAGATGGACAAGTAAATTAGAAATTCAATGTCGTTATTGTAAAAATTTGGGTCATCATATATCTGAATGTCGTAAGTTGTAGTATAGAAATAAAGCTAATGTCACAGAAAATGAAACATTTGATACTTTATTTCTTTCATGTCAAGTATCTCAGCAAATTCTTGACAAAGATGTTTGGTTGCTAGATAGTGGATGTAGCAATCATATGACTGGTCACAATGATTTGCTTTCTAATCTTGATCCATCTCTTATTACTACAATTAGTTTGGGTGATGATCATCCAATCAAAGCATCAAGAAAAGGTCTTGTGCAAGTTTTAAGAAAGCAAGGTGAAGTGAAAAATATTCATGATGTTTACTATGTACCAAATATCAAACACAATTTGTTGAGTATAGGGAAATTAATGGCACATAGTTATGATGTCACTTTCCGCAACAACACTTGCACAATTCTTAATCAAACTAAAAGACTCGTTGCAAAAGTCCCTATGACAAAGAACATATTGTTTCCTTTAGAAATGAGAAGTGGGAAGATGTATGCATGTAATATTTCTAATGTGACTGAAACTGAGTTATGGAATTATCATTATGGTCATTTACCAGTCAAAAGTATGAGTTTGTTACAAAGACAGTCTATGGTGATAGGATTTCCTCTGATTAATGAGATTCCTTCTTGTGAAAGTTGCATAGTAGGGAAACACCAACGAGATAGTTTTCTGTCATCCTCTTATAGAGCCAAAGAGTGCTTAGATTTAGTTCACATAGACTTATGTGGACCTATGCAAAATCAATCGATTGGTGGAATTTTTTATTTTTTGACATTCATTGATGATTGTAGTAGGAAAGTTTGGGTTTATTTTCTCAAACACAAATCCGAGACTTTCACTCGATTCAAATAATTCAAGGCTGAAGCAGAGAAACAAAGTGGCAGGTTTGTCAAAGTTTTGAGATCTAATGGAGGAGGTGAATATGACTCAAGAGAGTTTGTTGATTTTTGTAAACATCATGGTATTAAAAAGAAAATGACTACCAGATATACTCCACAACAAAACAGAGTGGCAAAAAGAAAGAATCACACCATCATGAACATGGCCAGGAGTTTACTTACAGCAAGAAAAATGTCCAAAGATTACTGGGCTGAAGCAATTGCATGTTCAATTTACATACTTAATAGATCCCCAACTTCCAGTGTTCAAGGTAAAGTATCTGAAGAAAAATGGAGTGGATCTAAGGTAAATGTTTCTCATTTCAAAATTTTTGGTTGTGTTGCTTTCTCTCATGTTCCTGAAGACCTAAGAAAGAATCTCGATGATAGAAGTGAGAAGTGCATTTTTATTGGCTGTAGTGAACAGTCAAAAGCATACAGATTATACAAGCATGTTACTAAGAAATTTCTAGTAAGTATAGATGTTAAATTTATGGAAGATAAATCTTGGGATGAAATGGAAAACAATACTTCTCACAATCCTTCTCTTGAGTTAGATGAACATAAAGAACCTACAAAGTTAGATGAACATGAAGAATCAATAACACATCTTCCAATATTGCAAGTTCAAAATGAAAGTAGTTCTTCGTCTCATAATGATTCTTCATCTCATAGTGATTCAAATTCTAATCATAATCATCAAAGAATGAGAAGTTTGCGTGATATATATGACCAAGATGATAATGTAGTACAATTTGCATTTTTCTCATCTCAACCTACTTGTTTTGATGAAGTTGCAAAGAAAAAAGAATGGGTAGATGCAATGAATAATGAAATAGAAGCTATTGAAAGAAACAATACATGGGATTTAGTTGATCTACCTGCAGATAAAAATGTCACAAGTGTCAAATGGGTTGAAAGAAACAATACATGGGATTTAGTTGATCTACCTGCAGATAAAAATGTCATAAGTGTCAAATGGGTTTATAAAACTAAACTGAATGAAAAAGGTGAGATTGAGAAACACAAAGCAAGGTTAGTTGCCAGACGTTTTTCACAGCAACCTGGCATTGATTATGGTGAAACTTTTGCACCTGTAGCAAGATTAGATACTGTTCGATTTTTTTTGGCCATTGCAACACAAAATAAGTGGCCTATTTATCAAATGGATGTCAAGTTCGCCTTCTTGAATGGATTATTAAATGAAGAAGTGTATGTTCATCAACCACCTAGATTTGAAGTTAAAACACAAGAGCATCGAATGTACAAATTAAATAAATCCTTGTATAGTTTGAAGCAAGCTCCGCGAGCTTGGTATAGTAGAATCGATCATTATTTACTCAAATATTGTTTCAGTAGGAGCGAAAATGATCCTACTTTGTATATCAAGGTAAATCAACAGGGTAATATTCTCATCCTATGTCTTTATGTTGATGAAATGATCTACATAGGAAACATGATGTTAGATGAATTTATATCAGCCATGAAAAATGAGTTTGAAATGACAGATCTTGGATTAATGAAGTATTTCTTAGGCATTAAAGTAGACCAATCTGATCATGGTGTATTGATTAGTCAACAAAAATATGTTGTTGATGTTTTGAAAACATTTAAGATGGAAAAGTGTAAGCCTACTAACACTTCTATTTCTCTTGGAACTAAATTAAGCAAGGAGGATTTGGGATCAGTAATAGGTTCCACATTGTATAAACAACTTTTTGGTAGTCGTATGTATATTACTACTACAAGACCTCACATAACATATGAAACAAGTTACATTTCCAGGTTTATGGAATCTCCTAAGTATTCTAATTGGAAATTTGGTAAGAGGATCTTAAGATACATTGCAGGTACAACCACTTATGGTTTTTGGTACACAACTTTAGCAAACAATATGCTTACATGTTATACCGACATTGATTATGCATGAAGTATTGACGACAAAAAAAGCACTTCGGGCTATGCTTTTCTTTTTGGAAAGAATTTGATTTCATGGGCATCTAAGAAGCAACCCATAGTTTCTATTTCTTCTGTAGAAGCGACATATGTAGCGGCAACAACAACATCATGTCATGCAGTTTGGCTTAAAAGGCTCTTGATGGATTTTGGACATACGAAAAAAGAACCTATTTCGATTTTTTGTGACAATAACCCTGCCATTTACTTGTCGAGGAATAATGTGTTTCATCAGAAAAACAAACACATTGATACTCGATTTCAATTCATGCTTGAAATCATAAAAAATGGTGACATTTTTCTCAGATTTTGTGGTTCTAAAGCTCAACCAGCTGATATCTTCACTAAACCTTTGGGAAGAGATGTTTTTCAATTTCAACGTCAAAGTTTAGGCATTATTAATAATGTAATCCTCGAGATTAAGAGGGAGTGTTAAGAGTTGTAATCTCGTGTTCTAAATTAGTTAGTAAAACAATTATTTTACATTTACTCCCATTTAGAAACAGTATAACTGTCTTTTGTTAATATTTATATAGTTCAATATGAAGTCAATCAACTCACATTCATTTCCCAAATATATTTTGGTATTCTTCCTTTATTTATGTTTACTCTTCCTTTATTTCTGTTTACAGGAGCCATGATCTATGTGTTGTATTTTTTTGCATACATGGAGTTAACTGCCAACATAAAGTAGATCATTTTGTGTTGATGGTTCTTGTCACTGATTCCTACATCGAGATTTCCCATATCCTAATCATCGACAAAATCACATTGTGCAGACGTCTCTCTTGAAATTTACTCAATGATCGATAGTCAAGGTGATATGAGGTTAAACTAAGATTCTTCCTTTGTATGAATTTATCTTAAACAAAAATAAGTTTAAGCGTTGGGAGTTTGGTGTAGATGGCAACATTTAATGAAGAAGACTGGTGCATTTCCATGAATTAGTGAACCCGATGTGAACATATGCAAAGAGAATAAACTAGTGCATGGAACATGGCATAGTGTTGGAGCATGGAGTGTTGAGTGCTAGTGTGGAAGGGTGATTTTTGTGATAAGATCAACCACTCACAAGATGTGCATGTGAGGAAAGTGTTGGAAAAGCTACCACTGCTTGTGAACAATATCCTGAATTCAAGAAGGTAATTTGCAACTAGTGGGAATTTTGTGTCTGTGTGAGATTATGATGGTTAACCCTTTGGTTGAATCCTATTTAAACAAATCAACCTATATGGTGAAAATTCAATGAATTGGAAATTCAAAATGCAGACACTGATGGAAGGGTATAATGTCTAAATAGTAGCTTATGGTGATGAAGCTAAGCCAAACATCGTTGTAGGAGCTACAACTATGTCAATTCAAGATTGGGAGAAATGAGAGACTAAGAAAAGAGTGCTACTAAGAATGTCTATAAAATACAGTGCATACCTCATTTCAGAGACTGCAATACATCCAATGAGACATGGACAACACTCAAAGATTTGTATGACTCAAAGAACACAAATTGAGTCATGTCGTGGAAGAGTAAGCTTATTTTTGTTAAGATGGAAGAGAATGAAAGTATCAATGATTTCATTTCAAGAATCAAATATATTAAAGTTAAACTTGTTAGTATAGGTGAAAAGATATCTAGCACTGATTTAGTCACTATAACTTTAAATAGTATGCTAGAAGAGTACCAAATGTTTATCACAAGTCTTGCAACAAGGGAGAAGGATCCTACTTTTGAAGAGTTGGTAGGTATACTTATGCAGGAGGAAGAAAGGTGAAATAACCTTAATCAAAGGTCTCAAAGTTATGATCTAGCATTGATGGAGAAAGGGAAACCACCTTCTAGAGGAAATCCATGGGAAACAAATAAGGGAAGTAAACCACCATATGGAAAGCCACCATATGCAAATCCACAACAAGGTATGACACCATTGTTGACGATTAAAATCGCAACGAGCATTTCACCCCCAAAGTATTGCTAAAGATTATTAATTATAAGCAAATGATATATATATATATATAATACTAGTTTGTGGGACCCCCTTGTATATTGGAGGATCATATCTAGTTCTTATTTGATGTTTTTACTGATGTTCGACACTGCTTACAGGTTTGAGTAGGATTGATGATCAATGTTGGTTCTATTCGCGACGAATGGATGATGAATAATTCATGTTTGTTCTCTTGATCTAGGCTCGAATTTCATGTCATAATGGCTTATGATATCCGTTGTTACCTTTTCTATTTACTCCTTGAATTATTACGTGTGCCACCTGCAAAATATACATGTTAGTAGCAACAAATAAGAGAAATTGAAAGGGAATAAGAGAAATTGAAAATAAATAAAGCAATATGAGCAAAATCCACAAGAGAGGAACTATGCTACTATGCTATACGATGATGCACTATGCATTTGAAGTTAAGGGGAATGGTGTTAATCCAAACTAATGATGTAAATGGCTATGTGATATATTGAGTTATGTGAAGGCACATTTGATATGCGTTAAGGTATGTTTGATAATGGTTAATATGGTGGCGCATTTTGGATGTTGGTTTAGATGAATTGTTTAATTGAATGAATGAATGAAATGGTTTGTTGGCCTATACTAAGTGATTGAATGAGTAAAAGATGGAAGCGATGTGAATTTGTTGCACGTCACACCATAACCTTCCCACTAGTTATCACCCTAGCTTGGCTATCGTTCAATCGTGTTTTTATATGGTTAAACTCTGATTTTTAGGCAAGGGAAGAACCGCTTGACCAAGCTCATGTTTTTAAGGCTTTTGGTTACATGTATGTCTTTTTTTCCATCTATGAACCCGATCTGGTTATGAAATAGATATTGGCTAGGTGATGTATGGGTCTATGCTTTTCTTGATACTGGAAACTGTGTAAACTTGTGACATTTCTCTTAAATGGATGTTATGTGCAGTTTTCATTGCAACAATGGTTGAAGTCATAGGTTCATTGTTTTTTTTTTGCTGAGTATTAGTAGCCATGAAGGCTCTCCATAGTCCTTATTGGTTTTTGGTGGAGGGTTTCATTCAGTCCCGATTTGTTGGCTTTCCGCTCATTTTTCTTGTCGCCATGCACAGTCATTTTTTTGTTATGGGGTTGTTGGGTTTGTTTCGAAACACCTTGTGTCACTGCATATCATTTCACCTAGGTATAGGTTCATTCATGCTACTGATGTTTTTGTAGTGGGTTATGATGGCTATTATGCCAAGGGGCTTTCTTAATATTGATTTCTATTTCTGTGATTTTTTTTATCTCAACATTCTTTGGGTTGATTAGAAAAACCATGAGGGTTATACCCTGCATGTTCTTGGTGTTATTACAAACCAAAATGAAGCCTTTACTCCTCTATTCAAGGTCTCTGCTATCTCGTGAACTGTCACCCTATCTGCAAAGTTATTGGTGGTATGATCTATGTGTCCACCGTATGATCTCATAGGTTCTCACCCGCTATTAGGGGTCGACTCCAGTCTCCCTATGATGATCCATGGAGCGAACCCTTGATTATTCAAGCCCATTTTGGAGCCGTTATATCCTGTCAGTTTTATTGTTGATTGTTATGAGTTGTTGGGGTATTGTTGACAGTGTTCGATTGTTGGCTCGTCTCTATTGATTATGTTGACAGTGGTTTTGGTTATTGGTATTTGATCACTGCATTGGCTATTATAGTAGTCGGATCGATAAATCAGCATGGTTAACTGGTTGATTGGAGAATGGGATTAAGTACATAGTTATTGTCTCTTACATTGTGATTATTGAATTTTCAACCCACAATTATTTTATAATTGATTAAATCACAACGATGCTTCATGAGTAATGCACTGGTATGTGTGGTCTTCCTACAATATGTTAGGTTGAGTTGATGGTTGCTTCGACTATGTGTTTTAAATTTCCAAATCGGGGTATTGCAATCATGATAGTTGTGGCATGGCTATCTATATATGATTTGGATATTATTTGATTACACCATCAGAGATGGTCACGAGTTTTTAGACAATATGGTTTTGTTGCATTATGATCGATTTGAGAAATGGGATTGGGCATACTATTGTTGACTCCTTGTATTGAATTGATACCTCAACATCGTTGATGTTTAGATTTGGAATAATTAGACCTGTATAGTCACGGGAATTCTCTTTCATTTTGTTGAATGGTTTCTGTATCCCACAACATCGTATGAGTTGAAATGGTGATTGTTGCTACTATGTGTTTAAATGGAAAGTCAATATTTTTGCAGATTAAAATATTGATGATAGTGTTTGACTGCCCAATATGTATGTAGATGAATATCATGCATCGTAGCAGAGATTAGGCACAAGTTCTGCAACAGTATGATCTCATTATAATTTAATTGTTAAATGAAATTGAGGAATCAAATCGAGTGTGATTTTTGTGTCTGTGTTTGATTTAAAGAAATAATTCATGGACAATGGTTGATGTTTTGATAGAACATATGAGAACAAGTGACTAAGTGTTCATTTAGAAATTGTTTTAAATATTAATTGGGACAATTGGGCAAAAACATAACTCTTACAGGTTATTATGGAAGGCATATTGTCTTGTTTTGATGATACTGTGTTAATGATTTAGTTGCAAACAGTGAACAAGTAATACACATAATTGATTGAGTTATACACAATGGTTGTTTAATTGAGCACAGTGATTATTGGTTGGTGTTGGATCTTTTGCATTTGATATAGAATGGTTATGGATTACTTAATTAATTTTATGAACAATATCCGCTCTCCTCCCTACCATTATCTCACTTTTGACTAATTACAAGCCCCTCTCCTTCCCATATTCATTTTCACTCCATATTCCTAAAATTTAATTACAGTTAGGAGGAATTATGTATGGTAACAGTTTGAAATCATAGTTTTTTAGATGGATTACAGTGACATGTTATTTGGTTTATGTTACAGTTGATTGTTGTTGTATGTGAGCAGTAACCATGAATCCTTTCCACCTCATTTTGACATTTTTCGCTCAATACAAACCCCTCACATATCCCAATACCTTTTTTCACCCCCTACTCATTGACCACTGGTAAACAATTTGTATGGATTGGATTGCATGAGTCTGGTATGTTGTTGAGCCAAAAGTTATTTCATATTTTAAAACAGAGTTGTCATGTATGGTTGATAAAGAGAATATTTGCTAATTAATTATGCATACATGAATGAACTTTTCAAGCACAAGGTTGAAAACTGAGGCCCACCATGCCCCTGACAAAGGGAAAACCACTATTGCCACTTCCTCACCTTCAAACGATTTTGATAAATCTGTGTCCTCACGCATGCATTTGAGGGGTGATTGTTCTCATGTGATCAACAATATTAAGCCTAAAGGCTCCATACTACCTAAGGAAAATTCAAAGAAATCAAAAGGTGATAGAACAACAAGGGAAATATTGCCTCACAGACTGGAAAATATGGATTTTGAGTTTTATTTATTAAAAGATGAGAACAATTGACTTCTAATGGGTTTTTTGGACAACATGTTATTTTGGATATATGGGTAATATATTTTTGAAAATAATTTCAATTATCAATAAGATAAATTGTCAACCATGAATGTGATGATGGGAGTCACAAGGAGGGGTGTTTTGTTAAATTAACTAGTTATGTTATGATTGTTAAAAGCTAATGGGAGTCACAAGGCATCCCACCTACTAGTTATTATTTATTTAAAACCCTTATTATGATTATTACTTTTCCCCCTAACTAAAATGTTAGTTGAGTTTTTAGTTAACTTAACTAATGAAGTAGTTCAACTACTTCAACCAATTCTAATTTTCTTAAAGGCAAAGGGAAGGGGAGGAACAAGAGGAGGATAGAAGGAGAAGCATACTAAGGTTTTCTCTTTGAGTTTGTGTTGAGATAGTTCAGTTTTCATTCATTCCTTAATTGATCATAAGCCTAATTGTTTTTTATGATATCAGGGTCTTATTGTAGACAACAAGATTCATGGTTGAATTACATCATTCAAACACTTGTTTTTCAGATGCATTGATCTATTTTTGATAGTCTATGTAGACTTGTATGTTTGTGAATTAGTTTTCATGACTGGCAAAGGCTATTGTGCAGAGTCGAGTGGGAAACAATTTGTGGCAAGTTGATCCAGCTTTTAGAGTTCAATTTTTTATTTTCTGTCAGAGGTCCTTTTGTATGTTTCATCGGGGAAGTCTAAGTTTGACTTTGGTCCAAAACTTCTTCAAGAAAATTTGTAAAGAGAATGACTCTTTGATGAATTGGAATGAAATAAAGGATTGTTTAATATCTCATCTGTCTTGATTGTCATCTTGGTTTCTTTACTTCTGTCTCTACATTTATTTTAGCAACTGTTATATTCAGAAAATCATATAAATAATGAATTTTCCAGCAAGATTTTATTTACAAAAAGACTAGACTAAGCACTTGTAACCAATAATTGTGATTTAGGATATTAATTTTGATGGCTATAAACATAGGGTGATATTCCCGTCTATTTTTCTTTAGCCAAGAAGGATCTGAAAATGATTGATTAAGATAATTTGATATCTTTTCCTCAACATTTATTTGGCGAACATACTGGGGAGATCTTCAATATCTCTCTGGTTAATTTGTATACTCGATTATCATCGAATACATCTATTTTTATGATATTAATTCTTTGACTATTTTATTTCTTAATGAATGTGCTTGTTGCAAGGCAACCCAATATTGAGACCAGTCTTCAAGATCATACCAACGTTGCTTTGAACCTTTTTAACACCATTTTAGACACTGCCAATACTCATGTTGAGCTTAATCATTCATGGGAAACAATTGAGAGAGATATTGGTGCCCAAGAATATTTGGAAGATAGACATATACAACCTAGAAATCAAGGGTAACCTTCTTGTTCCTTCCGTTTTGGCCTTTCTTTCATGTCCTTAGACTCTTGTGTCTCTAGAAGAAGAAGAAGACTATCACCCAAAATTAATCCTATTGCTGAAATAGGAAGAATGAACGTTGTGTTATATATCCAACAAAGTTCTCTAAGGAGAAATTTGTCTGATTCTTCAAGTTCGTGATTTTATCCTTCACCTATCATCCACAAGATGGCATCTAGTGGTGGCTCTGGGGGAACTGGAAGTGCTTCCTCTTCTTAGTCTTCATATTCATAAGTGATTGGTAGCTTATATAGCCACCATATCCCTGCCCAATCTACCACTAATCCCACCAAAGTCATTAAAAAGTATGGGATTTTTTAGTTTGAAGAAGATGCCACAACCACATCGTGGCATGTGTCCTCTACTCTTAACCTAGCACCTGCTATCCATCCACTTCCTAAATTCAAAGAACATCTTCCTAGGTTTTTCAGGAAATAACATTGTCACTACAAATGAACACTTGGTGGATGTTTCTAATGCTTGTCATAACATAGGAGCCAATGAAAATGATACTTTCATGCACTTATTTGTCAATTCCTTGGAAGGAAAGGCTATTGCCTATTTCTTTGACCTTCCTCCTAATATTTTTTCTACTTGGGAGGAGTTAATATACTGGTTCATATCCACTTATGGGCAATCTAAAAGCCTAGCCGAGAAGTTACAGGAATAAAATAACATCACCTATAAGGATGTGAAACCATCAAGTCCTTCAACTTGCGTTTCACTAAGTTATACAATCATATCCCTGAACTCATTCAACTTTAGAACTGAGCTACTTTCATGCATTACTACATTGCATTACCATCTCCCTACCGTCATAGGCTTGAGGAAAAATTCATTGATAATCTTGGTTCCTCTCTGCATACTTGTTTAGAGTATGATGAACAGCTTTAAAGAATAGGTCTTCCTCAGGGAGAATTGGTTAAACATAAATACATGTTCAACCTCTCACACCTAATACAAGATATGAATAATTGTATGATAGCGTTCGAGTGAAAGGGAAATGTCTCCCCTCTCACCCAAGGAGCTTCATCCTCTTCTTCACCCCCCTTTAGAAATCCAATTGAAAATCATTTTCAACCTAAACCTATCTTTCCTAGGAGTTGGTGTAACGTCTGCGAGGAACACCACGAGGAAGCCACATGTGAGGTAATGAAGAGTGCCAGAGATATAATATTTGGTAAAATACCATAAACTACTATCATTGTCCTAGATTTTGTAGAGCTAGAAGATGTCATGATCATCAATACTAGGAACAAAGCCTATGCTCCCAAGGGAAAATTTGATCCTCCCCGCAATTCTTCTAGCCCAAGCTCATCCTCACCTGTTGCTACTGTTTAGGTTCCTACGGTTCATCATAGTCAAGGAACAACTTCCCCTCTCCCCTCTTCCAAGTACAATATCTTGAATCAGTTGGCCAACATCAAAGCATATGCAACCCTTCTGGACATGGTTGTCATCCCTGAACAACAAATGCATCTGAAACAATTCATTGAAGAAAAAAATTCCATTGTATCCAACCTATTTGAAGAGGTAAACAAAGAGGATTCGTCTTTAAATAAATTAGGTGTACATAAATTTAGATACCCTGTAAAAAATCCTCCTTTTTATATTTTTGTAAATATTATAGATAAGATCACCCATTGTTGCCTCAATGATGGCGGTTCAGGACCAAGTGTGATGTCGAAGATTATTATGGAAGAGATAGGCTTGTATTGTACAAATGAAAATGCCAGAAGCATGCTCTCCTATAATAGTCTACAACAAACAACCATAGGTGATATTAAATATGTGACCTTAGTCTTGTGTGCACATCTTGAAATAAGGACAACCCTCAACATTCAGGTAATTGACATGCCAATAAGTAATTAGTCAATCATCTTGGGAAGAGATTGGCAAGATTTAACAAGTGGATACCTCTCACTCAACGAAACACATTTATTTATTCCTCGTAATGGTAAAAACATTATATTCCTTAGACAGGGAAGTATTTCACCTTACATAGAGAGTGTCCCACAACCTAATGTAAATTATATCAAAGAGGACCTAGGGATGTATTCCATATTTGCCGAGGAGGATAAAATTCCCCTGGAACAAATTTATTTAGATGATGGTATGTGGCACATGAACTTTGATGGTTCATGCTCTAATTAAAGTAATGGAGCTGGCATTATCTTGATTTCTCCTGTAGGAAAAATCCATAACTTTTCTTATAGGTTGGAGTTTTCTTGCACAAATAATGTCGTCGAATTCAAATCTTTGTTATTGGGCATTGAGAACGCTTATAATATTGTTTGTGGTCAGCTTTCAATTTTTGGGGATTTCGAGCTTGTTGTGAACCTTGTACATAAAATTTACTCTCCTAGCAACAAGTTAATGAAACGATACACCCAAACTGTTTGGGCGCTTATCTCGAACCTTTTATCTTTCAACATCACTCACGTTCAGAGGGAATTAAACTCAATGGTTTATCAGTTAGCGATTTTTGCAGCCTCCCCTAATCGACAACTTTTGCCACACGGACCTGATTGTACCTTTCAATATTTATATCGTCCGCATATCCCCAAAAATATAGAATCTTGGCAGGTCTTCCCTAACGATGAGACTATTTTCGCTTTCATTAAAAATGAAACTTTCAAACCTAAAGAAATTATATCCATAGAAGATAACAAGATTCCTAAGGGATTGAATCCTCTAGAGAGTTCATTTTCATCGAGTGATGTAGGCAATAAAGAGAAAAAGAAAGAAGATGAGTAAAAAAGGAAGGTGGGTGAAACAATCTCCTTGAACATTGGGACACCTTAGGCTCCAACGAATGTTAAAATAGGTGCCAAATGTTTAGATGAAGAGAAAAGGAATTTTTTGAAGCTACTTGGTGAATTTCAAGATGTTTTTGCTTGGTATTATGAGGATATTCATGGTTTTGATCCCGGTATTATACATCATGTCATCCCCATTAAGGAAGGAATAAAACTAATTAGGAAAAAAAAATACCTATCAACCCTGTGCTAGAATAAACTATTCGAAAGGAGTTGGAAAAACTCTTAAAGGCTGGAATCATCTTTCCGATCAAGTACTCTGAATGGGTTTTAAATTTGGTTCATGTTTGGAAAACAACCGGTCAGATCAGATTGTACGTTTATTTTGGTGCATTAAATCGAGTTAGTATAAAATATCACTTCCGCCTCCCTAACATGGAAATGGTTTTGCAACAAGTTGCAAGGTCACAAATGATGCCCTTACTTGGCGGTTTTTTCGGTTACAATAAAATAAAGTTGAAAAGGGTAGATAAATACAAAACCAATTTTATTACTCGTTGGGGTACCTTTGCTTATGAACGTATTCCTTTTGGCTTATCTAATGAAGGTGCCAATTTCCAAAGAGATATACAAATATATTTCGACAATTTGATCGACAAGATCATTCAAATCTACCTAGACAACTTAGTTGTTTACTCCAAAACCTGATCAGATCACTTTGGTCATATAAGAAAAGTTCTCATGCGATGTAGGGAATTTGGCATTTCTCTAAATCCTTCCAAGTCCATTTTCTACATTACCGAGGGCAAGCTCCTTGGACACATTGTCTCTGATTCAGGAATAAGCATTGATCCTGAAAGGATTATTGTTATCCTTAATCTGCTTGCTCCCACTTCGAAAAAGGAGGTTCAAGATTTTATGGGGGTTATTAACTTTGTCTGTAGGTTTGTTTCGGATTTTGCTGTGATGGTCAAACAAATTCATAATCTACTTAAGGAAGATCGTTCTTTTTCTTGGACAGATGATGTCAAAAATGATTTTGAAGGGATTAAGAAAATAATCAGTTCTGCACCAGTTTTGGCGAAGCTGTATTTTGAGAAGGAATTTATGATATATACTAATGCCATTGAGGAAGTAGTTTCTGCTGTCCTCATGGAAAATGATGACCAAGGTAATGAAAAATCGGTGGCTTACATGAGTCAAAGTTTGTTTGATGATGAATTTAAATATTCTTTTATTGAGAAACATGCTTTTTCTCTTGTTAAAGTTGTTGAAAAGTTTCGACACTTCATCTTAGGTAAGCATACATTGGTAAAAGTCCCTTTACCTACTGTCAAGTTTTTTCTCTTATAGACTTATCTTTTAGGGAAGCTTGCACATTGGCTTGCCAAGATCCAGGAGCATGATTTGAATATTGTGAATTCTACCACTATCAAGGGACGTGACTTAGCCCTTCACTTTTCTCAGCATGATGAGAATAGCGAAGAAATTGATGAACAGGATAGTTCCCTATCAGCTCTCTTTTACATTGATAACCATATCCTCCCTGTGTTTGAACATCCATGGTATATGAATTTAATTTACTATTTACAAAACCAAAGATGTCCAAACAACTTAGACACTCATCAGAGGAGAAGAATCTATCTTGAATCCGCAAGATACGTCAATATAGGAGACTTCTTGTTTCGAAGGTCTGTTGATGGTGTGTTGATTCATTGTGTAAACAATGAAGACACACAAAAACTGTTGCAAGAAACTCATGGCTCTTCAAATTTTTTCATTCATGTAGGAGGTCATTTTTCTGCTAAAACCATTGCTTTCAATATTATTAGAAAAGAATACTATTGGCCTTCAATCTTTTGTGAATCCTATGTTTTTTCGAGATCTTGTGACAAGTGACAAAAAATCATTGGGAAAGAACGCCTTTCAATCATGCCATTACAACCTATCCTACTAGACTTTCCCTTTTCAAAGTGGAGATTGGATTTTATTGGTCCTATTAATCCTCAATCTTCAACTGGGCAGGTTTTTATTTTGAAAACCAAAAACTATTTTACAAAATGGGCTAAATCTTTCCCACTTAAGCATTCCACAGATGATCAGGTAATTTCTTTCCTTGAAAATAACATTTTTTCCAGATTTGGTATTCAATTGGAAATTATTACAAACAATGGTCTCGCTTTCATTTCTGCTAAGCTAACCCAATTTTTAGCTAATTCGGGGGTTAAACATTTCACCTTATCAGCTTATTATCCCCAAGGGAATGTGAGGCTTAATTCTACCAACAAAAATCTAGTAAGAATCCTCAAAAGGCTCATCGAAGATAAGCCTCGATAGTGGCACACTCTTCTCACTTATGCTCTTTGGGTAGATCAAACTACCTCCAAGGTAAGCACTGGTTGTACTCCTTTTCAGCTTGTTTATGGTCAAGAATCCCTCCTGCCAACTGAGTTGGAACTTTCTTCCTTAAGGTTGATGCTACATATCGAAGAATTAAATTCTTTCGATGTTTCACAAAGGATAAACACACTCTTATCTTTGTAAGAGCAAAGGATGTTTGCTTTGGATAATATTAAAAGGAGACAACAAAATGTTAAGAATTATTTCAATAGGAGTCTCAAGACTGTCAAATTTATGGTCAATGAAAAAGTATTGTTGTGGGATTCAGCTCACCCTGATAGGGGAAGACATTCAAAATTTCAAAAATTATGGTTGGGTCCTTTCAAGATCGCCTTGGTCTTAAGTACTGACTCTTACATTATAAAAGATTTGTAGGAGCAATTGTTTTTATACAACACTAACGGTTCTCACTTGAAGCATTATGTGGAACCAACTTGAAAAGTTTTAACATTGTTTGGATTTACTGTAGATTAGTAGTCTAGATTTGCTTTCAGTTTTCACTATTTTTCTTTTCTTCTTTACAATAGTTTGATTTCTTCTTTCTGTTTTAAACATTTCCTACTGCTTTTACATTTTTGTCATTTTTCTGCAGTTTTAAATTTTGCAATTTTATTTTGTTATGATTTCTATTGATTTTTCATCTTTTAATTGATTTTGGTAAAAAATAAGATGTTGGATCAGTTCTACCACGGTGACACTCCTGCAAGATATTTTTAGTCAATAACAATCAAGCTTACACAACTATTACGATGTTTCCCCTGAAGGCACACTTGAACTTGCTATCTACATTCACTGTTATCTTTTAAAGAAATCGGTTATCTCCCGCTTCTACTTTCAATTTCTTCATCCATTTGAGAATTTCAAAGAGCAAGTCCATAATTTTTCTCCTTGAAATAAAGAGCAGATTCTGGTTGAATGATTATTCATATAGGGATAAACCCCCTCATACTTAGAATTTTTTCGTGAATTATTCCCAAATTCCAGGTCATTTTTCCATTAAATCCGCTCACTTCCCCCTGTTGCATAATTATTTTGGTTATATCTTCTTAATTTATTGTTCTTGGTTTGGGAAACCATGAGTTATGAGTTCTAAATCCATTGAAAACAAATTTCCCTATGGAGTCACCAGTTTGTTGATGATTAAAATCGCAACGAGGATTTCGCTTGAAAAGTATTGCTAAAGCCTATTAATTATAAGCTAATGATATATATAATAATAGTAGGTGGAACCCCCTTTTAGATTAGAGGATTAGATCTGGTTCTTATTTGATGTTTTTACTATTGTTCAACACTTCTTACAGGTTTGAGCATGATTGATGATCAATGTTGGTTCTATTTGTGACGAATGGATGATGGATAATTCATGTTTGTTCTCTTTCTCTAGGCTCAAATGTCATGTCATAATGGATTATGATATCCATTGTTACCTTTTCTATTTACTCCTTGAATTATTACTTGTGCCACCTACAAAAGATACATGTTAGTAGCAACAAATAAGAGAAATTGAAAGGGAATAAGAGCAATTGAAAAGAAATAAAGCAATATGAACAAAATCCACAAGAGAGGAACTATGCTACTATGTTATGTGATGCTACACTATGCATTTGAAGTTAATGGGAATGGTGTTAATCCAAACTAACGATGTAAATGGATATGTGATATGTTGAGTTATGTGAAGGCACGTTTGATATGTGTTAAGGTATGTTTGAAAATGGTTAATATGGTAGCACATTTTGGATGTTGGTTTTGATGCATTGTTTAATTGAATGAACTAATGAAATGGTTGGCTGGTGTGTACTAAGTGATTGAATGAGTAAGGGATGAAAGCGACGTGCATGTACCGCACGCCACTCCACAACCCTCCCACTAGTTGTCACCCTAGCTTGGTTATTGTTCAATTGTGTTTTGTTGTGGTTAAATTCTTATTTTCACACAAGGGAAGAACCACTCAACCAAGATCACGTTTTTAAGGCTTTTGGTTACAGGTATGTATTTTTTGCCATCCATGAACCCGCTCTATTTATGAAATAGATATTGGCTCAGTGATGTATGGGTCTGTTCTTTTATTGAGACTGACAACTGTGTACACTTGTGACATTTCTTTGAAATGGATGTTCTGTGTGGTTTTCATTGCAACAATGGTTGAACTCATAGGTTCATTGTGTTTTTTTTCTAAGTATTAGTAGCTATGAAGGATCTCCGTCATCCTTATTGGTTTTGGGTGGAGGGTTTCATTCAGTCCTGATTTGCTGGTTGTCCCCACATTTTTCTTGTCACCATGCCCAGTTGTTTTGTTGTTATGGGGTTGTTGGGTTTGTTTTGAAACACCTTGTGTCACTGTGTATCATTTCACTTGGTTATAGGTTCATTTATGGTACTGATGTTTCTGAAGTGGGTTATGATGTATATTATGTGAAGGGGCTTGCTTAAGGTTGATTTCTATTTTTGGGCTCTGTTTTATCTCAGCATTCTTTGGGTCAGTTGGGAAAACCACGAGAGTTATACCCTGCATGTTCTTGGTATTATTACAGACCAAAATGAAGCTTTTACTCCTCTATTCAAGGTCTCTCCTTTTTCGTGAACTGTCACCCTGTATGCAAATTTATTGGTGGTAGGAATTGTGTGTCCATCGTATGATATCATAGGTTTTGACCTATTGTTAGGGGTCGACTCCATTCTCCCTGTGATGATCCACAAAGTGAACCCTTGATAATTAAAGCCCGTTTTGGAGCCGTTATATCCTGTCGGTTTTATTGTTGATTGTTATGAGTTGTTGGGGTATTGTCAACAATGTTCGATTGCTGGCTTGTCTCTGTTGATTATGTTGATAATGGTTTTGGTTATTGGTATTTGATCACTGCATTGGCTATTATAGCAGTCAGATCGATAGAACAACATGGTTAACTGGTTTCTTGGAGAATGGGATTAAGTACATAATTGTTGTCTCTTACATTGTGATCATTTAGTTCAACCCAACATTAGTTTATAATTGATTAAATCACAACGATGCTTCATGACTAATGCACTGGTATGTGTGGCCTTCCTACAACATTTTAGGTTGAGTTGATGGTTGTTGTGACTGTGTTTTTTAAATTTCCAAATGGGGGTATTGCAATCATGATAGTTGTGGCGTGGCTACCCACTATATATGCTTTGGATATTATTTGATTACACCATCAGAGATGGTCACAAATTTTTAGACAATATTGTTTTGTTGCATTATGATCGATTTGAGAAATGGGATTGGGCATATTGTTGTTGACTCCTTGTATTGAATTGATACCTCGACATCATTGATGTTTAGATTTGGAATAATTAGACCTGTACAGTCACAGGAATGCTCTTGCATTTTGTTGAATGGTCTTTGTATCCCACAACATCGTATGAGTTGAAATGGTGATTGTTGATACTATGTGTTTAAATGACAAGTCAAGATTTTTGCAAATTTAAATATTGATGATAGTGTTTGACTGTCCACTATGTATGTCGATGAATATCATGCATCGTAGCAGAGATTAGGCATAGGTTATGCAACAATATGATCTCATTACAATTTAATTATTAAATGAAATTGAGAAATGGAATTGGGTGTGATTTTTGTGTCTCTGTTTGATTTAAAGAAATAATTCATGGACAATGGTTGATGTTTTGATGGAACAGACGGGAACAAGTGACTGTGTGTTCATTTAGAAATTGGTTTAAATATTAAATAGGACAAATGGGCATAAACATAACTCTTACAGGTTATTGTGGAAGGCATATTGTCTTTTTTTTATGATACTATGTTAATGATTTAATTGCGAACATTGAGCAAGTAATACAAAGAATTGATTGAGTTATACACAATGGTTGTTTAATTGAGGACAATGATTATTGGTTGGTGTTGGATATTTTGCGTTTGATATAGAATGGTTATGGATTAATTAATTAATTTCATGAACAATGTTTTTTCTCCTCCCTACCATTATCTCACTTTTCGCTAATTACAATCCCCTCACCTTCCCATATTTATTTTTCACTCCTTGTTCCTAAAATTTAATTACAGTTAAGAGGAATTTTGTATGGTAACAGTTTGAAATCATTGTTGCTTGGATGGATTACAGTGGCATGTTCTTTGATTTACGTTACATTTGATTGTTGTTGTCTGTGAGAAATAACCATGAATTGTTTCTCCCTCATTTTAACATTTTTCGCTCAATACAAACCCCTCGCATATCCCAAAACCTTTGTTCACCCCCTGCTCATTGACAACTGGTAAAAAATTTGTATGGATTGGATTGCATGAGTCTGATATGTTGCTGAGACAAAATTTATTTCATATTTTAAAATAGAGTTGTCATGTATGGTTAATAAAGAGATTATTTTCTAATTAATTATGCATACAGGAATGAAATTTTCAAGAAAAAGGTTGAAAACCGAGGCCCACCATGCCCTTGACAAAGGGAAAGTCACTATTGCCACTTCCTCACTTTCAAATGATTTTGATAAATCTGTGTCCTCCTGCATGAATTAGAGGGGCGATTGTTCACATGTGATCAACAATATTAAGCCTAAAGGCTCCATACAGCCTAAGGAAAATTCAGAGAAATTAAAAGGTGATAGCAACAACGAGGGAAATATCGCCTCACAAACTGGAAAATATGGATTTTGAGTTTTATTTATTAAAAGTTGAGAACAATTGATGTTCGGTGGTTTTTTTGGACAACACATTATTTTGGATATATGGGTAATATATTTTTGAAAATAATTCCAATTATCAATAAGATATACATGAATGTGATGATGGGAGTCACAAGGAGGGGTGTTTTGTTAAATTAACTAGTTGTGTTGTGATTTTTAAAAGATAATGGGAGTCACAAGGGGTCTCACCTACTAGTTAGTATTTATTTAAAACCCTTATTATGATTACTACTTTTCCCCCTAACTAAAAAGTTTGTTGATTTTTTAGTTAACTTAACTAATGAAGTAGTTCAACTACTTCAACCAATTCTAATTTTCTTAAAGGCAAAAGGATGGGGAGTAACAAGAGGAGGATATAAGGAGAAGCATATTAAAGTTTTCTCTTTGAGTTTGTGTTGAGATAGTTCAGTTTTCAATCATTCCTTAATTGATCATAATCCTATTTTTTTTTTTTTATGATAGAAGGGTTTTATTGTAGACAACAAGATTCAAGGCTGAATTACATCATTCAGACACTTGTTTTTCAAAGGTGTTGATCCATCTTTGATAGTCTGCGTAGACTTGTCTATTTTTGAATTAGTTTTCATGACTGACAAAGGATATTGTGCAGAGTCGAGTGGCCAACAATCTGTGGCAAGCTAATCCAACTTTTAGAGTTCAATTTTTATATTTCTATCAGAGGTCCTTTTGTAAGTTTCATCAGGGACGTCTAAGTTTGACTTTGGTCCAAAAATTCTTCATGAAATTTTGTAAAGAGAATGACTCTTTGATGAATTGGAATGAAATAAATGATTGGTTTATGTCTCATCTGTCTTAATTATCATCTTGGTGTCTTTAATTCTGTCTTTACATTTATTTCAACAATTGTTATATTCAGACAATCATATAAATACTGGATTTTCCAACAAGCTTTTATTTATAAAGAGACTATCCTAATCACTTGTAATCAATACTTGTGAGTTAGGATATTGATTTTGATGGCTATAAACATAGGGTGATATTCCCGTCTATTTTTCTTTAGCCAAGCATAATCTGAAAATGCTTTAGTAAGATCATGCCATATCGTTTCCTCAACAACTACCAAAGTTTGATGCTAATGTTAAAATGAATGATGCATGTTCTTATTGTGGCAAGTTTGGACACTATTCTAGAAATTGATTTAAAAGGAAATATGATGAATCGAAACATAGAAATAGAAGGCATACTAGTCATTTTGTTGATTGAGGAAAAAAAATGAATGATGACTTCAAAAATCTCAAATCATTTGTTTTAGATGCTTTCTTGTCTGCTGAAACAAATGAGTCAAATGCATAGTTTGTTGATTCTAGTACCTCCATACATATTTATTGTAATAAGGATTAGTTTGAACATTATTGTAAAAAAAATAATGGTGCAAATATATATCTTGGGGATGATCTCTCACATCAAATTAAAGGATATAGTGATGTATATGTGACATTACCAAAAGGTTTTGTTAAATAGATTTAAAATGTGATGTATGTTCCTGGCATAAAGAAAAAAATAATATTAGTTTCTACCATAACAAATCGAGATTTGAAGGTAGAATTTTTAAAATCACATTATGTGGTAAAAGATATACAGGGTCATTACAAGATTATTGAAACTAGAGTCAGAGTTGGAGGTTTATACAAGCTTCATGTGAAGAACACGGCTCATCAAGTGTTGGCATCTACAACATGAAAACAATAGTTTTATGGCACCAAAGGTATGTTCACCTTAACTATCATGATTTGTTACTACTTCAAAAACAAGGAATGGTGGAAGGACTTCCATTACTTAAGAATGAATATTCTACATGTGAAGGGTGTGCATTAGGGTAGAAGCATAGGGAATAATTTCCTACTCATATACAGAAAAGGAAAATAGATGTTCTTGAACTTGTGCATGCACATGTGTGTGGTCATATGTAGACAAGATCACTTGGTGGAGCACACTATTTATTGATCTTTATTTATGATTTCACAAAATATACATGGGTTTTTTTTTTGAGAAAGAAAGGTGATGTATTTGAATACTTTAAAGAGTTTTAAAATATGGTTGAGAAGAAAACATGAAAATGCATACATATCCTTCGATCAAATCAAGGGGGGAGGGTATACATAAGGTGCATTCATCAAGTACTACAAATCCCATGGAATTGTAGAACAATATACAATGCCACATACTCCACAACAAATGGAGTAGTTGAGACAAATAATAAAACCTTAGTGGAATATGCATGGAGCATGATAAAAGGTAAAAATATTACTAATGGTTTTTTGGATGAAGCTATTAGTACTACTATTTATTTGAAAAATACAAGTCCAACTAAAATTTTAGACCACAAAAATTCTCTTGAACCTATTTATGGTTATAAACTAGTAGTAAGTCTTTTAAGAATATTTGGAAGCAAATATTTTTCTCATGTTCCTAAAGAGGAGAGGAGAAAAATATATGCAAAAGAAATCAAGTGCATATTTATTGGTTAATGTTCTAATCACAAAGAATATAATGTGTTTCATCCTTGCACACATACATTTTTTGCAAGTAGAGATGTTTTATTCATGAGCATGTAGATGAAGGACGTAAGGTGAACTATTATGATGCATGGTATATTCCTTGTGATCATGATGAAAATTTCAAACAAGAAGCAAATGATGAATAGGAGCAAAAACATGAGGGAGAATCCAACGATATGGACACTACAAGCAACTGAAGTACACCAAGAGGAGGAGAATATTCACCACAAAGCAAAAGAAGAGGTGAAAGTATTGAAACACCAAGGAGATCATCACACCAAACTCAACTACCTGAAAGGCACAAAGATAATGATTTGATGACTGAAGTAATGAATGTTAGGAACCAAATATCAATATAGCATAGAAAAACCTCAGAAAAAGTACTCAACGCCTTGAAAAAGAGATAATTTTAGATAATAAGCCTCTTAAAGGGGGAAAACTCCTTTTACCCCACTTAAATGTTCAAGTACAAGATGATTCAAAAAGAAAATGTCTCCTTGGTATATATAGGAGCTTTCCCGAGGCATCACATTCCATAATAAAGATTTTTGAGAAGTCTGGAGTGGTCAAGATAGGAGCTTTACACATCACCTCTTTAAGTTGTTCAAAAGCTATAGTTTCCTCTGGAGTCCATGAAAATTTATCCTTCTTAGTTAGTGTCGTTAAAGATACTGCTATTCTTCCATAGTTCCGAACAAACTTGCGGTAGTAACTTGTCAAACCCAAAAATCCTCTAAGATTATTTAATGTTTTGGGAATCGGCCAGTCCATCATGGCCTTAATATTGTTAGGGTCTACCTTGACACCTTCATGAGATAAAATATGACCCAAATACTCTACCTCCTTTACTTCAAAGAAACATTTGGATGATTTGGCATATAGTTGTTTCTCCTTTAGTAGTTGTAGCACCTTGTCAACATGTCGCACATGATCCTCCCAAGAATTTCTATAGATTAGTATATCATCAAAAAATACTAACACAAATTTTCTAAGGAAGGGATTGAAAATGGAATTCATCAACCCTTGGAATGTGGAAGGTGCATTTGTAAGGCCAAAAGGCATGACCAAAAATTCATAATGGCCTTCATGGGTTCGAAATGTTGTTTTTGGGATATCTTCTTCCTTCATTCTGATCTGATGACACCCTGAACAGAGATCCAATTTTGTGAAATAGATTTATCCATGTAGTTCATCTAACAATTCATCAATGATGGGAATGGGAAACTTATCTTTAATAGTGATCTTGTTGAGCTCTCTATAATCTGGACACATACACCATAAGCTATCTTTTTTTAATACCATTACCACTGGTGTAGAGTAAGAACTTTGGCTAGGTCTAATAATGCTAGACTCTAACATTTCTTCAACCATGCACTTAGTTTCACTCTTCTGGGAATAAGGGTATCTGTATGGCCTAATGTTAGGAGGAACACTCCCAGGAATTAGGTGAATTTCATGATCGTGATTTTGAGTGGGTGGAAGACCTTTGGGAATATCTTCAAATACTTTGGAATGCTTATCAATGATCCTTTGGAGATCTTGAGGAATATATGGCTTAGATGTTTGAACATCTAGTGAGCATAGTTGTGCAATAATGCCTTGATG
>ML781491.1:1774799-1808531 GCA_009831015.1 Picea engelmannii
TTTTTAAATGTTTCTTTTTTGTCATTAAAAAAAAAATTTATTTGCGAAGATTTGGTTCTTTCTATTTATTTATTTTTGAATGTAAATTATATAAAAAAAAAATTCGAATGACCATTTGGGGTCCCATTTTAGGTTGTTTATTTACTTAGGGTTTTGTTGTCAATATTGCAATTTCAATTAGGTTAGAAATAACTATGATTTTCACGTTTAGGAAAAAACATTTTTCTTTACGTAGTATCACTTTTTGATTTAGGTGTTGATTTTAAGGTTTTTTTGAGTTATTGTCTAAGTTTCAAAGGCCATGTTTGAAAAATGTTGTAATTTTGACTCTGTTTAAAAAGATGGTGCTACCGATAGCACCACTTTTTGATTTGGGGGTTGATTTTAATGTCTTTTATGCAAAAATATGGGTTTTAAGGGCTGGAGTTCTCGTTTTGAGGTCACAGTTCTCGTTATGTCGGTAACTATGTTGTTACACTTGTACATATTGATCCCACCACCTTGATGCTTTCCCCTTGAGATGATAAATAACAATCCTCCCTTCTACTTGTGCAGAATAATTATGCATCTGGAATTACTTCCTCATGCCCAACAACCAGGTCTCTATATATCATCCTTTTGTATCTCACCATCAAAGGTAGGAGGCTTTATCTTATTCATTTCTCCCTGTAACTCATCCACCCAAGTTCTCTTATGCTTTCTGATAGGAGATGGACATGAGGTACTACACACTTTCTTGAAACAATGCTTACCAACACTTCTTTTTTATCTTCTTTTCTCATTATGAGACTTGCGACTTCTTTATATACTCGACTCTATCTCCTTATCCATCTTCTTTTCTATTCTATCCAGATTTTGCATCAATTTGACATTGAAGTCATATTTTTGTGCCTTGGCTCTCATAATCCTTTCATTATAATCCTTATATCTTTGGATATCTTTTTGCAGACCTTTTATGATTTCTACCAAGTTCATGCACTCCTCCTTAGATTCTATACCCTCAACACCCAAGTGAACATACACATTTTTGAACTTATCATCAGGACTGCAAGTCCTATGTGCATCAACCATTCTTTTAACCTTATGCATTAACTCTATCATTCTCTAATCGTTGATAATTCTGCAAAATGTGGAAAAAACAAGATTTGATAGGTGAATTCATGAAACAACTCCATGCAAACTTTGCACGATCTTGTTAGAATCATTCCTTCTCAAGCCCATGCATGCACTGATATCTAACACACATGATTGCGTAATGTTAATTTTTAACTTGGACACTATGTATCCATAATGCACATGCACAACAAATTTTTTTTTCATGGTCCCAACCCTTTACTATGCACACCTATGCTTGATGCGCACTATGGCCATGCTGAAATTCCAAATCTGGCCACTTGCCAATCCGAATTTGGTCTTAAGTATAACTCAACCATGCCAACTCCAGTGTTGAAACATAAGCTCTACAACCTCTTGTCGACTTCTAGCCCATACAAGTCTAATGTTGAACCAATATCTTTGATACCATAAGGTAATGTCCCCAACCACCCTAGGTTGTGCCACATCACACACCCTCAACTTTTGTAGCTCAAAGTCAGCCAAACGGTAACATCCCTAGCATACTACTGAGAAATGTTACTCTAAAGTTTCACTACATAGATTCTACTCTAACACAAGTCTATGCAGTATCACTTGAAGCAATACGGTCAACCCAAGCTTGAGTCATACCATGCAACTTATAACAATGGAAGCAACAAACTCCTCTTAACACAACCTTATGCAGTGGACGTAACTCAAACAACCACACATAGAGTACTAATCCCAAAACACATCCATGTGCAAAACCATCTTGGTGTCATGCACAAATTCTGATTCCACTATGCACGGAGTCTATTTCCTTGAATGCACATAAAAAAATCTAGTCTCTTGTGCACACATGTTACTTTCCTACACACCCATCTACTCAATCCTCTTCTTGAAGACTTGTAACCAAAATTACAAGATTAAATTAACAAGCAAAGTTATCATGAACTTAGTCATGCACAAATACAAATACAGGCTATAAGCACCATACTTACATGTACACACAACATTGAATAGAATATCAACAAATACTTATATGAATATACATAAAATAATTAATCCATATCAATCATAGAAAAATATGCACAAATTAAACAAGACAAACACATAAGAAACACTTATCTTTTATGAAAATCACCAAATGTGTGCATAACTTAGACGTTCCTCCCAACCATAGAATCTGTTTCTCATAATCTTTCAGCAACAAGTCACCCCCGAGCTAGGGATTAACTCCACCAGAGAAAAAAAATTCTAGAAACAAGATATGTTATGAAACTCATCAGAATTTTCCAGTCCTAGATGCTCGTTGTTGTAACTATCCCACAACCCCTCATTCCCCACACACTTGTCACTCCTAACGGAGTGTTGTTAGCACAGGGGAATACCTAGGGTTCAACTCTAACAACACACCAAAAAACCCTAAATACTAACCCTTTTGGCAACACCTGCGAAGTAGATGAAGTCTCACCCGAAGTAGCAATAGGGGGATTGCAGGACACAGGTGTCTACAACCAGAGGAAGTTCAAGATGATTCCAGAATAACAACACAAGATAACCTAGAGATTCTTAACAGTATTATGCTTAACTTCGTGAAGTTAGTTATATCTCTCATCTTCAGTAGGGAAAACAAAAGTGTGATAACAATATAAAAGATAGGAAATAACATAGAATCAACCACATAGAACAACAAGATTTTACATGGTTCACCCTCTCCCTAGGGATACATCCACATAACTGTGTTTGTGGATAAAGTAGATGAAAATACACAGTTCTATCTTCACACTCAACTGCATATCCTTCTCTCTCTCCTCTTTACCTCCCAACCTTGCACACCCAGTTGCAGAGTTGATCTTCACACCCAGATGGAGATCCAAAATACAAGAATGCTCTAAAACATAACACTTTTACATTTCAATCTCTCTATATCCCCCACAATTCTTCTAGACCTCTATTTATCATTCCATGACTCTTAGAAACCCTANTAGACCAAAGTCCAAGTGCCAAAACCCTAGGTCCACATAACCCACAATTTAAGGACTTCACCAACCTGTTCTTCCTTCTTATCCGTGAGGTGATCCAAAGAACCCATTAGTGTCTTCTTTCATGTGTTGACTTGTCCACAATCTATCCTCTTTGTTTCATTTTCGTCCTTGATCTTCTCTTTCAAATAATTGCTTTCCCTTAATTTTTTCCTTCTTTTATGATTCTTTAACCACTTTGACCCTTCCTCAGTTTTTTAGCCTTTTGCGCACTTCATACTTTGTCTTTCTTCTTCCTTAATCTTCACTTTCTTCCATAATACCTGACCAAGGGCCAACAACCCCCCAACACTCACATGTGACTCGTCCTGAGTTACTGTAGGGTTGAGCCTTCTATATTACTTCGAATGTAGGTTGCAAGGAGTAGCCTTTGATTTCTTCTATGTCCCTCCCTATCATGTGCAGACTATCTTTCCTGTGTCTAGTACCCAATTTCAACTGCACCTGGTACTTAGACCCTTCTTCCTTTCTTTTACTGAGAGCTGCGAGGCAGTTGATTGTCATAATACAACTTCAATCGACTCCCATTTACTAAACCATCCTTCCATTCTCCGTCAAGGGTCTTCAACTGCACAACTCTTCCTTCGGTAACATAGACAACCTTAAATGGCCCAAGCCAATGTGTCATGAACTTTTTTGGATGCTTCATGAACTTCCTGTCATATTAAAGTGCCAAATCTTCTTGTTTAAAAGATTTCTTCTTGATGTGTCTGTCATGGTAAGCCTTTTCTCATTCTTTTTGAACCTGCTGATGAAATCTTGCGATGAACCTGTCTTCCTCTAGTTCCATCAACTGTGCGAGCTTGGCTTGAACAACGTCGGTGTCATCCATACCTGTAAATGCTACAATTCTTAAACTAGAAACCAATTATTCCATAGGTACCACTGCTTCGAGGCCATAAACTAACTTGAAGGGAGTTTGTGTTGTTAGCTTTTTGCAAGTAGTTCGATAAGCCCGTAACACTGCTAGAATTCTCAAATCCCAATCATCTCTGTTAACACTGCAAATTTTTGTCAGCGATGTCTCCAAGATCTTATTGAAATCTTTGGCTGTACCATTCACCTATGGATGGTATGGTGTGCTCTTTTGATGGTGAACTTCAAACTCATAAGCATCTTCAGGCAACCAGATTTGGTTATGATATCATAAGGATGAACCACGCAGCTGTAGCTGCACTACAATATTTAACTGCTCTAGCTTCTTCCCATCTGGTCAAATACTCTGTAGTAGTGATGATATATTGAGATAGTGTGTGCTTTCCTGGTGGATTGATAGGTCCCAGAAAGTCAATAGATCATTTAATAAATGTCTGTAAAGTTAACTGAGGTGCTAAAGGCATCTCATCCCTTCTGGATGGCTTCCTTACTATTTGACATACATCGTAGGCTCTGTAGTATTCCTTAGCATCCTTATGTAAATTGAGCCACTAGAGGCCAGCTCTGAAAACCTTATGCGTTGTTTCTTTCCCTACATAATGTCCTCCTATGATGCCTTCATGTGCTTCTGTGAGAATCAATGGTCTTTCTGACTCCATAACAAATCTTCTTAAGATCTCATATGGTCCCATATTATATAACTATCTAGCTATAAGTTGAAAATCTGCAACGCAGACTACCACCTATTTCTTATGAATAACTATATACTCTCGAGGTGCCATTCCTATGGATAGGAACTAAACTATCTCGACGAAGTGATCATCAACTTTTTTGATGTCCAACAACTATGCATCTGGTAGTATATCATTCAAACTGGTAGGTTCCTCTCCATGTTCTAATCTGGATAAGTAGTCAGGTCCCTTATTCATTCTTCCTGTCTTGACCATGATCTCAAAGTCATACTCCTAGAATAATAGTAGTCATATGCATATTCTCCCCCCCAACACTGGTTTGTTGACTAAGTACTTCAATGTAAAATGATCAATAAACATCTTAAAATTTCCTCCCAACAAGTAGTGTCTAAAATTCTACAACGCATATACCATATCTAGGCCTTCTCTTTCAATGGTAGTATAATTCATTTCATATGCATAAATCTTCCTAATAGAAAAGGCTATAGGGTGGTCAATATCTCCTACACTTGGTTGTGCTAAAAATGCTCCTAATGCAATGGATGAAGCATCAAAATGAACATGGAATTCCTTACTCCAATCTGGGAAACTCAAAATAGGCACAGTGACCATTTTCTGCTTTAGTGTGTCAAAGATCTACTGCAATTCCTCTGTCCATTGAAATTTACTATCCTTTTTTAATAGATTTTCCATAGGTGTTGTTATCTTTGCGTAACCCTTAATAAACTTTCTGTAATATCTAGTGTGTCCCAATGTAGTGCACAACTGTCTAACTGAAGTAGGAGGATGTAGATCAACGATGATAGCAATCTTGGAAGAATCTACCAATAACCCCTGCTTACACACAATGTGTCCTAACAACACTCCAAAAGGGGAAAATAAAATACACTTCTTCAATTTTAGGGAAATCTGACATTGCCTGCACTTATCTAACATTAATCTAAAACATTCAATATGATCTATCAGTAGACTAAAAACGGTCAAATCATCAAAGTATGCCTTCATAAACTTATGTAAAAATTCCTTAAACGCTTCGACCACCACCCTAGAAAAGATGGATGGTGCATTCTTCAAACCAAAAGGTATCACAGTGTACTGAAAAGAACCCCATTCTGTTACAAATGTAGTCTTATGTCTATCCTCCTTAGCAATTATGATCTGGTGATAGCCTGAAAATCCATTTGTGAATAAATAAACTTCTTGTCCTCCTACAATATCTAGAAATTCATCAGTAAAAGGTGTAGGAAATGGATCATATGAACATGCATCATTCAATTTCCTTAGATATACACAGATTCTGATTTATCCTGGCTTCTTATCTTGGACCACCATAGGGCTAATCCATTCGGATTCTTCAACTGGTTCTATGATTCTTGCTTCCAACATTCTATATAATTCAATCTTAAATTTTTGCTTGTACTTGGGATTTAGTCTATAAGGCCTCTGCTTGACAGGCCTTGCATTTTCTTTCAAAGGAATCTTCATTTCTCCCATGGGCCCTTTAATTCCCTTCATGTCTATGAACTTGGTTGGAAACAAGTCCTGATACTCATGCAATAGTTCTATAATCTTTCTAATAGTAGCATCATCTCAATAGTCTCCAACATTTTCTAACTTAGGTGCTTTCTCTGTTCTAATGTTAACCTTCTTAATTTTAATAGGCTTCCCAACAAAAGGTAATTCAATACCTGGACCTTCTATATCTCTTTTTCCTTCAGTTTCTGAAATGTTCACATTCTTAGGGTCATCATCCTCAGCAAAATTAATATTATAACAACCTTGTAACCTTTGAAGAGGTGTAGTCCATTCATATTCTTCTTGTTCAAGAGGGCGGTTAGGTACTTCCTCAAAGACCTTGTGTCTTACAATTTGTAAAGCCTAATCTACTGTGGGGTACTGAATTTCAAATAGGAACGTAGTTATAAAGTTTTGGGTCATACCATACCAATATGTAGTGGCTAAGCGTAGTTCTTCTTGAAGATACCATTGATAGGCATAGTATCTAAGGTGTTAATGAACTTATGTATCCACTGTTCTTTATGAATGCTTCTCCAGGATTCCTCACAACTTCGCATATGGTCCTTAGGAAAAATCTGACCTGTGTATCAAACTTTGCAGCCTTCATCTTGTTCTGAAAAGTGCACTGTCAACAAGGTGAGACATTGTACCCATTCCATGATGTTCTTCTTGTGAGATTCCCACCATCTATACGACGTTTCTTTCAAGGCTTCATCTAGTGCCAACAATATTTGTTGTATTGGTACAATTCCTTCAAATTCAAGTAGAAATGTCTCTAAATTATTCAATCCATCAAATGTAGAAAGATTACTTACTTATGTGCCAATCTAGGGAATTGCCTTAGTCAATCTAGAACACCTCTGCATCGAGACTTCATACATTTTTTTTCTACCAATTTTCCAATGCTTCTTCTAAATCTGATGAGCATGCACTCTCACTTCACAAACTTATATTTCCATCATTTGTAGGATTAATATAATCTTGTTGTCATGCTGTTAGTTTATAGATGTTCTCTATCTCGTAGGCATGGTCTTATTCTCTTATAGGTTATGTGTATATGTGACCTTCATCAAGGTTAAGAGGTGCAATGACCCTAATGTCATCATCATCAAATGAAAGTTTTGAAAGTTTTGAAAGCCCAATCAATACCCAATAATGCAAGATAGGAACAAATATCATCAACAATATTGATCACTTCGAAGTCTACAAATTTCATCACTCCATCGATGTCTACATGGACAGGCTCTAGTCTTCCAAAGGGGATCACCACCTACTGATTATCCATCCTGAGCCTAATAGGAGAGTAAATCAATTTAGGTTTTCCCATCAATGCCCAAATCTGCTTCATCATAAAATTCACTTTTGATCCCAGGTTGAGGACCACATAGTCTATGTCGTAGTCTCCAATCTAAGCACTAAGGTGCAGTTCCTTGCTTGTCCTCCTTTTTCTAGATACTTGATTCATAGCTTTATTCAACAGAGGATCTACTCTTCCAATTTCATTCTGTCTTATAAGGTGTTGTAGTTCCTACACAAATCTTTCATCTTTAATCAAATTGATACAAGTATACAAGAAGTCCACAAGCTTTCTTACCTCTTTTCCTTTCCTAAGTGGGATAGTCTGATCAAATGTTGGAGGCATTTCACATTCCCTTACTTTTGGTTGTGCCCTAGATGAAGAATCATGTTCACCTACAAATTATCTTCTTGCTTCTTCAAAAGTATGTTTCTCTTTCCTTGGATCAAAAAATGGCACCTTCTCTGAATCTCTTCTTATCCTTGATCCATATATAGTCTTTCATGGAGTCACCCCATCTTCTCCTCTGACAACGCCTCCTCTAGTAATGACAGTGACTCTGGGTTCCTCACTGTGAGGTTCAACTGATATTAGTTAGACTTGTTGGTTTCTACCTCATCTTTCCTAAACTTTAGCTAACAATACTGGACAGTATTCAATGACATGGTCAAATGAATTACAGTAGCTACAAGTAGTGCAAGGGTTCTGAAAATAATTTGTTCTCGACCTCAAACCATGCCTCCTCCTAGTCCTCTTCCTATGAACCCACCATGAGGATTGAAGTTTCCTCTTCCTATGGAATTGAACTGTGTAACATTCCCTTCTTATTGTAATTCTCCTTGAATTCTATATGGATCCCTTGACCTTTCATGCATGAGGTCATAAGCCCTACAGTCCTTCTCATCATGCCCCACAGATTTGCAGAATGTACAATAAAGATTGGTGGGTGTCTGGACATATTTATGCATATAATAACATTCATCAGGGATATGTCTAGTTATACATTACCTCACACCATGGTAAAGTAGCCTGCTTCAAAGGGTTAGGGTCTCCAGAGGCCAAGTATTCATTGAATAAAGGAAAGTGCTCTTTTTCATGGCCCTCTTCTTTACATATGATACACTAGATGCCTTATCTTTTCTCCTTTCCTTTATCTTTCTTCATGTCTTCAACCTATAAAGATAAACTAGTTAATTGATTCAAAATATGACTCATACCTAGACTGAATTCTCCTACATGGGATGCTACTAGTTTCATGGAAATCTCTAATGCCTCAGCCTGTGAAGAAACCTTCTGTTGCATCAGAGGAACTCTAATGTGTGGAAGGAAGGAAATGATTAACAATTTCTTATTTTGTTCATCTGGAATCTAAAAACTTTAATGGCTTGTCAAGGTTTAAAACCTCTGATCAAATTCCCAAACAGGTTCAATCTCCTTTTTCTTGATTTCCTTCAACTATGTAATGCACTGCGACTCCGACTTAGGCTTCTTGAAATCTGCACTCAACGCAGTCTTGATGTCATTTGACGGTTTAGGTTGTATAGATCATGTAACAAACTTTGTGTTCCAACTTAATGCACAGTCCCTCAAGGTAGTACTAAACTGGGCTCTCTTAACATATTCGTTGGTGGCTTACTTAATCCTCCATACATATCCACATAAGAACTAATGTTGGCTAGGATCGTCAGATCCATCTCCTCTGAAAATGGGTAACCTCATTTCATCTGCCATGGATTTTCCTTAGTTTCTCAACTAAGTATGTACTAAAATGCTTGTAACAGTCCTCTGCGTGCTTTGATTACTCTGGTTACACTAGTTACTTACTGATGCTAAAACAACTGGAGGAGTAGTAATACTTACTTTGATAGTAGGCGCAGTCCCTGAAGTTTCTGGTTCTTCTTGGAGAAGTTCCTCTACTTCCTCTACCCTTGAGAACTCTAAATATTCTTTGTCTAATTACCCTACTTCTTCTCGACTGTAGAAATCTTCGTCTTGTGCGAATGTCCCGTAACTCTACTTAAACAGGTTCATAAGAGGAACCTTTCTGAATGATATCCCACTAGGCGTGTATCGAGCTTCTGTGTCACTATTGTTGTCTAAATTTTTGAACATTATATTTAAAATCCAACTGATTACTGTATCTTCAGGATATTCTTCTCATGCAATAGCATCTTAATCTTCAGTTTCAAAAAGTGTTGAAACTTTCCTCTAGGTCCCTTGAAGAAATATCTCTCTTCTTAGCTATATGACTCCACTATGTCAATAGAAAATTCAGTAATGTACCCTCCAATAGTGCTATCAAACCAGAGATCCACTGCTCTATACACAACGTTATCAACTCTCTTGACTTTCTTAATCAGCGCCGATGTCCAAACCACAGGTGGTCTAGATATGATTTCAAACTGAGTGTTTGATAGTTTGGCTAGCCTCTTGTACAACTCCTTATGAACTCTTGCAAAGAAAATCTTGCACACTTCAGTAAAGATTTACCTTCCCAACCAGTCTTCTGTACTAATGCTAGGGTTATTGTTCTGAGCTTCGACGAAGTCCCTTTCTTGTTCTTCTATCCACTTCTGAATCTTTGTCTTTAATGGAAACCACCTTGACATTCCCTCAAGAATATCTCAATACTATAAATAGAACCATTTGTTGGCACAGAGGCAGACCTAGGGTTCAACTATAACAACGCATCAACAAAGCCTAACTACTGGCCCTTTCAAAAACACCTACGAAGCAGATGAAGTCTCACCCGAAGTAGCAATAGGGGGGTTGTAGGACACAGGTGTCTACAACCAGAGGAAGTGCCAGATGATTCCAGAATAATAATGCAAGATAACCTAGAGCTTCTTAACAATATTATGCTTAACTTCGTGAAGTTAGTTATATCTCTTATCTCCAATAGGGAAAACAACAATGCAATAACAATATAAAAGATAGCAAATAACACAACATCAACCACATAGAACAACAAGATTTTATGTGGTTCACCCTCTCCCTATGGATACATCCACATAACTATGTTTATTGATAAAGTATATGAAAATACACAGTTCTATCTCTGCACTCAGCTGCAGATCTTCTCTCTCTCCTCTTTACCTCCCAACCCTGTGCACCCAACTGCATAGTTGATCTTTGCACCCATCTGAAGATACAAAATACGAGAATGCTCTAAAACATAAAACTTTTACATTTCAATCTCTCTATATCCCTCCCAACTCTTCTAGACCTCTATTTATCATTCATGACTCTTAGAAACCCTAGACCGAAGTCCAGGTGCCAAAACCCTAGGTCCACATAACCCACATTTTAAGGACTTCACTAACCTATTCTTCCTTCTTCTCTACGAGGTGCTCCAAAGAATCCATTAGTGTATTATTCTGCTTGCTAACTTGTCCATGATCTATCCTCTTTTCTTATTTGTCTTCCTTCATCTTATCTTTCAATGACTTTCTTTCCCTTACTTTGTTCTTTCTCTTATGATTCTTTAACCAATTTGACCCTTCCTCAGTTTGTATGCCTTCCGCACACTTCGTACTTTGTCTTTATTCTTCCTAAATCTTCGCTTTCTTCCATAATACCTAACTAAGGGCCAACGAGTGTGCACCTTCCCTACTCAATAGTCCTTCATCTACCCCACTTCCCTTCCCATGGTTACCAACAATACGCCAGACAAGAACTCTCTGAGCCTTATGACTAATGCTCAACGCACTAGGGAACAACTCTTAGAAAAAATCTCACCTGAAGAGTATGCATACAGGTCTAACATCCACTCCACAATATACAATATCTCACCCAGAGATATTGCTCATGTTTTTTCAACCCGAATCCTCGGCAATAGAATTCTAGTTACTTCCCCTCAACTCCTTACAAGCTTCTCTGGGAAAATAAGGCAATAATCGGATTTTCCTTACATTCTGACCCCCTTCTGCTCACAAGAGCCTACAAAATAAATTCTCTTCCCATAATCGATAATGTAATCCCCCCCAAAATACACTAAGGCCAATGATATATATTTCATTCCTTCCACTTGACACTTATCACCTTCAAAAGTATCTTTAAGCCACTTGGTGACCCGTTCCTACCCTCGGGAACTTAGGATAAAATAATTATCTAACATTACACTTTTTTCGGAAATATTATAAAATATTCCCCAAGACTTACGACTCACCCACTTTTCCCTTCTCTAGTGGATTTGGCCCCCGATCTCTTTTTGTATGAGTTTGTCTGCGTGTAGTGATGTAATATTATATTAACAACCATGATTATATTTACATGGATAAACACATTGGCCTATTTGTTTCCTGGTTCACTGGACTAATAATCACACAAGATCTTCAACCTCAATACATAAACAGTCATATATACATATATATAAATCAACATTGTACACTTTCAGGTCATTACCATGCACTTACCCAAGTGTGCACAACACGTTGCAATATGCACACATATCCAAGTGCACGCAATACCCAAAATGTGTGCACCCTTTCTTGATAACAACTCTTTGCGCACTTACTCATATGCGCACAACACCAAAACCAGTTGTCAATGACTCACTAGCCTATATATACATTACATAAACCATTAGTATCAATGACTCACCAACCTATATGTACATTTACAAATGGTATGGATTAGGGACATTACAAATGAATTAGCTACAAAATATAATTGGAAACTAGATCAACTAGATGTTATGTCTGCTTTTCTAAATGGGGAACTAAAGGAAGAAGTATATCTTGTTTATCCAGAAGGATTTGTAAAGAAGGGTCAAGATCATCTTGTTTTTAATTTAAAGAAATCTTTATGTGGACTAAAACATGCACCAAGATCTTGGTATGTGAAGATTGACTCTTTCTTTCTTCATAAAGGTTTTATGAAAAGTAAGAGTGATCCTAACCTGTATATCAAGTCATATTAGAAGAGGATGTTTCTTTGATTTCCTTGTATGTTGATGATCTTATTATAACATGCAATGCATTTCAGTTGATTGATGAAATTAAAAGACAAGTACCACATGTTTTTGAGATGAACTATGTTGGTGAGTTGCATTATTGCTTAGGTCTTGAAATATGGAGAGAAGTTGGTCAAACATTGGTCACACGAAGAAAATATATAAGGGAGCTACTTAAAAGGTTGAATATGAATCAATGTAAAGAAATGTCAATTCCTTTAGAACATAATGATAAACTCTAGGGTGATGATGGGACAAAAAAGGTGAATGGTACAATGTATCATCAATTGGTAGGAAGTATAAACTATCACTCTGCAACCAAGCCATATATAGCATATTCAGTCAGCATCATGAGTCAATTCATGGCCAATCCTCATGAAATCCATTGGATAGAATCAAAGAGAGTATTTATATATCTGAAAAGGACTTCTAATTTTGGTTTTAAATATACTAGTAAGTTTGATGTTCAGGTGACAAATTACTCTGATTCATATTGGGTCATAAATACTAATGATAGAAAATCAACCACAGGATATACATTCAACATTAGATTGGGGATCGTGTCATGGAGCATCAAGAAACAACCAACTATTTATTTTTCATCAACTGAAGTTGAGTACAAATCATTGTGTACTGCTACTTGTGAGGCATTTTGGTTCAGGGGAATTCTTGAAGATGTGGGTGAAGAGCAGACAATGCCAACAGTTATCAAATGTGACAATAAAATATCCATAAAACTAGCCAACAATCCTATGTATCATGCCAAATTGAAGCACGTTAAGACCCAACATCATTTTATAAGGGAAAATATACAGTCAAAGGAGATTGATCTAATTTATTATAATACAAATGAAAATATGGTTGACATCTTCACTAAGCCTCTTGGAAAGGCAAAGTTTGAAATATTTAGGAATTAGTTACAGGTGGTAGAGAAAACATTTCTCCATTAAGGGGGAGTGTTAGCATAATAATAGATAAATTATAGAAGTGATTATTAGGGTTTATTAGACTTTGTTATTATCTCTTTAAGATTTTTTCCCTAATTATCTTTTAGATTCCATTTCTGCGGAATCTATTCAAACTGTTCAATTAAATTGTATTCCTATAAACCTATACATATGCTAGTTTGATGAACATGAGAAGGTTGAGTGTGGGTAGTCTCTAGTGTGAGCAACGTCTCACCTATGAGTTGCATCTCACCATTTCCAATTATTTGTCTTCCATTATCCTGTCTTTTGTTTTCTCTTTATTTTAATTTAAACTACTTCAAACCTTTCATACTTAATTTCATATTCTTTATATTTACTTGTTTTTTATTTATTAATTCAATTTTTCATATATATGTGTGTGTGTGTGTGTTAATTTTAAATCATATAATGTTATATTAATAATAATAATAATAATCCAATTTTAAGGTCACAATCAAGCCACACACCAAATTGGTGTATGAGACCCCCTTATTTGTGGGACAAGGGACCCCCTCTTTACAATGATTTGACTGCTAAAGTCTATGGAGGTGTACATACCCTACCCACCTATGGATTTGAACCTATGATCTCCTAGGAGGAAACACATGTTCTTAATCATTAAGCCCACTTATTAGATAATATAATATTATCTAATAAATAAATTTGAAAAGTTCCTTTATGGGTGGTGGCATGGATGGGAGGCTATGGTTTTAGGGTTAATGTAGGACCTATTTGGAGTAGGGGAAAAGTGGATTAGGATTGTTGTTGGCTTGCAGTGGCATGTGGATATACACCACTTCTTGACTTCTTGGAGGAAACTTTGTTAGAGGAAAATATCATTATGGATTTTGTCATAATCCAAGCATTTCTCTTTCTTTGAAGGTTAATAATTTGTTTGGTAAGAAGAGCACATGTGGTATCTCATCGATCGATATGCGTCTGGATTCAGCTAGATTGGGCTTCCCTGCAAATATTTTGGGTGTAAAATGTCAAGATCCAGATCCAATCATTTATGGTTTGCAAAGGTCAATAACGAAGGGTTTTCCTAGAGGCAGAGAAGTTTAAATTCCACTAACTAATTTGCAAAGCTTTGTTTCACCAGATTTTCCTATATGCAGTGTGTATATTGTTGAAGGTGGGATTTTGTATTCCTTTATTGGAAACAAAATTACTCTTGTATAGCTTTAGCGGAGTGGAGAGTTAGGGGGATTTAATATTTCTATACCCAAACAACGGAAGGTGGTGAAATGACATGGTGGTAGAGTTTCTCTAGTGGTTGGGGAAGATTTAAAGGTTTCACAAATAGTTGAATTAGAGGGTATGGATTTGATAGGTAAGTTTTGTTGGAGGAATATGTTGGTGGGTCATCTAAAGAGTTGGATGGAGTCGACATGGGCTCCCTCACTTGATTATGTTTTGGTATTTCACCTCCTCTCCCAGGGATATATTGGTTTCATCTTTTGATCAAGGAAGGATGAAGGATCCATTCTAGAGGGTCACTGATACGTGGACTGTCACCTTTTGTATGTCAAAACATGGAACTTTCTCTTTGATTCCATGGAAGAGGTTCTCTCTAGCATGCCAAATTGTGTAAATCTTCCCAATTTTCCTATCAATTTTTTCTCAGGCATCGATCTAAAGGCTATAGGTGATGTATTGGGTACTTTTATTTCTGTAGATTCAAGTTACAAAACCAACAAATTTTGATTAGTGGCATATATTCTTGTTTCTTTGGATCTGCGAAAAGGACTCTTCGAATCCATGGAATTGGTAGTGGGAGATAGGAGTTATACTCAATTTTTGGACTACCTAAATATGCCCTTTCGATGCTCAAGATGTCATAAGGTTAGGTATGTCATTGTAGACTACAATCTTCCCTTCAGAAAATATCTCTAGGGAACTACAAAGAAGAATGTGGATGTTTCTTCATATATTCAACATACTCCACATGTGAGTGGGAATTCAGAGTGGCTCAAAATTTCAATGGTGAGGGTGAAGTGAGATCTTCAAGGAAAAATTCAGGCTTTGTGAAGGGTAAGAACCAAATGACTTAGATATTAGTGATATTTATTTAAATGTTCCATCTTTCTCCCCTCAAGCAAAAGGGGGTTTTCTCAAGAAGATATTTTTGGGGATGAAATTGATCTCATTCCTTCCCAGTGGAATAAGTTGGATGCCATATGGTATTCAAGTAATTTGGTGGCTCATAATCCTTGTAAGATATTATCCTCTCTTAATCCAATTCATTCATTTTCTCTATCTATTTCATGTTCTATTTTGATTGAGTGCGTGAGTGACTCGGGGTTTTGTTCTTCGATGGCGACGCTTTTGCATTATGTTCCTTTAGAGGATCAAAGGGTTAGACTAGTTGTAGTGGACTTAAAGTAAGATAATGATAGTTTACCCATTGCTCCTTCTAAATCCATTTTATCCACCTTTTCTAGCTCTCTCTCAGCTTCATCGGGTCAATATCATTATTTCTTAATGCCTCGAGAGTCCAATCGTAGCTAGGTGCAGTTGGGGGGATCAGGTTATGATGTATAAAAGGATGTTGGCCATGTTAAGGTTGGATGTAATTATTCCTTAAATAATGCACAAGAGTGTGCATCTCGAGACGTGTCTCAAGGAAGAAAACAACACATTTCCAGGGTCCTTAGAGTAGTATGTGCCCCTTAGGTGGGACCTCATGAAAATTATGTTAGTGAATATGAGTGGCCTAGGGGGGTGGTCGAATAAACTCTCTCTAAGATAATTTTTTGATGTGGAATTTTTAGATATTGTCCTTATTTAGGAACAAATGGGACATTGTGATTCCCTTATCATTGAGTTGGGGAAATTTTCCTGAGATGGGGATTCTTTGGGGTGGAAATTGTTCAGTTGTCTGGGGGAGATATTACTATTATTTCAGCATGTTTTGATTTACTTCAAGTCTAGTCACATAATTTGTATGCAATATGGAGTTGGGGAACACACTAACTATTCTTACTCTATATGAGCCTTATGATGGGAAGGATTCCTTCTAGACATGTCTTTTCTCTCTCAATTTTCTTAGGTTAGATAATTTAATAATTGACAGGGATTTAAATTTTACTATTAGTAGGGAGGATATTTAGGGGGCATTGACCTATGAGGATAAGTTGGAGGATTCCTTCATACAAAAAAATGGAGGTAGTTGGTGTAGTTGACATTGAACCCATCCAAATTCAACCAACATGGAGTAATAACTAGGGAAGGGTAAATGAGGTATCAAAGTGACTTGATAGATTCTTGTTTCATCATTCATTTATTCAGGAAACTAGAGCCTATTGTTATTGGGTAGGACCATATCAATGCTCCGATGACTTCCTTGTAATCTTAAAGTTGGGGTGTGTGGAGGTGAAGTCGACGGAACCCTTTAAGTATAACTCCTTCTGAGCTGAGGTGGAATATTTTTGGACACTGATCAAGGACAATTGGATTCATTCTTAGGAGGACCAAAATCCATCTGCTAGTTCTCAATTTGTCTTAGATTTTTGTACCCCAAAAAGGAAGGTTTCTTCTTAGAAACTTTAACACAAGAAAGAAAAAGTGTTGGATCTTCTATGCATTGAGGAGGACTTATAATTAATTTATGGTTGGTCTCAGGGGGGCCAACGTGCACTGGAGGTATTGGAGAACTATCGATCCTTGGAATCTTTTCATTTTAATATCTTTTTGAACAAGAAAAAGAGTGGAGGCTTAAGAGCAGAGGCCTTTGGATTTAGGTTGGTGATAAAAACACCATAAATTTTAAAAAGTTTGCAAGTCATCGAAATACATTTAATACTATTTGGGAGCTTCAGGATGCTAGGGGGAACAAGGCTCACGGGTTCTCTAAGTTGGAAACTTTGAGGGTTGAGCATTACAAGGAGTTGTTCAAAGAACCAAATAAAAATGGGATTGGGGAAATATTAAGAAAATTATCCTTATTTTAGAGGCTCATATAGGAGGAGGACAACCATTAGATATTTAAAGAAGTCACTTTGAACAAGACCTGGGGGGTTATATATAGTTTTAAAAAGGATAAGAGCCTTAGTCTTGATAGTTAGACAATAGAATTTTGAATGATTTTTTCAACATAGTAGGGACTAATTTTCTTTGCATGGTGGAATAAATTGATGAAATAGGTAAACGTTGCATAGTATAAATGAAACATTCAATGTTGTTATTTCCAAATATAATCGACCTACTTCTTTTGATGACTTTTGGCCAACAACACTTTGTAATTGTATTTATAAGATCATTTCCAAGATCATTGTAAGGTACCTGGTCTATTATATTAGCATAAAAGAGAAATAATGCAGAGAATAAAACCGAGATAGCAACAAAATATGAAAATAATGCACAGATAACAACGAAACAACAAATTATATGGAACCACAACACCAAAATTATACCTTTATTGATAGGAAAAAATGTTCACTTTCCTCTTTGAGGGGGCAACCTCCAGCTGAGTAGATTTCTATTACAATAATTATTCAAGAAAAAAATTATCATACCCTCTACTCCTATTTATAATAAATCTATCTGTGCAAAAGAACAATATAGACGAAGATCCTTCTAGCAATGAAAACTTCTATTAGGTCTTCTTACATTTGAATTATTCCTCCTTATTTCTAGGCCCTATTAATATTGAACTTTATTACATGGAAATATATTATTCTACCCACTTGAGGGGTTAGGTAGGTTAGGTCACTAACATTCCCTCCCCATTAAAATCATCCTTGTCCTCAAGGCCAGAGATGAGGAAATTGATGCAGAATGGTAGTTGGCTTCCAGGTGGCATCTATTGGAGTTGTATATTTCCACTTGACTAACACTTCCTTGATGGTGCGCTGAAAAAGACGACGCTCACGATGTTCCAAAACTACTTGTGGATGCAACCAGATGGATTCTTCTTCATCCAACTCGGGAAGGTTGGTTTTATTTTGGTACTTAGTTATAATCACCTTCTTTAAACATGACACATGGAAAACATGATGGATCTTAGAAGGACTGAGAAAAGATAATTGATATTCCACTTATACCACACACTTGAAAACTGTATAAGGACCATAAAATTTGGGCGCCAGTTCCTGACAATGTTTGACCTTGAGTGAATTTTTATTATGAGGTTGTATTCAAAGAAATACTTGGTCTCCTTCAACAAATTAACATTCTGAGTGACCTTGATCTGCTTGTTTCTTCATGCGATTATGAGCCATGACCAAATTCATTTTGAGGATACAGAGAATAAAAATTGTAAGTGTTTGGTCAACCACTTGGACCTTCAAGACACCTGGAATGTAGGAGATAAAAAAAGGTGGTTTTTTTCCATACATTGCTTCAAAAGGAGTCATGCGAGTAGTTGTATGGTAATAGGTGTTGTACCACCATTCAACTAATGGTAACCATTGAGCCCATTGATTTTTCCTTTCATAGGAAAAAGACCTCAAATATGTATCTAAAAACTTGTTGACAACTTCAATTTGACCATCAGTCTAGGGATGATAGGTGGTGCTGAGATGAAATTGGGTGCCCTATAGCCTGAGCAATTCTTTCCAAAAAATGTTGGTGAAAGTGGGATCTTGATCAGAAACAATAGAATGAGGCATGCCATGAAGCTTGAAGACATGATCCATGGAAATTTGAGCCATAGTGGAGGCGGTAAATGGGTGTTGAAGAGAACATAAATGAACATACTTGGAAAGACGATCAATGATCACCATGATGAATAACTTATTTCCCGGTTTAGGTAATCCCACAATAAAATCCATAGAGATGTCCCTCTAAATAGTGGTTGGAATTGGAAGTGGTTGTAGTGTGCCAAGATATTTCATTGTTTCTCCCTTGTTGCATTGAAAAACATCACATTCTTCCACAAAAATGAGAATGTTCTTTTTCATACCATCCCCCAAAAAAGAATGTTTGAACCAGTCATAGGTTTTGGTAAACCCTAAGTTCATAGTTGTGGGTTAGCATGAAGCTCAGAAAGCACCGTGGATTTAAGTTGTGACTCCTTAAATAAATAAAAATGATGTTTGTAGCAAAGCTCGTCATTGTGCCAAGAGTACCCTGGTGAAACTAGATAGATGGCTTGCAATTGTTGGATCAAATGCGAAATTTTAGGATTTTGGAGCCATTCATGGTGAATAGCTTAAAGCCAATCTCGTACAATGAAGGAGAGGGAGAAAAGGGACCCTTCATCTACATATTTTCATGAAAGAGCGTCAAAAACCACATTTTATTTTCCTTTCTTGTAAATGATCTCATAATCATATCCAAAGAGATTAGTCCCCCATTTTTTTTTCTCCGGGGAGGAAGGTCGTTTCTCCAGAAAATATTTGAGGCTTTGATGATCTGTCTTAATTTGGAATCATTTCCCAAAGAGATAAGGGTGCCAAAGAGCCATGACATGAATAATAGCCAACATTTCCTTTTCATATATTGATTGGACCAAATGTCATTCTGAAAATTGTTTGTTGGTAAAGGAAAATGGTCTGCCCTCTTACATAAGGATTACTCCAATTCATCTCCCAGAGGCAACACATTCTAGGAAAAAGGTCTTTGCGAAATTAGGAAGGGACAAGACTGGAGTAATGCACATAGATACCTTCAAATATTGAAAGGCTTGATCAGCTATGTGATTCCAAGTGAAATAATTATTTTTAAGGAGAGCAGTGAGAGGCGCCACAATCTTTCCATAATTCCGAAAAAACTTGCAATAATAACATGTTAAACCCAGAAAATGACGCAAGATTTTGATAGTCTTGGGGCAAGGACAATCTTAAATTACTTTAATCTTCTTAGGATCCACCCAATCACTAACCTTGCCAATAATATGACCCAAGTACTCGATTTCTGAGGAGCCAAAGGAACATTTAGAGTGTTTGAGGAAAAGTTGGTGCTGAGAGAGTAGATGGAGAACTTGATGCACACGGGAAATATGGGATTGCCAAGTTTTACTATCGATGAGAATATCATAAAAGAAAACTAATACAAAATGATGGAGAAAAGGATGGAAGACATGATTCATGAGGCTTTGGAAGGTGGAGGGGGAATTACACAGGTCAAAGGTGATGACCAAGAACTCATAGTAACTCTCATGAGTTTGAAAGGTAGTCTTGGGGATGTCAACTTCTTTCATATGTATCCAGTGGTAAAAAAAACACATATCATTAGTGAAGTACTCAACACCACTCAGATCATCTAAGAGATCATCAATGAAAGGAATGGGAAACTTGTCCTTGATGGTGAGTTTATTGAGGGAACGAAAGTCAAGAAACATGTGCCAAATACCTTATTTCTTGAGTACCATGACCACAAGAGAAGAATAAGGGTTGGTACTAGGGTGGATAACACCCGATTGGAGAAATTCCTGCACTATTTTCTCAATTTCATTCTTTTGGGAAAAGGGATGGTGATAAGGGTGAACATTGGGAGGAAGAATGCCAAGAACAAGGGAGATGGAATGATCATGAACACCGCGAGAAGGCAGAAGTCCTTGAGGACTGGAAAAAATAGATTGATGTTTGGAGAGGATATCTTGAAGGTCAAGATGCACAGATGGTGTCTCAATCGATTGAATGCAATGGAGTTGAGAAATAACACCAGAGTGGCCTTTATTGAGGAGATGTTCCATGCAATGGGAACTGATGATCTCAGGAGAACCAATTGTGAGACATTGGAATTGATATCTTTGTACCTTATGTTGGAATTGCATGGTTAATTCCTTAAAATCCATAAGAATGGAACCCAAAGTATGTAACCATTTAAAACCTAACACAATGTCACAATCTCCCATGTCAATGAAAAACATATGATATTTCAGGTGGTAATGTCCAATTTCAAGACATACATTTTCACAACGCCCACCACATTTCATGGACCCACCATTAGCTATCATGATTTGAAAATTATTGACAACACAAATATAGAAATTGGTTTCTTGGGAAATGTGACGATGAATAAAATTGTGGGTGCTACCACAGTCAACAAGGATGATAACCTTCCTATGATTAATATAGCCAATGTGCTTGAGGGATTGTGGACAAAAGAAGCGAGTGAGGGCATGCAAGGAAATGAGTGGGTCAATTTCAGGTGCGTCAGTAGGCTCCTCGATAGAATCATGAAGGGAAGGATCTTCAATAAGGTGAACTATGAAATATTCTTCAGGAACATCTTTGGAAATGGCCATAAAATGTTTTTTTTTCCTTACACTTGTGTGCCGAAAAATATTTTTCAAAACAATTATAACAAAGAACCTTCAGTTGGCATTCAACCATTTGAGCCCTAGTTAATTTTTGGACATTGAGGGGAGTGGAAAAGGGGTTAGGATTAGTGGGTCGAGGGTGAGGAACAAAAGAGAGTTTTTTTTTCTCGGAAAAAACAACTTGTTGGGATTCTTTAACACATTTAGCATCTTCCGACCAAGTTTGAGGGTGGGCCATGAGAACCTGGGAGTGGATGTCATACTTTAGGCCACTGATAAAGAATTTTTGAAATAACAAATCTGACTTTCCATCGGTTCGAAACGCCAAATGTCCAAAAGTAGTTATAAAGTATTCCATTATGCATGAATATTTAAACTTGGTCAAACGACCGAGATAATGGGTATCAATGTCAAAGTGGTGATAGAGCTCTGCAACAAAATGGGTCCATGCAATATACCCCTGATGTGAATTTTTACACCATTTCCACCATTTCCATCGTTCAAAATCTAGATATAGGAAAACATATCGAAGTTTGTCCAACTCATCAGTAATAATATGCATAGAAAAATAATGCTCCATGTGAATGACCCAACATGTGGGATTGGAGCCATCAAATTTATTGACCTCAATGTGCGGAATATGGGGGTCACATTGAAAGGATTTGGATTGAAAATGTAGAGAATGAGAAGAATAGAAAACATCAGGTTGGTCCAAGGAGGAAGGATCGAGAGTGTGGTTCAAGAGCTGGTTGGAAACATATTGGAGGGTGTTAAGTTGGTTCATGAATTTGGCCTCCATGGTGTCAAATTTGTGTTGGACTTGGGTCTTGAATTGTGCAAGGTAGGAATTAGTAGAGCCAATATTATATGCCACTTGTTGGATGGATTCCTTGGATTTATTGATGGAAAATTGCAGGTCTTGGTTCCAAGTTTTGGCCATTTGGAGAGGGGGGGTGCAGGTAAGGGAAACTGTGTGGGTGGGACCATAGAAAAGGAATTATAAGTGATAGGTACCATGAAGATTAGGTTTATAAGGGGAATATAATGGGATAGGAAAAAAATAGGGAAGTTGGGAAGGGGTCAGATCCACTGGAATAAAAAGAAACTTAAAAACGAAAGGTATGACTATGATCAGGGTGAAAAGGGAGTCCAATGGGATAGATCCCAAATAAGTGTGCTAGCGGGACCACTATACTTTTTTTTTTACTCCCATGGAGTTGTACTTCGAGCTAAAGAATATTGTAGTATTGAAATGCCCAAAATATTAACGTGAAGAAATATGTAGTAATTTCACAGCCGAAATGGAGGAGGCATAGTTGCGCGACAATAGGTCTTGTTTGTTCTGTTTTTGTTTCCTTCCCAAGGGTTAGGGTATTTAAGGGTTCTATAGAAAATGGATTTTCCTATGCTATGGATCTCTTATATACATGCAGGGTCCAACATTAGTACTCGATCCAATATCTCAAGGCACCAACTAAGGAGGCTAGACCTTTCCCTTGGCCATACTACTTGACTACCCAGGTACTAGAGAGTATCTTGCCGAGTGTTGTTCTCGGTGGAACTATAGTAGTCAGGAGGCCAATCAGTTTATCTATAGAGGGATTCAGGAGATCTAGGTTGATCTGTATGCAGTGTTCGACAACATAGGTATTCCAACAAAGGATGAACACCTTTAGTAACCACTCACACAACTAGATCAAAGATCAACATACCAATGTTTTGACATGGTAAAACCCCTATGGGGAAAAATCCATGGCCCTGACCAACATGACCACTTGGAGCAGTTTATTAATGCAAAAGAAAAAAATAATAGAAAGATTTCACAAGAGATTTTCTCACACTCGATCATCGACAAATGACCCTCCATGCTCTTTAAATAGAGAAAATGGACCAATTGGGTGTTTAGCCGAGGATCAATAGTCATTAAGATCGAGGAGAATATGAACCATTAGATCACTCTATGTCGGGAACATATCATGGCCATCAGATTTCCTAAATACAAATGCATACTAATGCATACTAAAGAAACACACTAAGAAACACACTTTTACCTAATGACACATTAGACCAAGTAGATATTAACTAACTCCTAAGTGTCTAAATATCCTAACATCCCCCATTAAGAACAACTTGGGATAGGATTGAAGGATTTACAATAGTGACACAATAGGAGAAGGAAGGAGGCATTAGAGCCTATCCCTCCTTAATGAAAACTTCATGAACACCTAACATAGATCGAAGTTTGGAAAACTTTTCTTCTATAAAAGACTTTGTGAAAATATCTTCAACTTAATCTTCTATTGTTGTTGTGAGCAATGATGTTGTTCTTGTGAGCAATGGGAAATATATTTACAGTGAATTTATTTACAATGTTGTTGTGAGCAATGGGAAATATATTTACAGTGCATTTATTTCCAAGATGCAATGTTGTTGTGATCAATGTTGTTTTTTTTGTGCTAAAAGGAAAGGTTTTCTTGATGGTGTAATGTTGTTGTTGGAAAAATGTTAGAAGGAAAGCTTGCAGGTGCTAGCTTTCTTTCATGGTGCTATATTGTTGTTGGCATTGTGCTTATGTTTATGCTAGAAGGAAAACTAACATGTGTTAGATTTCTTTCATGGTGCAATATTGTTGTTGGAAATCCACTTCTGTTTATGCTAGAAGGAAATCTAGCAGGTGATAGCTTTTCTTTACGATGCAATGTATTTCTTGGAAATGAACTTGTGCTTATACTGGAAGAAAATATAGCATGTGCTAGATTTCATTTGTGTTTGTATTATAAGGAAAACTAACATGTGCTATCTTTCATTCACATTACAATGTTGTTTTTGGCAATGTGATTGTGCTTGTGCTAGAAGGAAATCTAGGATGCATTGACTTACCTTCACAGTGGAATATTATTGTTGGAAATGGGCTTGTGCTTGTGAAAGAAGGAAAGATAGAAAATGATATATTTCCTTCATGGTGCAATTTTGTTGGTGGCAATACGCTTGTGCTAGTGCTAAACATGAAAAAAAACATGTGCTAGATTTCCTTCATTGTGCATTGTTGTGGGAAATGTTTTTGTTCTTGTACTAGAAAGAAAGTTTCCTTCACAGTGAAATGTTGTTATTTGAAATCCTCTTGTGATTATGCTATAGGAAAAATATCACCTACTATCTTTCCTTCATGATGCAATTTATTTCTTGGCAATTCATTTGTGCTTGTAATAGAAGGAAAGAGAGCATGTGTTGGCTTTCCTTTTTAGTGCAATGTTTTTGTAGAAATTTCGATACAAATTAATGTATTCCTGCGATTCTCCTGATCTAACAATTTCTGCCACTTGTTAAATACATAATCGCTTCTACTATTACTTTTGTGGAAGCAATTAAACCATGATCACAACCACAATGCACAAAGTGAAATATCAATAACACAAAACACAGAAGTTTTACCGGGAAAGCGTAAAGCTAAAAACCCCACTATCATATATTATGTATATCATGAAACATGCACCAAACATGCACCAATTCCTGTGTCCAGACAGCCTGCCTCCTTTGCACAATATCTGCAATCCAAATTCTCACAATGAATCGAATGAATCGTTTGCACATGCTCATAAGCATATCCACTGCATCTGTGAACAAATCACAACTGATAGCCAACTGTCCCTTTCACCTGTTATCTCAACTGGTGTCCATTGGAATGGCATGCATGTAGTTAACCGTGGAAAGTCTTCAGTTGCATGCGAGTTAACTGATTAACTGAACTCTCACTAGTGCATGTTTAGTTACAACTAGTACAACTAATATTAACTCACTTAACTACACTTATAATTCTGTTACAATTCCAAATCACTCAGTTATGAATGAGATAATAGATTAATATTTATTGTCTAATTTAATTAAGGGAAAAGTAAATTAGACACATGTTTCTTGTTGACTTTTCAACACTCCCTCTCAACAAGAAAGGGATTATCCTTCACCCCAATCCTGTCTCTATGATATTCGAATTTGCTCCAGGTGAGTGTCTTCGTTAGAATGTCAACATCCTAATCCTTCGTAGGAATGTATTGAAGCAACATGATCTTCCACTGCACACAATCTCTGAGATGATGATACCGGATATCTATATGCTTAAATATGTCATGAAACACAGGATTAATTGAGAGTTTAATGCAACTCTGATTATCACAATAAATCACTGTCATATCTAAATGAGAACCAAACAAACCAACCAAGATCTTTCTCATCCAGATAGCCTCACATGCAGCTTGGCTCGCTACCATGTATTCCGCTTTCGCTGAACTAAGTGTCACGGATCTCTGTTTCCTGCTGTACCAAGAAACAACTATAGATCTGATACTAAAGATCCCTCTTGATGTGCTCTTTCTATCCGTTGGGCTTCCTGCCCAATCTGCATCTGTGAATCCATGCAACTTCACCTCATCCGTCTGTCTATACCATAATCCATACTCGGATGTGCCCTTCAGATATATCAGGACATGCTTACCTTCCCTCCAAAAGAGTTTGGTAGGCTTAACCATCGCTTGAATTAGCTGGTTAACTGCATAGAAAATGCCCAGCCTCGTATTCACTAAATACATTAGCAAACCTACTAAATATCGATAGACAATAGCATCCACTACCTCTCTAGAAGTAGCATCCTCTTTCCTCCAGTTTCCTAGAAGAGGAGTATCCATGGGTTTGCAGCCTTCCATGTGAAACTTACCTAGTATCTCTCTTGTATACCTTCCTTGAGACACAAAAAGTTCACCATCTCACTGTCATATTTCCAAACCAAGGAAATAATGAAGAAGGCCCAAATCCTTCATCTCAAACTCCTTTGCAAGGTCCTCCTTGCATGAGTGTATCGGCTTCTCATCACCAGTAAGTACTAAATCATCAACATAAAGCACAATGATCAAAATCTTACCCTCCACCACAAATTGGTATAGGTTTGCATTTGCTTCACTTTTGGTGAAGCCCAATCCGGTGAAATAGCTGTCTATCTGAGTGTACCAAGCACAAGGTGCTTGCTTCAGCCCATACAGTGCTCTCTTGATTCTGCACACATGTGAATCTCTGTGAAAGGTCTCAAAACCTTTTGGCTGCTCAATGTACACTTCTTCCTCAATGATCCCATTGAGGAACGTAGTTTTTACATCCATATGATGAATGCGCCGACCCATCCGTGATGAGAGTGCAAGGATGGATCTTACGGAAGAGTACTTTGCGATAGGTGCAAAGGTCTCACCATAATCTATCCCCTCGATCTGTGAGAAGCCCCAGGCCACAAACCTGGCCTTGTATTTCTCCACACTCCCATCAGTGACTTTCTTTACCTTGTAGATCCATCTCGAACCTACCACTGATTTACCAATCAGTCTTGGGACAATATCCCATACATTGTTTTTGACAATGGAGTCATACTCCTCTACCATAGCATCAACCCAAGTGGGGTCCTGCACTGCTTCCTGAAAGGAATATGGTTCAATCACAATACATTTTCTCATAAGAGCCATGTATCCAGCAAATCGATCAAGAGACTGTCTCTGTCTGCACTGTGAAATAGGGGCTCCGATATTCTGTGCAACATCTAGTCTCAATCTATCATCTTTCGTGGTGCACTTTCTACCATTTATGATGGATGGCTCTACTTGAGTGGTTTCCTCCACTCTATGAACCTCTTCATGTGGTTGATCCACATCTTGAGACTCATCCTTGGGAACCAACAGTTCCTCTTCTGCATGCAAGTCTAGCTCCCTCTCAAGCGACAACCACATGGCTTTCCCCTCATCGAATTTTATATCTTGTCGCATAAAAGTCATCTTACTATTCGGAAAATACACATGATAATTATGGGGTGTTTTTGTGTACCCCACAAATATCCCAACTTCAACAGTCAGTTCCAGCTTCTTCTTGGCATCCTTGTTTACATGCACATAAACAGATGAACCAAATTTTTTTAAATGTGAAACATCAGGTTTCTTACCAGTAAAAGCTTCTTCAGGTGTACTCATGCCAAGTACTCTATGAGGACAACGGTTCTACACATAAACCGCAGTATTGCATGCTTCTTCCCACAAATGCAATGGTAGGCCCTAATCATGCAACGTCGCTCGTGCTACACCCACGATTGTTCTATTCTTTCTCTCAACGAACCCATTTTGTTGTGGGTTATGAGGCACTATGAGTTCTCTTCGAATTCCTTCTCTGTTGTAGAATTCTTTGAATTCATTAGAGATGTATTCTCCACCATTATCACTGCTTAGAGCCTTCACTTGCTTCCCCGAATCTTTCTCCACCAATGCTTTAAACTCACAGAACTTTGAGAATGTTTGATCCTTCTTTTGCATGAAGAATATCCATCATTTACAAGAAAAGTGATCAACAAAAATAACATAATACCTATGTTTTGTTGTTGAAGAAACTGAGAATGTTCCACACACATCCATGTGAACTCTCTCCAGGATTACCGAAGCATGGTTCTCTTTTTCATGAAAGGTGGACTTTACATACTTCCCCAGGGTGCACCCCTTGCACTAATATGACTGAGCAAGTGTTCCCCTTGGAAGTCCAGTAGATATTTGCTGCATGATCTTCAAGGCTCCATGATGAAGATGGCCTAATCTCTTATTCCATAATTCGCCCTCATCCTGGCTCACCACTATTTCTACCTTGCCTATCATGGCACTGCAACCATCTACCTGCAACATGTAGAGATTCTTAACTCGAATACCTATCTTCTTGACTTGACCTATTGCTTTATGTCGCAGGTAGGCTATATCACTGTTAAAAACAACATCATAGCCTCTATCCTCCAACATTGCGACTGAGACCAAGTTTTTCTTCAGACCTGGAACATGCATAACATTTTTCAATTGAAATGGTTTACCTGACTCCCTCTGAAAGGTAATGGTACCAATACGAGTTGCACTATATTTTCCATCATTGCCCATCTCTATACACATTCTGAGATATTTCTCCTCCAAGTCAACGAAAGACTCTTTATCTCCCGTCATGTGGAAGGAAGTGCCACTATCCAAATACCACACCGATCCTGATGCACTTGAAGCCATGCATGTGATCAAAGCAAAGTCAAGCTCAAATTGCGAGACAAGAGCCTCACCAGTTGCAGCTCCAACAACCATCTTGTTCTTCTTCTTCTGTGGACAGTTAGTAGCGAGATGCCCACGTTCGTGACAGTGAAAACACTTCACTTTGGACAAATCCAGCTTCTTGACTTTAGACTCAGAATTTGATTGGAATTTCTTCCCTTTCCCTTTCCTTGCCTTGGAAGTTGAAGCACAATCCTCTTCATCATCATGCTTTGATGAAGATCCATCTTTGGTGTTCCGCCTGAACTCCTCTTGCACCAGATCCGACCATAGTCGTTCCCAATCCGGTAATTTTTCCCTTCCATTGACAGAGTCTTGATAACTGTGCCAACTCTTAGGAAGCCCCAGGAGTGCCAAGCTCACCAAATCATCAGCAACGACTGTTAGTCCCACACTTCCAAGCTCATCTCGACATTGGATAGACTTTGTGAGATATTTTGGATTGGTGTCGCCTTTCTCCATCTTAATCTTCCTGAGTTTATCTTTGAGCGCCAATTTCCTATGGTCGCTACTATTTTGGAACAGATCTGTCAAAACCTTCCACATTGCATATGGTGTGGTTTTCCCATGGAGACTTGAGAGAATGTGGTCTCGTACTCCCTCCAACACAATCCTCCTCGCCTTCGTTGCTTTCTTTTTCCATGCATCAAGATTTCCAGTATCTGTCGCAACTGGCTTAGGAACATCTGCATCAATGTAATCCTTCAAGCCATTGTCTTTGAGCACTGCCTCCATCCTGTCCTTCCAAGAAATTTAGTTAGATATGATCTCGAGTACATACTCCAACCTCAAGCCATTGAAAGAAATTTTGATCTTGAATCAAGTGTCACACCAAGAAAAGCTTGCAAATTTGAATGTTATCCAACCCAAAACTCAACCCCTTCACTTTCCTCTTTCCCTGGGAGGTTCGCACCCCACCTGAGAGAAACCTGAGGGAAGTTTGCACCCTGCCTGTGTATAGCCTGTGAACTTGCCTGTCAAGTTCGCACCCTGCTAGTGTATTTACGTGCGAGAATTCTCAAGAAGTTCGCACCCTGCTCCACTGTTAGTGTGAGGGAAGTTTGCACCCTGCTAGTGTATTTACCTACGAGAATGCCAATGAAGTTCACACCTTGCCTTTGTCTAGGGTGTGATAATTTCCGTTCTTGAAAACACCGAAAGTTTTTAGTACTAAATTTCGCACCTGGCTAGAGGCAGGACCTGCGACAATGAAATTATGTTCACACCTCACTTCCGTGACTCCGTGGCCTTTATGGCTTTGATACCATGTTGAAATTTCGATACAAATTAATGTATTCCTGTGATTATCCTGATCTAACAATTTATGCCACTTGTTAAATACATAATCGCTTCTACTATTACTTTTATGGAAGCAATTAAACCACAATCACAACCATAATTCACAAAGTGAAATATCAATAACACACAACACATAAGTTTTACCGGGAAAGCGTAAAGCTAAAAACCCTACTATCATATATTATGTATATCATGAATCATGAAACAATCTCATACAAAACTCTAATCCAAGAGCTATCAGTACAATACAATCATCTCACACTATCATACACAAATTAGCAAATACATGCACCAATTCCTGTGTCCAGACAGCCTGCCTCCTCTGCACAATCTCTGCAATCTGAATTCTCACAATGAATCGAATGAATCGTTTGCACATGATCATAAGCATATCCACTGCATGTGTGAACAAATCACAACTGATAGCCAATTGTCCCTTTCACCTATTATCTCAACTGGTGTCCATTGGAATGGCATGCATGTAGTTAACCGTGGAAAGTCTTCAGTTGCATGCGAGTTAACTGATTAACTGAACTCTCACTAGTGCATGTTTAGTTACAACTAGTACAACTGATATTAACTCAATTAACTACACTTATAATTCTGTTACAATTCCAAATCACTCAGTTATGAATGAGATAATAGATTAATATTTATTGTCTAATTTAATTAAGGGAAAAGTAAATTAGACACATGTTTCTTGTTGACTTTTCAACAGTTTTTGTTGGCGATACACTTGTTCTTGTGCTAGAAGGAATGATAGCAAGTGATAGATTTACTTAATGGTGGAATGTTGTTGGAAATGTGTTGATGCTTGTGAAAGTATAGTAGGAACTATATTTCCTTCATGTTGCAGTGTTGATGTTGGCAATGTGCTTGTATTGATGATAGAAAGAAATCTAGTATGCATTAGTATTCCTTCATTGTGCAATTTTGTTGTGGGAAATGTTGTTGATCTTGTGCTAGAAATAAATTTTTCCTCCATACTGCCATGTTTTTGTTGTAAATATGTTAGAAGGAAATCTAGAAGGCACTATCTTTCCTTCATGGTGCACTATTGTTGTTGGCAATGTGCTTATGCTTATGCTAAAAGGATGCAAAATATTTCTTGGCAATGCACTAGACTTTCTTCTGTTGATACTGAGAGGGGGGTGAATCAGTATCAAGTACAATTTAAAACATTTTTCAACTTATACTTAAACCATTCAAATATATCCAATGAGAAATGAACAATAGTATAAGAGTTACACCAATATACCATAATACACCATGCACAATATATGAGAAATAATCAATAGTTTATTGTTCAAGGGAAGTAATGACTTCCAAAGGTAGCTACGGCTTCCAAATGTAGAGGGAGGGATAAAATTTCAAGAGGAAGATACAATCCTCCAATATCAAGAGAGAATTGAACTCTCCATCCTTGCCCCTTCCTTCCACCCAAGATTATATGAGAGATAATAAAACTTTACATTAAATCATCACCATCAACCAATCATCACATAGAACCTAATAATGCTTCCTGAGACTTCTTCAATTTATACAATTCTTCAATTCTTGGAGTACTCTGATCTTATAGATAATATTACTCAATGTACTCTCTGAAACTCCTCCAATTTTCACTCCTTGAATCCTCCCCAAAAAGAGGTTATAGAAAGAATGGTAGACTTTATTCAATTCTTGTCTGTTTAGAAGGCCCAACTTGTACAACCTTCCCTATGCTCAATATTTAACATACGATTCTGAAACTCACACACATAAACTACAGTCTGTACTCTATCTAATGGAAGTCATCCCACTGCAATTGGATTCTTTTTGAAAAATGTATGACTATTTTACCCGGAACACCTGTTTATTGACTAGCTTCAAGACTGGTCACAAACCCTATCTTCCATAGAGTATATCTCCATAATTATAACGAATCAAGAGCTTAAATTTTTACCAGAGGTACCTTGATATGTCTTCTCAATACCATAGCTATTTCACCATTTGAATCATTCTATAAAACAAGTTATAGAAAAAATGGTAAGATGACCTGAAAATAACATACCTTAGAACACATCACCAAAAGACTTCATCCTCCCTTGAAATCCGACCTTCTTATCTTATTATTACCTTTGAAATTTGACTTGTATAAAAATGAATGTATAATCATGTTTATTTATACCACTTATGCCACTTCATTTTAACATTAGGACTGACCAGACACTTTCTTATTTTGTAATTCTTTTCTTTAATTATCTTCAGGGCCTACATGTACTTCCTTCTTCAATTCACTTTGTTATCTTCAAAAATTCATTTCTCCTCAACCATGAGGATCCACGTGACGTGCCACATACCATCGGAAAAAACATGATGTATACTATCCATTCATGGGTGTTGTATATTCATTTGCATTGTCCTTCATGTCCAAATACCTTTATCAAACTTGCGGTCCAAAAACCATGACTAGGGTTGACATCAATGACAACAACCAATCTTCCAACAATCTCCCCCTTTGTCATTGATGGAAACACTCATGCTCCCCCTATCATCATGATCCCAATTTCTCTCCCCCTTTGACATTAATGGCAAAGGTTAAGGCTTCTCCCCCTGAGTTTAATGGAAAAATGTAACTCTCTTCTTTGGGGTTGCTCCCCTTGAACATGTGGCACTCAATAATGCTTCATCCTTATTTTTGGTCTTTGGTACATTTTATTCCTTAGAATCCTTTTGTGTGGCTTATGTCTTTTCTCTCTTCTTCATGTCTAGGATGTATATGTTGTTTGGTCTTCTTGTTGCAGTTGCAACCAATCTTCCTGAGTTATTTTCTCTGATTTTACATTTTTGGGAATGAAACGTAAGAGTGTATCCTTGATCACACATTTTACTAACACTGAGTAGATTATGATTCAAGTCTTCAACCAATAGAAAATTCTTTGTTTTTACATTTTTTCTTCCAATCTCTACTACACCTTCTCCAAGTATTTTGGCATATGAGTCATCTTCAAATGTAACATTGCCACCCTTTCTCTTCAAGCTGATGAATTTGTCTTGATCCCCGGTCATGTGTGAAGAACATCCATTGTCTATGTACCATTCATCTTCTTCTTTACATTATTCAGTGGTCAATGCTATTCGACAATATTCATTGTTTAGAATCTCTTTCCTTCTCCATACTGTTGTTGGCATAGGGACATCTTCATTCATATATCTACAATCTTGTGCTTTGTGACCAAGATAATTTCATTTGTAGAATACAATATTTTTGTCCATCAACGGGTAAAATGAATTATAACTTCTATTGACAAATCCATGATTATTTCCATATCTTCTGTTTACACCATTCATGTTTCTTGTGTATTTGTTCCTTTCATTGATTCTGCAATTTATTGCCTTATGTACAAAATTTTTGCAAGTATAACAATGACCAAGAAAGAAATTTTGATACCTTGGAGTAAGTGGGCTTCTTTGTGATGTAGTCCATCTGGGTTCATGATCTATTCTTCTGTAGTATCCTTCATACTGATTGAATCTTCTTTGATTTCTGAATGTAGGAGGTCTTCTTGGATATTCATCTTTTTTGTAATCATTCCTTCTTTCTGGTATCTTGGTCCACTTCTCATCAACTGTCTGTGTAGCTCTTTCTTCAACCTTCTTGTTGGTATTTGCATCTTCTTTGTATGAAGTTTCACCCATGCATCCAAGATGTGTTAAGTCTTTT
>ML781491.1:1809559-1821058 GCA_009831015.1 Picea engelmannii
CTTCCTGAGACTTCTTCAATTTCTACAATTCTTCAATTCTTGGAGTACTCTGATCCTGTAGATAATATTACTCAATGTATTCTCTGAAACTCCTTCAATTTTCACTCCTTGAATCCTCCCCAAAAAGAGGTTATAGAAAGAATTGTAGACTTTATTTAATTCTGGTCTGTTCAGAAGACCCAACTTGTACAGCATGCCTCGTGCTCAATATTTAACATCCGATTCCGAAACTTGCACACAAGAAACTACATTCTGTACTCTTTCCAATGGAAGTGGTCCCACTACATTTGGATTCTGAATGAAAAAGTTATGACTGTTTATCTGGAATACTTGTTTATTGACTAGCTTTGGGACTGGTCACAAAACCTATCTTCCATAGAGTGTATCTCCATAATTATATCGAATCAAGAGCTGAAGTTTTTACCAAAGGTACCTTGATATGTCTTCTCAATACCATATCAATTTCACCATCTGAATCGTTCTAGAAAAAAGTTATAGCAAAAATGGTAAGATGACCTGAAAATAACATACCTTAGAACACCTCACCAAAATACTTCATCCTCCCTTGAAATCTAGCCTTCTTATCTTCTTATTACCTCTGAAATTTGACTTGTATCAAAATGAATGTATAATGATGCTTATTTATACCATTTATGTCACTTCATTTTAACATTAGGGCTGACTTGACACTTTCTTATTTTGTAATTCTTTTCTTTAATTATCTTCAGGGCCTACATGTACTTCCTTCTTCAATTCACTTTGTCATCTTCAAAAAATTCATTTCTCCTCAACCATGAGGATCCACGTGACATGCCACATACCATTGGAAACAACATCATGTATACTATCCATTCATGGGTGTTTTATATGAATTTTCATTGTCCTTCATGTCCAAATACCTTTATCAATCTTCCAGTCCAAAACCCATGACTAGGGTTGACATCAATGACAACAATCAATCTTCCAACAACTTCTACTAGAAGGAAAATTAGCATGTGCTATATTTCATTCATGGTGCAATATTTTTGTTGGAAATATGCTTGTGTTTGTGCTAGAAGGAAAACTAACGTACATTAGCTTTCCTTCAAACTAGAATGTTGTTGCTGAAAATATGCTTGTGTTTATGCAAGAAAAAAAGATAGCAAGTGATAGCTTTCCTTAATGGTGTAGTGTTTTTGTTTTCAATGTAGTTCTATTGATGCTAGAATGAAAGCTAGCATTCACAAGTATTCCTTCATTGTGCAATGTTGTTGTTTTTGTGCTAGAAAAAATGTTTGTGCTAGTGCTAGAAGGAAAGATAGCATGTTTTTACTTTCCTTCATTATGCAATGTTGGTGTGGGAAATGTTATTGTCCTTGTGATAAAAAGAAAAATTTCCTTCATGGTCCAATGTGGTTGTTGACAATGTGTTAGAAGGAAAGCTAGCAAGCACTAGCTTTCTTTCATTATGCAATATTGTTGTTGTGAATGCATTTGTGTTTATGCTAAAAGGAAAGATTAATTTTGTTGTTGGTAATGTGATTATGCTTGTGTAATCAATGCTTCAAGAGTTCCTTTGACCTAATAACCACCATGGTTAGTGTTTTGTCTTTGAGTGTGTCTGTTGGATCTAGAACAAGCTATGAAGATCCACGATGATGCAATACATAGTGTATTTAAATATGATGTTGTTGTTAGTTTTTCACTTATGCTTGAGTTGGATTGAAAGCTAATGGTTTATATTTTTCCTTCCGACACGCACACAATGATCCAATCATAATATTTTGAGCCATATAAAATAGTGTGATCTTTGTACAATTTTGAATTTTATGAATAATGTATGATTAAGTATACTATACTTTGCTTCCAATGCACAAGTATGCAACTATTAAAGTAACAAGCATAAGTATTTTAACAACATGTATTATTTTTCTCTCCTAAAGAACATGACATTTCTATTTTATAGTTAAGGGCTTACAAAAACAATTTCATTAATGGCTAGAGGTACACGATCACACTCTACTTCATCAACATAACTATCTGACAAAACTTAAATATACACTTTTTGAGGTTATAAAGTTCAACATCCCTATGTATCCATCTTAAAGAGTATGTCATCAGATGATTTTAGGTAGGGAGTCCTATCATTTGAACTAAAGATTCACAATGAGATTTCCTAACTTTAAGAATAAAAATGATAATTGTCCAATATTTATATTAACAAAACTTCTATTTGGAAGAACATCTCTATCTTGGTTTCCTATTTATCATGTTTAGACATCAAGCATCCTCACTAAGCTAGCTATAAATATCATCGCTCATCATGGAATTTGTTTGACATCTAACATAACATCCATGTTGGACTTTCTTTGATTTTACAAAGGACCTTGTGGTTCTACAACCTTTGCAAATTTCTTATGAGCACAATTCATACACATAAATCAATAAAACAAGTGCCATATCCATAGTTAAATAAGAACTTGGTGGTTTGATATGAGTTGATATTTTTCATTCTTTGATACTACTTGGATCTCTAATTGTTAGGTCTTCATATATATTTTATGTGTAATTTATATGTAAAGTTCCTTTTGGCGGATGGTGGGGAAAGATTTTTCATTGCATACAAAATCGTTGCCATACCATTTTTAAGTATTGCAACTATATTACTTTTTTGAAGGTTGTTTTTTTTTATAAGACACACTTTACATGGTTTAACCTTAATTACAAGTTACAATTCAATTGTGTGTTACATAATTCATAGGAGCTATAATGGAAAATATAATTTTGACAAAAGGGGACTATGTTGACCTCCTAATTAATGGTCAAGTTATTAGGATAGGAAGGGTTGAATCTACAAACAATGGGACTTATTATGGCAGAGAAAGGGTTAATGCAGGATATGTTACAATTTTGATAATTGACATCACTCAACTACATTTGATTGTGGAATATGTTGATGATGGGGACATACATCCATGGAAGATCATGGATTTGAGGCACAATGTAATGTCCCCAAGGCCGAGCCCTTTATAAATATGAGGTACGAAACAAATTGTACATATGTGTTATAGGCTGGTGAGCCGAGTTCCTATAAGTTGTAGGCTTATGTGTTTGTTAGGCCAGGGAGCCTAAGTGTTGAAGTCCAGGAGCCTGCTATTGTACTTGTAAGTATGCAAAATATTTAATAAAATATAAACACCACCAGGTGCAGACCGACCACAATGAATGAGTGAAGGGGGACTGAGAATCCACAGAGTGGGCAAGGAATTAGGGGATGGAAGGTGGGAAAGGGGCTAAGTGTTGAGCCTAGGGGCTAAGCCTAGGGGGGCTTAAACCTAGAAATAATATTTTAATATTATTTCAAAAGATATGTGCATCATGTTTTTATCCTAAGTCCTTTTGGAAGGACACATGATTTCCCAAGTGGTGGGAGGAATGTGTGCTGGTGGAATGCATGCAGTCCCATGGGTGACAAGTGTCAACCCTGGCACATGCACTAAAAGACTGGGATGAGACATGAGAAGGGTTCCTCCTCCTCCATTCAACCTGGTACGGCCCTGAGTATGAGGGGTGCGAGCTTGTCTACAAGAGACCTCATGCAATCCTGAAACGGGGGGAAAAATCCTGTGTTTGTTCTGCAAAATCTGTGTACACCCTCTATTCCGAGAGCCGAGAAGATTGTGTTCGTCTGAAAATCCAGTTCACTCCTTACCCGTTCGGAACCAGGGAGTCTGTTTAATTCCCTGCGTGGATTGTTGTCACACGTTCCCAGAATCAACACCGTGAGACATTGCCACCATTGTTGAGATTGTGTGAGAATCCTGAGTCTGTATTCCCAGTTGACTGTGGTGGTCATGCATGTGGATCCGTATCTAGGACGAGGGGTTCCTGGAGCAGTGCATCGGATTACCTCCACCATGGCGGGGTATAATGCGTCGAGCAGTTGTGCTCGCCGCGATGACTAGTGGATGCCTATCGCCGGGGCAGGAGGGTCCTGTAGGTGTTCCATCACCACCGCCTGGGGCAGGTGGGGGTGGGCCACCACCGCCTCCTGAGGGAGGGGTAGCTGGGGGTGCGATAGAGGCACCCTGATTGTATATTTGTATATTTTTTTATTGTATATAGGCTGGTGATCCGAGTTTTGTACCGAGGGACTATGATAGCCTGCGGGCATATGTATTTTGTGTATGTAAACAGTCGGATGGCCTGATAGGCCTTGATATATATATATGAGTATACATATTTTTGAGATCCTGATGTTGTCTACATGTATTTGTTTTTGTGGATGATGATGTTGTCGAGTCTATCTATATGCTGTGACAGGATGGATGAGATGTTTATGTATGTGTAGCTTGATGTGATATATGCCAATCTAACACTGTGTTAGCTATTTCATCAGTTGTTTGATTCAATTGTCTTGGAATATGTGTAAATGTAACAGAATCAAAATGTCGAGATAATAATCTAACTTGCAGGTATTTGCGAAAGAGGCACGGATCGCGTACACGGTAAACATTGTTGAGCTAGAGAACGACTAGTTGAGAGTTGAGGAAGACGCTAAGGTGACGAATATGATGATGTTGGTCATCGGCTAGGAGGCCAATGACAACAGTGTATTCAACTTGGTTGTTGGTTGATGGTCCCAAACAGATGTCGCTTGAATGTAGCATTTCATGTGAGGGGGTATATAAAGCCCAAGCCGTCGAAGCGAGATTTTGCGTCCAACGGCTGGCGCCGTCGGCATAACCAATGTGGTAGGCGGGTAGAGAACGCATCTGCCAATAGAACAAAGGATAGTTTAGATGAGAGAGGTGAGAGAAAAAAAAGATTAAAAACTCTAGAAAAAGAAATAACCTAAAGTAGTTTGACTACGTTTAAGCATAAAATTTCTTGAGGTATAACCCATTGACGAGTTCCTTGAGCGAGAGGCCTTCTGGGGAGGCCAGGATGTATGCGCCTTTGGTGAGGCAATGTTGGATGATGTAAGGGCCATGCCAAATTGATTCGAATTTTCCGTGGCCAAAGGTATCATGAGCGATATCATAGGCCAGGACAAGGTCGCCTTCGCGAAATGAGCGAAGGTTGACATGGCGATCAAAGGTAGCCTTGGATCATTTTTTAGCTGCCTCGTTGTTCTGTAATGAGGATCGACGATATTCATCCAGAGACTCCAAGTTCAGCAAGCGCTACTCCATCGGAGCAGTGTCAGGTAATAGCTCAATTGCGGTGCGAAGGGTAGGAATTTCGCACTCGATGGGAAGAGTTGCCTCGATCCCATGGACTAAATGAAATGGCGTTAAACCTGTAGCGGTTTTTACTGTTGTTCGATAAGCCCATAGCATGGAAAATAACATATGATGCCAATTGGTTTTATGTTTATTAACCATGCGTTGTAACATGGTCTTGAGGACTTTGTTCACTGCCTCGAACTGTTCATTTGACTAAGGGTAGTACGGCGAGGCAAACTCATGAGAGAAGCCTAACCGAGATGAGAGTTCGACGAAAATCTCATTCTCGAAGTGTTTCCCATGATTGGAAACAAGTTGTAGTGGTATGCCAAAACGGGATATGACGTGGTTAAAAAAAAAGCGCGTTGTAGTGTCAGCGGTGTTGTTGAAAGTGGGCATAGCTTCGGCCCATTTGGTGAAGTAATCCATGACGACAACAATGTATTTCTGACCATTGCTGGAGGGGGGATTACAAGTCATAAATTCGATGCCCCATTTACAAAAGGGGCCTGCGGTAATGATAGGGTGAAGAAGAGCGGGGGGAGCTCGGGCTTTGTTGGTGTAGAGCTGACATTGCTCACAGCGTTTCACGGCATGAATGCAATCATGAAATAGGGTAGGCCAAAAGTAACCGGCCCAGATAATCTTTTGAGCAGTGGATATACCTGAAAGATGGCCCCCACATGTGTCGCTGTGGCAGTCGTTTAAGACTTTGTCGGCCTCGTCAATAGTCAGGCAGCGACGAAGAATGGTGTCGATGCCCCGCCGATATAGGATGTCGTCGATAAGAGATAGCAGGGGGCCTGATGGCGAATGCGTCGACGGTCATCTCGTGATAGGTGATTACCGAACATTTGAGTTCGTAGGTAGACGAGGAGGTCTCCATACCAAGGATCATATGAGGCGATGTAAAAGAGATGTTTGTCAGGAAAGTCGGTGTTGATGGGGGGACTGGTGGTGTCAGAGGGAAGGGTCGTGACAAGTTCAGCGAGAACGAGGGCCTTCTTACTCTTAGGTGTTGAGAACTCGAGGTTGTACTCCTGAAGGATAACGATCCATCGAGCGAATTTGCCGTTAACTTGGCGACGACTGAGAAAGTATTGCATAGGGTTGGAATCTGTGACGACCTTGGTGGTGCGAAGCAGAATGTAGTGGCGCAGTTTTTGGACTGCAAGGACAACTGCAAGAGCAAGTTTCTCTTCGTGTTTATACTTCAAGGGTGGCCCTGAAAGGTTCTTACTAATGTAGTAAATGACGTGTTCACAATTGTCATCTCCGAGCTGGACGAGGACGCCGGCTACTGATACAGCTGATGCTGATACGTAGAGGATGTAGTCGCAATTATAGTCAGGTGCACTAATCAAAGGTGCATTGGAAAGCGTTGTTTTGAGATCATCAAACGACTATTGGGCATAGTTGTCCCAGTGAAAAGGGATGTCGTGACGTAATAAACGAAGGAAACCATGTGCACGGATGGCGTAATCAGGAACAAAGTGTCGCAGAAAGTTAGCTTTGCCCTGTAGACTCTGCAATTGCCGTAAATTCTGAGGAGGTGGAATTTCGGTGATGGCTTTGACTTTGAGGGGGTCCACGGTAATACCACTTTGGGAAACGATAAAATCGAGAAGTTGCCCGATGACGACCCAGAAAACACACTTGAGAGGGTTCAAGCGAATGTTGTACTGACGACACCGTTGAAAGATGATTCGTAGATCATCGAGGTGCTGGGTGCATTTCTTGGATCGAGTAGTGAGGTCGTCCAATTAGGCGAGGATGATTGCAGCCAGATCATGAAAGATGTATGTCATGGCCCGCTGGAAAGTTGCACTGGCATTTTTGAGGCCGAAGGGCATGACACGATTTTCAAATGTACCCCACGGGGTAATGAATGTGGTTTTATATTGATCGGTTGGGTGAATTTGAATTTGGTTGTAGCCAGAGAATCCGTCCATAAAGGAAAGATCCTCATGGCCGGCGCAGTCATCGATAATCTGATCAATGAAAGGTGTTGGGAAGTTGTCCTTGGGACATGCGTTATTGAGATCGTGAAAGTCGGTGCAGATGCGGATAGAGCCCTGTTTTTTGTCGACGGGTACAGGGTTGGAAACCCATGAAGTACAAGCAATGGGGTAAATAAATCCGGCCGTACGTAATTTGTCGATTTTGGCTTTGATAGCCGCGACTTTGGATGGGTGTAGCGGTCGCTGTTTCTGGCAAACTGGTGTGATGTCAGGCCAGGTGTCGATGTGATGCTCGACGATAGAAGGATCGAGGCCAGGCATTTCTGTGTATGACCAGGCGAAGATATCCCTATATTTCTGGAAGAGGGATTTATATGCGGCGATTTCCTGAGGAGTGCACGCAGCTCCAATGATGATTTCTTCGACAACGCCATCCTTAATGGAAATGTTGATTTTGATGGTGGGGGAAATGTTAGCCAGATTACCTTCTTCAAAGGCGTCAGGGGTAGGAATGGAATTGTTGAACCAGTCGATAGGCCCGGAGGGGATAAAATATTTGGTCTCGACCGCGTAAATGGGATTGTGGCTAGGAGGCATGTGGGCTTCCTGCGGAAGGAAGAGAGCATGATGATGTAGTGCGTCCCAGGGAGAGTCTGGGCGTTGTAGCTCTTCTAGTATTTCTTCGTCGCAGTGGAAGCGGCAGGAATATAATGGATCATGAGGAGTGATCTCAGTGATAGTGGGATTGCCCCCTACTGAAGAAACAGAGGGGGAAATGCTGGGAGGTGGTGAGGGTTCACTCGACATAAACCATGTATTGAGGTACTGAGGGGTACCTGTAGTGGTAGGATGGAGAGTCTCCGTAGGGGAATGAGAAGGAGAGTTGGGTGGGTTACAGGGTAAATCCTCAGATACGCCATCTAAGAACCAAGGAGGCGTTGGGAGTGCCTCAGGTTCAGGGGAAATGACATGGAAATCCTCGAGTGGCAAGGTAAGGTCAATTACCACCGCTACGAGCGGGTGTATCAGAGCCAATTGACGTTGCTGATATGCCAGGATCATAGGACACTGGTATGTAAAATGAGCCAATGAATCGCAAAGAGAGCAAGGGCATCTCATGTGTTCTTTGAATGAAGTCGTGACATAGCGAATGTCAGTGATATTTTGTGTAGAGGACGTAGCAGGGCGTGGGTCGTTCTGGAAGTTCTGGCGTACTTCCGCTAATATCTGCCGAAAACGTGGCAGTGCTGGGAAATGATGAGTGTAATGGACATACTCGAAACATATAGCACACGTGAATTTGGTCCTCAACGTTTTACTACTGGAAGGTGCAGTAGTGACGGGTGTTGTGGGAATTTGATTGATGGGAATCAAATATTGTAATTCTGGGAGTGATGGGCAGTTGTTGGTTTGGTGACCCTCTTTCTCACATAATGCGCAAGGTGGTGGAATGCGTGGAGGAAGTGGAGTTGTGGGCTCCTTCTTCTTTCTCCTTCCCCTAGCTGTAGCAGGGGGGGTAGGGAGTATGGGGGGAGTGGGGGTGAGGATAGGAATCGTCATGGGGAGGCCTTATTGTGGGCGAGGGACCATCTCAGGTGGATGTAAATACCACACTGGGATTGCTAACACCATATTGGGTAGTGTGAGCGTTGCGGCTACCTAGAAAGCTTCTATACTGGGTGGAGGCTAAAAGAAAGTAATTTGAGTGAGGGGTCGGGGAAATGTCTCCCAAATGGGATTAGGCCCCTGAGGGGGTGTGGATTCGTGGACTGTGGGGGTCGACAAGTTCGCAGGAGGCTCCTATGGGAGTGATGTTGCGACTGTTGAGACGTCAGGAATGACTGAAGCCTCCTGAGGAGGATGAGCATCCTCCGTGTGAGTTCCGTTACAGGATACTATGCATACCTGATTAGGGGGAAGGAGTGGTGGTGCTCCATGGTATGTCCCTAATAAGGATGGATCTTTGAAAATCCCAGGACCCATCTCGACAAGTGGATATGTGTCTTTGTTGGTATGGATGAGAGGAAGAATGTTATTGAGGTTAGCAGATGGATTAGGCTCATAATGCGATACTTGGTCAATGGTCACAATCTTTCTGTTGTGGGGGAACATGATTGTCCGAAAGACGGATGATGCCACTGCCTTCATAGCATACATGTAGCTACGTCCAAACAAGATATTGTAATCGAGTTGGGTGTCGATAACTTCAATGTCAATGAGGATACTTTTGCCCCCAAGTTCAACGGGGACATTTTGAAAGAGCCCTTCAAGAGATGATGGTCGTCCATCATAAGCTCGTAATGTGATAGCGGAAGGAATGAGTTCCGGGGAACCAAGTTTCTGCCATACAATTTTGGACATGATGCATGTAGATGCACCCTCATCGATGATACACCGATGGACGGTGATGTTCCGTATTTTTACTGGTATTTGAATAGCGACCAAAGCAGGAAGATGAGGTTCACAGCTATCAAGGTCAAAGGTGATGAGTCGAGTATCAGCAGGGTCGACTGCCCCCAAGGAGGAAAGTAGTGATTTCTGTTGTGTAGGACAAGTCTGGAGGACTTCCAGAACTGACATGGCAGCTGGGGATTGTGCTAAGTCATATACAAAGCTGTAGTTATGCGTGGACCTAGCCTGTGGATTGTGAACATTCCTGCGCAAGGGGATGCGAGGGATGCGTAATGGTGGTTCGGCGGAAGGGCGCGGGATTACCAACGGAGGTCCCGTCAGTGTAGGGTTTGTCTCTGGAGAGATAGGAGTAGACTCAATTGTTGTAGGATACTGACGATTGCATGTTTGTAGAAGGATTTCTTCCTCGCTGGTGAGGAGAATCGTTCGCTCTACTGGATTGTTGGGATTGTGGTATTGGCCCACCTGAGGTGGGGGATGCTGCGTGTCATGTTGGGTGTTTATCACACCTTGATGTGGGATAGGATTTTGCATCATGGCGGGAGGGGGTTGTTTCACGTATTGTTTCTGTGCCTGCTGAGGGGCAGGTTGTGCTGGGGAGGGAGGAAGTCTCCCAGAGTCTTTCAACCTTTTGAAATCAGCGATCTAGGGGCAATGGTGAGTGTAATGACCGAACACGCCACAAAGAGCACAAGGGTGGATGGTTTTAACATTATTCCGCCCTTGGTGTTTGTTGTTATTTCCCCCCTGGGGGTTTTGGTTCCCTTGGTTCTGGTTTCCCCCAGTGGGTTGATGCTGTGGGGTTTGATTCCTGCCTTGACCAGGGTTGTTATTGTTCATGTTCCATCCTTTCTTCTTGGCATTGTTCGAAGGGTGAGTTGGGTTGGCTGTGTTCAACTGTTCAAAATTTTGATATTGTTGAGCAGCAGAGGGTTGAACAAAATTTACCCCTGCATGTGGATGTGGGGGAGCCATGGGTTGTGGAGGTCCAGGAAATGAGAAATATGGATTTTGTGGTGGTACCGATCCATAGGGTACGTAGGAAGGCGTGGTTCTTTCACTAGTACTATAAGCTGAGGTTGAGGGAGTACCATTGTTTGTGGGAACAAGTGGATGTATGGGAGGTGCCGGTGGTTCTCCACTAATGGGTGGAGGTATAGCAACAGGGTATGGTTGTTGATAAGGGGGTGGGGGGTAATAAGAAGTTCCCCCATATGCCCGTGGGTATTGAGGTGTTCCATACATCGGTGGTGGTTGGGGTTGTGGACCATGGTGTGTGGTGGCACCTATTAGTTCGTCTGCTGAGTGAGACATCCCAGGTTTGTCCTGGCCAAATGGCACAGGTTTTGGAAGATCAGGAAGTACTGTGTACAAGTATCCTGACTGTGCATAAATGAGGTCATATTGTTGAGCCTTGCTGATGGCTTCCTCTTCAGATTGTGGGAAGGTGGAAGCTACATCCTTACCAAGGAGAGGGACAAGTGATCTAAGAAACTAGTCAAGACATTGTTGTTTGGTGGTTTCTGCTTTACACAAACTACATCTCCTACGCCACTCATGAATGTGGTCAGCGATGTGGGTGGCTGAGGTCTGTTTGAAGTTAGACAGTAGTTCTAGACCGTTGTCATGGCGGATGGGTAATTGGAAGAAAGTTAAGAATTCTTTGGCCAAGGGCTCAAAGGTCGTATGGGACCCTGATTTTTCTTCGACATACCATTTGGCTGATGGGCCAGTGAGTGTGCGTTGAAATAATCGCAGTCTGAAGGAATCATACACAATGCTATTGGAAGAACACCATAGATGAAATGTCATGACATGGTTGGCGGGGTCATCCCCTGCCTTTCCTTCAAACTTTGGTATGTCTGAAGGAAGTTTGGTTGGCATTGCAGGCCATGTGGCGTCATGCAATATAGGATCGT
>ML781491.1:1823441-1836571 GCA_009831015.1 Picea engelmannii
CTTTTTATAGCATAGCATTGGGTGATTATGTAACTCCTTTGAGGTGTGAAAAGGGGCTCTTTAGGGCTCAATTAGGTCTTTGACCAGCCTACCATGCGGATTCAACTCAGATTTGATGGTCAAATCAAGTTGGGAGCTGGTCCGTAAGTGGTTGGGAGGCCGACCAATTTAATAAATGCGTCGTTTAGCAGGTGCGCGGGTTTTGTCGCTAACAGTTGTGCATCGTGCGCGCATGCGCGCCTTGTACATTTCTGTTACGCGCATATGCACGTGCACCCATCTTCTGTAAAGCGCCCTTCAATTTTTGGTTACTTTGTATAGTTTTTGACCCTTTTGCAATGTTGTGAATTTAATCCAGTTCCATGAATGACTTCATTCCTGTTTTGACGATGCTGAGTTCTTGTCGCCGTGTGTGGACGAAATTTCAGTGATAATAGTTGGTCTGCGCATGGCATACTGGCCAGAGTAAGCCATTGCTGAGCTTGTGTATGACCCCTCTCCAGGTGAGGGAGGTGGTTGATGTTGGAAGAGGTAGGTTGTTAGGCCTGCAAGCAACTCTTTCCAGGTGAAAGAGTTTTTTGGGAAGTGGTTTCTTCCAGAGAGTGTCCAGCACCAGCTACGAGCTCTGAGACTTCCTGATCCGGCCTATTGCCGAGACCTAGAGAGGGAGGTTAGCACTGATGGACTGTGCGTGTGAAGGTGTATACTCCCGGGCGAAACAGGCATGTGGGGAATGAGAGTCTGGTAGTAGTGGGCGTAAGATGGCATCTTTGGGAAGAATCCTTCCAGATATTTCTGTGTTGTTTTCCCTGTAACCTCAGCCTAGCCTAGCATTCCTTGCCTTGGGGTGGAGCTCAGTCCCAACTCGGGGGTGACCCACTATTGAGATGATGAGAAGTGTGGTATAAGGCTGGGAGGTTCGTGGAAGGCCTGCACTTGGTTGGTGGATTTCACCACTGTTACAAGATAAGTATCTAACTATGTTCTTATCACATTTTGGCATGACTGTGTTGTATATATTATCATGTTTTTCGTTGTGTATATGGATTAGTATGAAGTGATATTGATTGTTAATTATGGCAATAATTCATATGAATACTCTGTGTAGAATGTGTTTACTTGTTTAAATGCATGTGGAGTATATACTAGACTGTATGTGTTATGTGAAAAGTGTGTACAAATTGTTACAGAGTGCGTTAAAAGCCTTGGTAAGCAAAAAGGTACACTACAATTTGGTATGAGAGCTAAGGTTTCGACACTGAGCCTAGATGGTCCAGTGGAGCGATCTTTGGACCGAGAGTTGCACGGGGGTTAAAGCCTTCGTGAACAGCAAAGGCAAAGTCCCAACGAGAGTCGTGGCCATCAGGATATCAACATTCGTGAAATAGGGAGGCACGATGACATGAGATCGGGAATTTTCATGGTGGAAGTCCCGGGAACGATCTGAGCTGTCCATTTGTGGGGACACGTGGCGAAGATCGTGCGACCCATCGGTATATCGGCTACCGGGGTTTTGAGTTGACATAGAACCTTGTCATCGGGGAATCGCAAGTTGTGAAATCTCGATATTAGATCTGAACCGTCCATTCTTGGGGATGCATGGCCAAGATCGAGGCATTCGAGAAAGTTCCGAAAGGAGAGTCATCCATCGGGAAATCGGAGTTCGGGGAATCACGAATCCTGAGGACATATGTGTTTCGGCATTGGAAAGTCCGAAACCCCGATAGGAGGTATGAATGTGGTCATATAAGGGGAGGTCATGTGAGCCACGAGTCTAGCCCGGGGGGCTAACGGGAGTTAGAGCGCATCGGCATTTGGAAGCCCAAAACCCCGAAAGGATCTGTGCAGTAGATCTGAGAAAGATCTGACCGTCGGATTTTTCTAGGAATGGACGTGGACACATGGAGATGTACCATGTGCCAGTGGGACGAGAAGAGAAGCGAGAGAGGTGGGACCCGATGACATCATTGAAAGTGACGTGGACCCTCATGAATGTGCCACGTACCACCGTGGTTGTTGGTGACCACTGTGCAATGTGGGCCCGGAGGGTAAAGTAAATCGAAATTTCAGAATTCGGCAATTGAAATGACAAGAGGTGGGGAGTCACTGCATAATGAACTCCCGGGTGCCGAAAACCTGAAGTCTCGGGTACCGAAAACCCGAAAGTCCCAAAAAATGAAGTTTCAAAAAACCCAAAAAGTACAGAGCCGAGAAGAGCTTAGAAAATTTGTGAAATTGAAAACATTTTCATAAATTGGATTGTTTATGAATGATGAAGAATTGTCAAGAAATGAAGGCTTGATAAATTCTAGTGGTCTACGCGTTGTATTGCAAAAGGTTGACGAGTGCCAGAACTGTTTTGGATATGCCACAAAGTGCAAGGAAATGGAAGAGACACATAATGCTTCCAGTTCAGAAAACAAATCTCAGAAGAGATAGCGTAGAGATTTAGTTAGTAGAGTGTGCATATCCAGCGTAAGGAGTGCTTATAGAGGGAACTTGTTTTAAGTTCGAAAGAATCCAGGAGACGAGCGTAGAAGGTGCAGATGGGCACCAGAAAGTCTTTCGGAAAAACATAGAAGGGTCGAGTCCCTTTGAGACTGAGTCAGTTAAAAGCTCAGAGAGGAACAGTGCAAGTTCGCATGACCGAGTGCAAGTGTGCGGCAAGGTGAAGTTAAAATTTCATTAACCAAAGCTTGGGAAGGAAAACACTGTCGAATTATTCAAGATCCTTCAATTTAGGAAGAAGTTCAATTCCAGAAGAGTTGACGCCCAGATATTTGGAAAGAAGTCATTGAGAATTTCAACGAACGGTCGAAATTCTCCATGGGAAAACTCGCGAAATTGCGGGGATCGTAAGATAGCCAGAAGCTACAAGGTGGTTAGTGGATGGAGAAACTCGCCACCCTTGGATTCAAAGTAAACGTGGGTCGTTGGTCGCGGTTGGTTTTGAACCATTGGATCATTTCATGAATTCAGGGATCATGAACTTGGAGCGCAAGCCAAATTCTTCGTCACTCCAAGTCCCGAATCGCGAATGAGATTAACAAGGGTAGAATTGTACAGTGGAGTGCTTCTAGGAAGAAGTGTTGAAAACTCGTGAGCCGTCGGATCCAACCAACTGCGAGGAGGATAACGCTAAGAATCGTTCAGTACTCGAAAACTCAGGGAAGGTATTGAATCGTCGATCTCAAGGAAGATCGAACTGTTGATTTCTTTCATCGGGAAATCGGAAAATCCAAAGTTTGGAAAAACAGAGGAATTGTTCTCGAAAATTTCGAAACGCGAAATTCTAATTTGCAAGGAGAGATCTAGACCTTTGATTTAAGGTGAGTGTCAGCCTTTGATCTGACACACTGGAATTCTATGAAGACGGAAGTTAAAAAAGGAAGAGAATTGTTTTCTAATTCGTGAACCGTGAAGTCTGGATTCACGAAAAAGGATCCACACCAGTGGATTACGAGGAGCTTTGAGTCGTTATATCTGACTCAAGTGGATTTTAGAAAACTAGAGATCAGAAGAAAAGAGGGAAAACTATTTTTCTAAACCCCGAAACGCGAATTGTCGATTCACGAGGAATTGATTTGGACTGTCGAATCTGAAAAGCTGTGGACCTTGATCTGAGGCAAATGGGGTTCGAGAGTTTGGACCTCGAAAAAAAAAAGGAGGAGAGCTAGTCCTCGAAGTTCGCAAAGGGTAAAGTCCCGTAGAGATCGGAAGTTGGGGCCCCAGGTCATAGCTAGAGGTCACGTTGGTGGAAGTTAAAGGAAGATCTAGCACGCACTAGACTCTTGTTTTTTATTTTCGGGATAGAGAGAGTCGAGGGTGACTCATATCTAAACACCCAGTACGTGAAGTCCTGAAACGCCTTCTGGATAGGCGCGTGGTCATAGCCGGTGGCCATGTGGGAGAAACTTGTGCCACCGCTAGTTCTCGCAAGAGATTTTTCGCGCAAGGCTTGTGGTTTTGTTGCGTGGAGGTTCTAGTAGGAACCTGAAGAGTTGCTCCAACTCAGAGAGCTGAAGAACCATTGACTGGGAGGTCAGCAGACCCCGTTGAGGTAGGGAAACTGCATTGAAGGTACTTAGGGCATGAATAATCATGCACAATGATTACAGTGGAGAGCATAAGAAGATTCAGGAATCATGGAAGAATTGAATTCTTCTGGGATCCACAAGAAAAAGTGTTAACAAGAGAAAGAAGTTGTTGCAATTTATAGCAGCAAGTATGTTTTGGCTCGTTTGGACAGCCAGAGGAAAGAATGCTTGCAAGTTGCAAGTGTTGTTGGTAATGTTGTTGCACAATGAAGAAAGCAACATAGAGATGAAGAGCTGGTTATAAGTCTGATAAAAGAAGCATGAAAGATTCTATTGCTATCATATATTCAGGTAGTACAAATTTTAATGGCAGTCATGCAGGTAAGAGTTTTATCACTCTTTTTGCATAATTGTTGAAAGGAAATTATGGTAAGAATTTCCTCAGCTAGAGCTATGTTATTAAATCACATGATTATATTGTTTGAATGCATACCACCGGATATGGTAAAGTTTGTAGGTCTGTGTTAATTCAAAGCTTTTTAGCTTCTGAATGCACACATCGACATAGTAGAATGTCATGTTAATTTGGTTATGGGGTAATAACCAAAGAATTAAAAGATAAGAACTTGTTACAAGAATGAATGCAAGAAAGCTAGTCATGTATGAGACCAGGACATGGTTGGATATGGCAAGGTACAGATATGGAAAGATTATGAGCCACACCAAGTACTAAAAGCTTCCTACTTTTAAATAAACTTGGGCTGCAACCTTTTTGCTAACACTAATGGACACCGCAGAATTATATTCTTGGTGTAGTATTTGGGTTGGAAAGGAAGGCATCCAATTAATTGGAAAGATAAGGGGAAGTGTATGAATATTGTGGCAACACATTGGCCAGAATTCCAACCCATGGATGGTGAGATACATGACTGAGAGAGAGAGCATTATGTAATTCAATGCAACGTGCACTGAATAAGAATGCATTGAGAATCACACTCGTGCATAATAAGTGATATAATTACATACTAAGTGCAATGGTTGAATATGTTTGGTAAGTACATGCATATATATTATTTCATGGAAATAATTATGTTGATGGCTGAAATGTTGCTAACCCCTGAAATTGAGAACATTTCAGGAACTGTTAAACACTGCAACAGGAAAGTTACAAGTCAAGTAGTCACAAGAATGGAGACTACATAAAATTTTATGTTCAGAAAATTGAAATAATGAACTTACTGTTGTTAACATTGAACATGCATATGCATAGAATGACAAGTCATTCCATTGGTCAAGTTGTTTGGTAATTGTGATTGAATTTCCAGGTGCAGAAATTCTAAGATTATTGCATAAGATGGTGTACATATTGAATTATGATGTACAGAAACTACCGACCATTTGTTGGCAGTATGCAAGATGAAGTCTTCCAGGAAAATTGTAGGCAGTTTTGTGCCTGTGGAAAAATCACAGGGATGACGGCATTCATAATGTGGCAACAACGAAGATAAATCATGAAATAGGATGTCATGTTTTTGGAATAAAAGTTGAATTTCCTTTCAAATTAATTAGAATTCCTAAATGAATTATTGTATGTACTCTCATGATAACTTCATGTGGTTGACGCAGATGAGATGATGTTGATAAAAGTTAAATTGTTGGCTACAAAGAGTATCTCGGGAAGATGTTTCTTGGAAACCTTTGAGGGCAGTTGGAACTCCCGAAGCCACGGTGCTCTAGACTTCCAGTCCGGTTTGTTCCTTCAACCCAAGGTAAGGAAGATTGGCAGTCGAAGGACTGTCCAAGTGACAAAGAAGGTGCATTCTCCTGGGGTGGAACAAGCATGTGGGGAATGAGAGACCGTTGGTTGGAGTACTGTCGAGGGTTGAATGGTTAGAGTGTTGCTGAGGTCTGGTACCTTGGCCTAGACCATGTGGATAAGGTTGTGGACCATGGCTATCTTGGGAAGCCATTGCCCCATGGATTCATAGCTCTGCTCCGGGGTGGGAGGTCTTCTCACTCAAAAGATAAGTACAATTCTCTATTTTATTATATGATGTGTATATTGTATACAGTTTTAATGTTATTGAATTTGTTTGTATATACATACATATACATTGCATAAATGATTGCATTACTGCACCCAAGACTGTACCTAAGGTATCTCATATTTCATTACTTAAGAAATCTATATACCTGATGCTAATCATGTAATTGATTGGAATGTGATTCAGGTGGAACCAGAGGGTGTCCTGCAAGTGCATCCTGTGTGCATATTGGACAGGAAAAGCAAACAGCTCCGGAATCAAGCTATAGAACTTGTAAAGGTCCAGTGGACCTGGTACGGTCCTGAGGACGCGACATGGGAGCATGAAGAGGTTATGTGGGCAGAGTACCCGCATCTTTTTGCAAATTTTGAAAGGCTTGCAGAGACAGTGTAAGTTGCACTGAGGACAGTGAAAAAATAAGGGAGGGGGATTGTAATGTCCGCAAGGCCGAGCCCTTTATAAATTTGATGTACGAAATGAATTGTACATATGTGTTATAGGCTGGTGAGCCGAGTTCCTATAAGTTGTAGGCTTATGTGTTTGTTAGGATAGGGAGCCTAAGTGTTGAAGGCCAGGAGCCTGTTGTTGTACTTGTAAGTATGCAGAATATTTAATAAAATATAAACACCGCCAGGTGCAGACTGACCACGATGAATGAGTGAAGGGGGACTGAGCGTCCACAGAGTGGGAAAGGAATTAGGGGCTGGAAGGTGGGAAAGGGGCTAAGTGTTGAGCCTAGGAGCTAAGCCTAGGGGGGCTTAAACCTAGAAATAATATTTTAATATTATTTCAAAAGATATGTGCATCATATGTTTTTATCCTAAGTCCTTTTGGAAGGACACATGATTTCCCAAGTGGTGGGAGGAATGCATGCTGGTGGAACACATGCAGTCCCATGGGTGACAAGTGTCAACCCTAGCACATGCACTAAAAGGATGGGACGAGCCGTGAGAAGGGTTCCTCCTCCTCCATTCAACCCAGTACAGCCCTGAGTGTGAGGGGTGCGATCTTGTCTGCAAGAGACCTCGTGCAATCCTGAAATGGGGGGAAAAATCCTGTGTTTGTTCTATGAAATCCATGTACACCCTCTGTTCTAAGAGCTGAGAAGATTGTGTTCGTTTGAAAAGCCAGTTCACTCCTTACCCGTTCGGAACCAGGGAGTCTGTGTAATTCCCTACGTGGATTGTTGTCACGCGTTCCCAGAATCAACACCGTGAGACCTTGCCGCCATTATTGAGCTTGTGTGAGAAGCCCAAGTATGTATTCCTGGTTGACTGTGGTGGTCACGCAGTGCTGGTATGCATGTGGCATACTGCCCAGAGTAAGCCATTGATGAGCTTGTGTATGACCCCTCTCCAGGTGAGGAAGGTGGTTTATGTTGGAAGAGGCAGGTTGTTAGGCCTACGAGCAACTCTTTCCAGGTGAAAGAGTTTGTTGGGAAGTGGTTTCTTCCAGAGAGTGTCCAGCACCAGCTACAGGCTCTGAGACTTCCTAATCCAACCTATTGTCGAGACCCAGAGAGGGAGGTTAGCACCGATGGACTGTGCGTGTGAAGGTGTATACTCCTGGGCGGAACAGGCATGTGGGGAATGAGAGTCTGGTAGTAGTGGGCATAAGATGGCATCTTTGGGAAGAATCCTTCCAGATGTTTCTGTTTTGTTTTCCCTTTAACCTCGGCCTAGCCTAGGATTCCTTGCCTTGGGGTGGAGCTCAGTCCCAGCTCGGGGGTGACCCACTGTTGAGATGATGAGAAGTGTGGTCTAAGGCTGGGAGGTTCGTGGAAGGCCTGCACTTGGTTGGTGTATTTCACCACTGTTACAAGATAAGTATCTAACTATGTTCTTATCACATTTTGGCATGACTGTGTTGTATATATTATCATGTTTTCCGCTGTGCATATGAATTAGTATGAAGTGCTATTGATTGTTAATTATGGCAATAATTCATATGAATACTCTGTGTAGAATGTGTTTACTTGTTTAAATGCATGTGGAGTATATACTGGACTGTCTGTGTTATGTGAAAAGTGTGTATAGATTGTTACAGAGTGCGTTAAAAGCCTTGGTAAGCAAAAAGGTACACTACACACAACATAGGTAAATCAAAATTTTGAAGCATGTGTTAAGCGTTATTGATAATAGACTAAATAATTTAAAAAAAAATAGTGTTAAGTGTTATTGATAGTATATTGAATGTTTTTTAAGAAAATATTGTTAAGTGTTATTGATAGTATAATGAATGTTTTTTTTTAGCAAATACTGAGTTTCTTTAATTTGGTGTACAAGTGCAAATGTTTATTTTGCATTTTCTAGTGGAGACAAGGTAGATCTTCTACAATGTGGAGTGAAGGTGGGGGAGGGTTCCATATTCAATACAGAGCTTGGTCATAAAGTGCATGAAAGGATGGTAAAGAAAGAATGCATGGTGGTTAAAATTGAGAAGGTGTTAATACCACATCCAATAGGATTTGAGCATACACTAGTGGGTGCATTGGAATCTTATGAGACTTGGCCAAAATCAGATTTGGAACCTCATTGTCATGATAATCCCATAAATGTTCCCCAAGATAGGGTTACATTCACATGTACAGGGGTTTCTCTTACACATGGGTGTATGGGAACAAGCATGTGCATTTCCAAAGGAATGATAGTTAATGTCCACAAGGATGACATGGTTGAGGGTGAAACACTAAGTGAAATGGACTCGAGTGTTTGCGTGGAAGAGATACATGGAAATTGTGAAAGATGTAGGATTGGGGATAAGTCTATACATTTTTTTGTTAGATGGCCAATAAATAAGTTCATGGACAAGACATGTGAGATGTTAAGGGTCAAGGAAATGTTCAAGGAACCACCCAAGTAAATGGTGATATGGGATGCGATAGAGGACACAAGTCCCTTAAACAAATGCGATGGGGATTTTTATCATGAAAAATATCTAGACTCAAATGATATGCATGTAATGAGGCAAAATATCAAACAAAGATAGATGAAGAGAAAGAACTCTGACTTTTGGCAGCGGATGAATGTTGTAAACAAGATTGTCTTCAACATGTGGATAGGAAGGCCATTGTAGTTGCTAGAAGGGGTATGGAACACATAAATAAAATTTCTATTAGGGCACTTTTCTTGAATTCACTCCTTTCAAACACAATTATGTCAAAAACCCATGGCCATGGCCTACCTACTATTGTTACAAAAGTAAAGGACATGATATTTAATGGTAATATTATTTGTAAGAAAGCATAGTACAAGATACATAAGATTCCTCAAAGAACCTTCTATAATTACGAACATTATTTCTAGCATGGACATATTAAAGCCATTCATGGTAACACCAAAACATGCAAAGCATGTACACATACCGTGGAAGCCATAGAAACATTACACATAATTGTAATGGATAATTTAGATTATTCACCAAACCAAACACGTCAATTTGAAGAAGATGGAAGGTCTGCTCCTTTAAGTTCGTTGCCTTCTATTTACACACAAAGTTCTTTGTTAAATGAGATCAATCGGGCTCTTCAAAATATCAATTACCCATCAGTATCACAACCAACAGTGAACAAGATATTGAATACTCATTTTCGAGATGTGGCATTCTCAAAGAATACCAACTTCAGTGAATGTAGTGAATGTATCGTGTTGAAAGAACAAATGAAGTCAACAACTACAAAAGAGTTGGAAGAAAAGGCACGAGGTAGATTGAACAAACATAACAAGATTGTTGTGTGTGGAACACATTTCTACTATGGCCACATAATTATGTCAGAGTGATTTCCAAAGGAGTATTTGAGCATTATCCATAATAAAATGGAAAAAACAAAGACTTCAATCCCAAGGCTACTTGTCAAATTGAAATCTATTGCCGGAACAAACTTGGGTTTGTCATTGACAGGTATGCTAACACATGGGCATAAGACAAAATAAATCGGTCATTTATCCCTACCATATGTATATATGGGATCACAATTTACCAGTACATCCTTTTCAAAGTGCTTGAGGGACCTTGAAGACCCACAACTTGATATGTATGGTGATTTTCTTTATGAGAGTGGAAGTGATAGAAACCCACTCTCAAATGCATTACGAGACAATTGTATTTACTCAAAATTTAGAGTGTACAAGGATGATTTTCTATCTCATGGAATATCAAAAAGACATAATGTTGATTTTAAACCTCTTCCTCCACATTTGTGGTTACAGTTGGACAATGCAACAAGTGATAATAAGAATCATTATCTTTTCATGTTTCTATCGCTTTTAACTGCACTAGGTGTCTTCTTCATCACCATTGAGGTTGAGTTATTTCTTGTGGGACAGACTCATGAATACATAGATGGAACCTACCAAAGAATGCCTTCCAACTTGAAAAGTTAAGACATATATTATTTACCTGAAACGATGGATACATATCACACGATTGAAAAAAAACAAGAGTTTCCATCTACACTGATTGACAAGGCATATGACTTTAAATGTCTCCTTAATGGATACATCAAGGAGGGAAAAATTCAATAGTCGGACATCTTAATTTCTAGTAATTCCAATTTATTGCACTCATTGTTGTTCTAGTACTAAGGTAGAAAGGATCCATCAAATATATTAAGTGGTAAGAACTAGTTGAGTTGAGGAATATAAGTGAGGAATATAAGAACAAATATTAATATAATATGTCATTAAACTTTTCTTTAATACATAAATATAAATATTAATGATAATGATAATAGAAATTATGTAAGGAATCTAAGTTTTAGAGGAATATTAAAAATCAAATTGTACTACTATGTCTCTATTCTATTTTTTAATTGATTTTGATTGTTAAAATGATTAATAATAAACAACGAACACGATATTAACATCAATGCCATTAAATAACTTTATAGGTAAACAATTATTGTATATTAATCTATTGTTCATGAAGTATAATAATAAAATGATTAATAATAAACAACGAACACAATATTAACATCATTGTCATTAAATAACTTTATAGGTAAGAAATTCTCTATTATTGATTAAGTAAATCTATTATTGATGAAGTAAACCTCAATTGGTTACTTAGATTTTAATACAAAAATATAAATAATAATAGAGATAAATTTTGTTTCTATTCTAATTTATAATTTATTTTGATCATTACAAGGGTAAACCTAGACTTAATAATGAAATATTTTCTCTTGTGGACTTTAAAATGAGGCCATCTTCCTATAATAAAATATAGTAAACACACAATATTAACATCAATGTCACTAAATAAGTATATAAGTAAGAAATTTTCAGTATATTAATCTACTATTGATGAAGTAAATTTTGATTAGTTACTTATCTTTTAATACAAAAATAGAAATAATAATAGAAATAAATTTTGTTGCTATTTTAATTCATAATTTATTTTGATCATTACAAAGGTAAACCTAGACGTAATAATAGACTATTTTCTCTTGTGGACTTTGAAATAGCACAATTTTCTATAAAATATAGTACTCAACACAATATTAGTTACTATGACAATAAATAAAATTGTTATAGTAACAAACACATTGGTATTATGCCATTCAATTAATCCAAAATAAAATATAGTACTCAACACAATATTAGTTACTATGACATTAAATAAAATTGTTATAGTAACAAACATATTGGCATTATATCATTCAATTAATCATTATTCTAATAAAATTGTTATAGTAACAAACACATTGGTATTATGTCATTCAATTAATCGAAAATGGTGCCAATCTCCTACATTACTATAGTAACTCAATTGAATAAATTTATATGTGAGAATTTTTTTACAAATCTATTATTATAATGTAATCTTTGATCTACTTATCTTTCAATAGAAAATATACATAATAATAATAGAAATAAATTATGTTGTTATTCTATTTTATTATTGATTTTGATCATTAAAGCAATAAACTTATTAATACGTAGTAACTCTTATATAATGTTTTCCTTTGTCGACTATAAAATGTTGTCAACCTCCTAATATAATAAAATATAGTACTCAATATAGACAATATTACTTACTATGTCCATAATTAAAATTGTTATAGTATTAAGAAACACATTGATATTATGTCATTAAATGACTTTTACATAGGTTACTCTAAAAATTGTGCCAACCTTCTACTAGTATACTAACTCAACACTAGTTAGTATATTAAATTATAATTAAATTGGTTAATAATAGTAAGAGACACAGTGTTAATGTCATTAAATAACCTTGATCAACTTAGCTTTCAATATAAGTTATAAATAATATTAATAGAAATAGTGTAAGGAATCAAAGTCTAAGACTTCAAGATTTTCTCAAGTTTATGTAAATTTGATTTTGTATGGTTTATCATAATAAATTTATCACAAAATTGGTGAATATATACATTCAAAGTAGTAAACCAAGCAATTTTCTAATTCCTCAATTTAAAAAACACAATCTTGCTAATTTAGCTCAAAAATCCAAAGCCACTATTTCTGATTTAGACACACATGTTAAGATGTAACCAAATCAAACTCCACTTAACTTTCACTAGAAAAATATAAATAATAATAACGGAGATTATAATGATACCTTTATAACAAAAAATGGTGAATATATACATTCAAAGTATAGTGAATTAAGCGATTTTCTAATTTTTTATTTTGAAAAAACTCAACCTAGATAAAGTTCTAAAATCATAGATGATTTTAGGGGCAAAATTTCGCTCATGGGCGAAATTTAGGGGCTTCCAAATTTTTATTGGGCAAATTTTTTGTATTAAAGTGATTTTTTTAAATTTATATCATTAGCCCGTAATTTATTTTAGGGGAAAAATCGTGTACAGGGTTAGCCCTTGTTTTTAGGAGAGATGGAGGAAAAAAAATTATATTTCGCCCCTAAAATTTGGAGGGACAAGTTTCCATTAGCCAAATTTCTAGAAGTATGGGAATTTCTGATAGCTTCTTCGCCCTGCCATTTGGTAAAATCGAGGTTTATGGTTTAATTCGCCCAGATTTTGTGGTATGGGCACTGGGTAGCTACATTTTGGCCCTCCCACCTG
>ML781491.1:1881429-1910729 GCA_009831015.1 Picea engelmannii
AATTTGAACCAGGGTCAATCAAAACAGATACCAGATGGTTGAAGATCATACCTTTTATTTCCACCACTGAAGCTTGGTGGTCAGCTTGGTTATTATCCAAGGCTGCATAGATCTGCGGCACACTCCTTGCCACATCATTGACCGTGGTAGCTTCCTGCATGTTATAAATTTTCCGGCTGTTCTGTTGTCAGAGTGGACAGTCTCTCCGGAGATGATCTCCTCTACAATCCCAACATTCCAAAGGTTTTCTCTTTGGGTTATCAATCTTTACTAGTATAGGTCCAGAAGTTTTATTTCCGTCCACCAAGGGAAAGCTCTATTGGAGTACACTCCGGGTTGGAAATTTCATTATGTGGTTCTTCTTGTAGTTTTTAAATCCCGAGGATTTTCTCCCATTATTCTAAAATTTTGAACCATTCTTTTGTTTCCAGTATCCACGAGACTCTGCCCGATGTCCATATTGTTCATGACAATATGTTGCCTTTCATATAGTGTCTTCTAGGGTCTTTGGCTCGTCGAATTCGATTCGGTTCCAATATTCTTTGGTTAGCCCACTGATGAAGCGTTGGGCCTTCGCCTTCTCTGCTTTGATGTATGGTACATATCTCAGTAAGTCAAGAAATTTGTTGACATACTCCTCCATAGTAAGTTGTCCCAGTTTGAGTTCATAAAACTCCTTAGCCTTCTCGTCGAAATACCTTTCTGACAAATACTTCTTCTGGAAGTACTTCTCGAACCGTTTCCAAGACAGGTCCTCCTCGCGGACCCCTTTCATATTCTTAAGGTCTTCCCACCAGATGGAAGCCTTCCCGTTCAGATTGAAAGTGGCCACTCGGGCCTTCAAGTTCTCTGAGAAATCATGGACTCTGAAATATTTCTTCAGTCCAAGTAGCCAAGCCTCCGCTTCCTCTCCCTTCTTTATCTCGCCATCGAAGGAGGGAGGTTTGGCCTTTTTGAATTCCTCAAATTTATGACTCTTAGAAGTCTTTTGCTTCTTTTGTTTCTTTTGAGAATAGGAACTGGTCCTGGTGCTGGAAGAGCCTTCTGAATCACCAGCTTCCTTCTTAGTGGACTCGTCTGGCACTGGTCCTTTACCTCTGGGTTGGACCTTTCTGGATGTGCTTCTCTCGGTGTGACCACTGACACGACCATGATTTTGTGTCTCAGGTTCATGCTGCATTTGTCGTTGTAGGTCGGATAAGCTCTGCAGTAGAACTGCATTAATTTCGGTTTGCTTTTCTTGTTCTTTCATCATCCTTTCATTATCGGTCTTGCATCTTTGAAATTCGGCCATGAGACTCCTCACTGTCTCAGCTAAGTCTGGAGGGGTTCCTATTTCTCTTCTTTCATCAGACTCCTCGTCTCTATTGTGGGAGCCTTATCCCACCTCTTGGTGAGTCACCATGCTCTGCGTTTTGTAGATTCCTGTAGTTGATCGTCCGCTTGAGTGAAAACACAAATGCTGGATATTAGTCAAGAATTAAATACATTTTATAATTTGCGCATAATTTCATAACTCTTTCACATGCATACACAGTTGGGTTTTCATATTCCAAGTTCTTAGTCCTGGTCAATATAGTTAAGTCAGGGGGTTACTCCTCATAGGAGTGTTTCGAATGAGGTTTATGCGTGACTGGTGCATGAGCCCAATTAGGCCGAGTGTTGTAACCATGCTCTGATACCACTTTGTAACATACCCACTACCCATAATAAAAAAAAATCGTTGTTTTCTCAACAATGAGAATCCTCGTTTCACAGGTCTTCTACTTACCTACCCGACTCTCCGTACACAATCGTGGTTTTATGTCCCTTTCCGTCGGGATTTCTATTTTCAACCATCCCGACTCGCTTAAATGCCAGTTAGCCTCCTAGGCTAGGCTCTTGGTTGCATGGCCTTCTCTATATGACCATGGTCATAACTCCCATCGGGGCTACAAGGTTTCTAATGTCAAAATTCACGAGTCCTCAGAACTCGTGATTCTCCGATCCTCGTTATGCCCTTAGCGTATTGGCTCTCCAAGCTAAGCCCTGGTCAGTGTGACCACAACCTTCACAAGATCACAGCCTTTAATCCTGTCGGGGTTTCGCGCCTTTCAGTGTTACGATGCGCAAGTCCCCTGAACTCTCGATCCTTCAACTCTTCGGGATCTGTTGACACGTGTTCCACCCAATGGATGACTTAGAGCTCATCGAGATATCGCGGATCGCGATTCCTAGCGGCAATATTTCCTTGCTCTCGTAAACCCTGATTCCCCGATGCTCGACTTCTCTGGATCTTCTGACACGCGTCCTCAACTATGGACAGCTCAGAGTTCATTGGGATATCACGGATCGTGATTCCAAGCAGCAATATTTCCTTGCTCTCGCAAACCCTGATTCCCCGATGCTCGACTTCTTTGGATCTTCTGACATGCATCCTTAACTATGGACGGCTCGGAGCTCATCGGGATATTGCGGATCATGATTCCAAGCGGCAAGATTTCCTTGCTCTCGCAAACCCCGATTCTTCGATGCTCGACTTCTTTAGATCTACAGACATGCATCCTCTGCTATGGACGACTTAGATCCTCTCGTGGCTTTGCCACTCACGACTTGGAGTATCCAAATTTTGGACTCCTACCCCATGAACCTCCGAGCTCATGAGATCCTTGGATCTCTACCACCTGTCCTCCTCGGATGGACAACTATGATCCTCTCGTGGCTTCGCCACTCGCGACTTGGAGAATCCAACTTTTGGACTCCTACCCCGCGAACCTTCGAGCTCACGAGATCCATGGATCTCTGCCACCTATCCTCCTTGGATGGACGGCTCTGATCCTCTCATGGCTTCGCCACTCATGACTTGGAGCGTCCAAATTTTGGACTCCTACCCCGCGAACCTCTGATCTCACGAGATCCCTAGATCTCTTCCACCTATCCTCCTCGGATGGATGGCTTTGATCCTCTCATTTTGCCCCTATTCACGAGGCTTAACCCTCATCTATCTCCCTAAATATCTAACGACTGTCAGGATTCCTAGTTCAGATCTGACGATTCAGATTGGTCCCGATGTCGTGCCCTTTTCTACTGCTCTTTGGACGTGGAAAAATCAACGGTCCAGATGCTCTCATGGACCCTAGGGGTCTATGATTCAGATTTCCTCTCTATTCACAAAGATAGAGGAAAAAGGGTTAATGGCACTTAACGCCCTCGTTTATTCTCTCGATTCTATGATTGTGAATGACCGCAGACTCTCCGACAGGATCTCATCCGTTGATCAATACTTATCCCTACACTGCTACTTCGGGATTTAAGAGGGTCGTTCCTCTTTATACAGGGTTGTTAAGACTTGTGCGTCCAAGTCCCTTTTCTGGGTCCTTTGTGAACCTTTCTAGGGAGGAAATCTCTGTGAAGAGATCTATATCGGGTATCCCTGAGACAGATAAGGGAAAGCAACTTCCCAAGAACGATCTGGGAACCTATCGTAGTTCAATCTAGGCATAAATAAGATTGCTTTATTCCCGCACATCATGCATAGTTTCCTCTATTGTGAGAATATGTCTATTCATTCTTATCAAACACTGCACAGACATTCTTACACAGAAATCATTCATAATTACACGGTTATATGAACCTATACATATATATACATCATTCTATAAATTTCCAGATACAATTATGTAAAACACTTATCCGAAAATATCACCAGAAATGGGTGCAAATGCTGAGAGGGGTGCTCGTTTACACCCAACCATAGGCTCAACAACTCCCAATGGATTTACCACTAGCCACCCCCGAACTAAGACCATAATGCTCTGAGACTACGTCTCTCTGTCTACCAGTGACCAGGAGCGAAGGTTGCAATCCTTCCTCTGCTATCACTCACTCTGCATAATCATGCCCGAGTTCCCCTTGCGTCTCCCCCTTAATCGCTTCTTCCATATGCCTTATCCTCTCATGAGGTTATGTGTGGCACGATTACCCTCGCGTCGATTAGGCCTGACGGCTCTACGGATGGGTGGTTCACCATCCCATCCCTCATCAAGCCATCTGCCTACCAGCCTACGAGGCATTGAATTTCAGGGAAAACGAGCTGCTTTTGGTTCTCTGGGCCAGTGGAGTCCAAATACGGTATTAAATTCTCGGTGGAAGTTAATGCCCCCTTTTCGGGTGCCCTCCACCGACATCGTGGTCTCTTTTCTGCACATCCCCTCGTTAGCAGTCCTGCAATGGTTCAAAACGTTATTCACATTCATTGACCTCTTCCTGTAGGTCCATTTACATCACATATTCATACTTATGAGTTTGCCATAATCCTTGGCCAGTCCAGTTATATTTACAAACTGGGGGAAACGGGGTGTTATAGATGCAATGTTAAAATTCTCCATAATTAAACAAAATGTAGGGTTAATATTTTACCGCTATCACCTAATTACAATAGCTGAAGTAATATTTTTACATCCAATACCTAATTACAATAGTAGAGGTAATATTTTTACATCGGTTACACAATTAGAATCGCAGAAGTAATAAAAACCAGTCAATCCAACAAGAAGAAAACCCAGATTGTAGTTAAATAAAAAAAAATTCATCTTGGGATACCAATATAACATGATGACGATAGTAAGAGAACGCCAGGGCCATAAGGATAACTCGTCGAAGGGATCACAGGGATGCTATCAACCAAGGTGCAGAAAAATAAACAACAAGGAAGCAAGATAATCCATATGCAGAGGTTGTATTGGAAGGCACAAGTCAAACAATCAGGCAAGGACAACAATAGAGGTAGATAGTTGATAGGTTCGTCCTTCACTTCATCATCCTTGCATAGAAAAGTAGGGCATTGAGATCCATAGGTCTTTTAACACTAAGGCGACGACCATAGATCAATCTCCTGATTGACTGCTCAGGCAAGGACTAGCGAGCTCGGGATGAATACTAAGCAACCATGAAGGATACAATCAATCACAGCCAGGTGGTCAAGATATGCGGGAAAACGATGGCCATGGGAGACAATAACCATCGAGCTAGGCTAAGAAGAGTTTTCATCATCAACTTAAAAAGACATCAGTTTACTTTTCCAATAAACAAGCAGATCCAAGCATAAGTCCTAATACCATCTACCAACAGAAATGAAGAGGGCGTATCGTTTCCTATTCGCCCACTCTGAATGACGTCTTTGTGCTTTGTTCCACTTCCGCTTGCCGACCCGTGAGACTTCACCGGTACCTCCCAACCAATGCTAGGGGTACTCTTCTTCCCCCTTAGCCCCCCGAGCCGCAAAGGGGCCACACACTCACTATCTAAAGATTTCGACTAGCTCCCAGCTCGTCTCACAAGGCTGAGCTACCACTCCTCACAAAATGGGTATCCCAACTCCCACAAGTTAAATCATTCAAGTAGATATTTCTGTAGCATAACGTTATGCAAATAGAAGATGGTCCTTCATCCTTCTCCCTCCTTCATTATATAGAGTTTCGAAATTCCTTTCTTTCCTAAAATCTCATTTAAATAAAAAATTTAAAAATAAGTTCCTAAAAATTCTTCTTTGTACAAGTGTCCCCCATCCCCTACATTCCTCCATTATTTAAATTCTTTATTTAATTAATTATCTTATTTCCCTCACCCACCTAGAGTTACTCCTAGAATTACTCCTAGGTGTCCCCAAAATCTCTTACGGGTTTTAATAACTTTCCTTTTTATTAAATTGCTTGTTCAGTTTAAATTAGAAAGATCTTACATGGTGGATGCTTTACTAAGTTTGACCCTTCCGCTTGTTCCCTTAAGTTTCCCCTTTTTCTCTTTTTATGGTTACCTCTTTTCCTAGTTTCCTAAAATTTTAGATTTTCCCTCTTTCCCCTTTTTAATCACAACTCAAAAAGGTAGGTGTGGAAATTAAGCCTTTTTCCCTTTTCTTATTTAATTAGTATATTTTAATTTATCAAGGTAATAAAACAATTAATTCCCTTTTTAAATTTTAATCCAACAGATTTTTTTTGAAACAATTTATTTCTTACTCCCTTCATGTTACAAGATTTAACGAAGATCAAAATTCTTATTCATGTGGTTTTTTATTTTTATTATTATTTTTTTTAGATATAAAATTTTACCACTAGCCTAGTTTAGACTTAAACCTTAAGTTTTCGTATTGGACAACATTTAATTAGGGAATTTGTTTTAAAAATACTTAACACGTTATTCATCCTAAGCCCATCTAGGTTCATTCCTCTATTATCAACAACATGACATTCCCTTCATGATGCACTAGGTGCTCCAAGGGTGCCACTCACCTCATCAATTCCCTTGTGTGACGTGCCCTTCAGGATGGACTATGTGCTCGAAGGGTGCCACTCGCCTCTTGACTGACTTGGTAGACATCAATAACCCTTGGAGTCAGCACTCCGCCAGGTGAACTTGTGGGAGACTAAGGGCCTCTAAGGAATAAGGCCCCCGCCTTATTGCGTGCCCCTTAGAATCATCATGAGCGACTGTCGCAGTCTACCCTCACTGCATCGTGGGTCCTCTCTAACTAGGTAATCGTTAACCTATAGTTCGAGCCATGGTGGGAGTGCTAGTAGGTTGTGGCAGGGTTGTTGTCCACACCTCTCCCTCAACATCTATGGTAGTCGTGCATGACCCCTTTACTCCACATGTGAGTCTGGTCGGCAAGCTATTATCAGCCTACATCATCAATAAATCATGTCAGAACATATCCATATCATATCATTTAAATTAGATGCACTAACATCATAGTAAAACAATCAAACCCCAATGGTGCACTCCCTGACTCGATACGGAGTCCAAGGGTTCCATCTATGCCTCTGCATCCTCAAGGTCCATAATCCTGCACACTTAGTAATATCGAGTCAATAACACTTTTCTACGTCAAAGCGATAAAACAGCATGTCATCAACCCAGAACGCCTCATAATTAAAATCAAAAGTTTTAATAGCATAATAATCCGGATCACTTGTGAGCAAGTGTCCTCAAAGAATAAGTTCACTCAGTGCATCAGAGAAGGATGTTACATACACCCCCTCTTGGTCTAAACTTTGTCCCGAAGTTTCACAGTATATATGCTGAAATAAAGTGTATCATAGTATCATATGTCTATCATCAAACAAAAATGGAAACTGTTGGTGCATATCATATGCGTCCACCCAGGTCGCCCAGTGCGAACTATAGTTGTCCCACTGGACCTTGACATGATCTACCATTCGATGTCATAGCTGTCGAACGCGATGATCCAAGATGCAGATTCGCTCAGCCGTGAGCGCCCCCTCATTTGATACCTGCAAGGAACTCATGTCAATAACATGTGTAGGATCACTAATATAATCTCTCAAAATAGATACATGAAAAACATCGTGCATACGCCTCAAAGAATCAAGCAAGGCTAGTCAATAGGCCACGGGCCCCTTTCTCTCCACAATATCGAAAGGGCCCATGAATCTAGGAGAGATTTTATCTTCCTTCCCAAACTTGATCAAAACTTTATGTGGTTTAACCTGCAAGAAGACTCGATCGCCGACCTCGTAACTACGATCAACACGGTGCGCATCGACATAACTCTTCTATCGATCATGTGCTTCTTTAATCCTTTGTCTTATGGTTTTCATTTTCTCTTCCATTTCTTGGATCGCTTCTGGTCCTACCAGGACCCTATCCTCAAGTCGATCCCAACTCAAAGGTGTCTAACACAGTCACCCATAAAGAAACTCGAAAAGTTCCATCTTAATGGTGCTCTGGTAACTATTGTTGTAAGCGAACTCTACTAGTGGCAAGAATTCCTCCCAACGCTTTTGTTGGTCCATCACGTACATGCGCAACATGTCCTCCAAGGTCTAGTTTGTTCGTTCGGTCTACCCCTCAGTCTCTGGGTGATACACAGTACTAAAGTTAAGCTGGGTTCCCAAGGCCTCTTGGAAACTCGTCCAAAATCATCCAATAAACATCGATCCTCGATCGGATATAATCCTCTTAGGTATGCCATGTAGCCTCACAATCTCACTGATGAAAATTCTAGCTATGTCAAGTGCCTGATATGTTGTATGCACAGGAATAAAGTGAGCACTATTCCTCAAAGTGTATACTACTACGAAAATCGAGTCATGTCTCCTTGTCATCAATGACAATCAAACAATAAAATCCATCGAAATAACCTCCCATTTCGATTCTGGAATAGCGTGTGGTTGTAGTAATCTTGTTGGGTGTCTATGTTCAGCCTTTACCTGCTAACATTATAGACATCTGGCCACATAGTTGACTATGTCTACCTTCATTCCCTTCTAGAAGAATAAGCGTTTAAGGTATTCCCTTATCTTCGTGACTCTCAGGTGAGACATGTAAACTGCTCTATGAGCCTCGCTTATGATCAACATCCTCAACTCATTGTTCAGTGGTACGTAGATCTGATTTTTAAACCTCAATAATCCATTGCTATCAAAAGAAAATCCTTCAAATCATGGTACCATCATTGTGTTTTGTCCGATAAAACACTCGACCTCTTTGTACCAGTCATCATCATGCTGTAAAGTTAGAATCTTTTCGCGTAGATTCATCTGAAGTGGTAGCACCGAAAAGATGTGTGGTCTCTGACTCAATGCATCCACCACTCTGTTCACTGTTCCTTTTATGTAAGTAATCTCAAAGTCATACTCGCTAAGCAATTCCTACCAACGTCGTTGTCACGTGTTCAGGTCGCTCTACGTAAAGATGTGTTGTAGTCCACAGTGGTCAGTCTTTAGTTCAAATTTTTGTCCAACAAGGTAGTGTCTCCAAACCTTCAAGGCATAAACGATGGCTAACAACTCCAAATCGTTCGTCGCATAGTTCTCCTTGTGCCTTCTTAGTTTCCTCGAAATGTAAGCGACCACTCGTCTGTCTTGCATCAAGACCCCGCCTAAGCCTTTCTTGGATGCATCAGTGCATACCAAGAAGTTTGTGTCCATGTCAGGGACCTTTAGTATTGGTGTTGTTGTCAACAATTCCTTGAGCCTCTGAAATGCTTCCACGCATTTCTCGATCCAAACAAACTTCTTGTTCTTCTTCTGCAACTCTATGATCAGAATTGCTATCTTCAAAAATCCCTCGACAAACCATCGATAGTATCCTGCTAAACCCATGAAGCTACACACTTCCGGGACATTCGTCGATGCAGGCCATTCCATAATAGCCTCGACCTTGGTTGGATCCATGGTGATGCCTTCGTCGGAGATGACATGCCCTAAGTAGTGAATTTTCGATTGATAAAATGAGCATTTGGACAACTTCCCATACAATATGTGCTCTCGCAAACACTGTAGTACCAAGTGAAAGTGCTCATCATGCTCCTCCATCATCCGAGAGTAAATCAAAATATCATCAATGGATACCTGGACGAACTTGTCCAAGTACTCACGGAACACCCCGTTCATCAAACTCATAAATACCCTTGGAGCATTTGTCAGTCCAAACGGTAAAACAGTAAACTTGTAATGTCCAAAACTCGTCTTAAAGCCAGTCTTAGGGACGTCATCCTCCTTGATCCATAACTGGTGATACCCTGATCGCAAATTGATCTTGGAGAACACCGTCGCGCCCTTCATTTGATCAAACAAATCATCAATCCTTGGCAATGGATATTGATTCTTGATTGTGGCCTTGTTCAATTGATGGTAGTTAATGCAGAGCCTCCATGACCCATCCTTATTTCATATGAAAATAATAGGTGCACCCCATGGTGACACACTAGGACGTATCTGTCCCAGGTCCAACAACTCTTTCAATTGCATTTTCAACTCTTGTAACTCTGGGGTCGACATCTGATAAGGTGTTCTTTCTATCAGTTCAGTTCCCGGTTTTAGGTCTATGGTAAACTCCAATTCCCTCTCCAGCGACATCCTAGGTAACTCCTCCGGAAATACATCCGCAAACTCTCTCACCACTAGAATGTGTTCTAGACCTTCCGCTACTCCCTTCTCGTTTAATGCAAGGATTGCATAAATCTTGCACCCCTTGTGCATGCTCTTCTGATGTTGCAAGGAAGAGATGAACCTCAGGGAAACTCCCTGGTTCCAGCCTACAATCACATGTCTTTTTCCCTCATCATCGACCAAGCTCAACCATTTCATCTTACAGTTGAGTATCGCCTCATGCAATTCCAACCAGTCCATACCAATCACGACATCATAAGATCCTAAGATCGTGATGTATAGGTTGGCCCTGGTGACAAACTCTCCTAGATTAAGGATACATCTCGTAACCTTTCCTCCAACCTTGTGTTTGGTTCCTAAAGCCATCTCCACGAAGCTAATCTCATTATGTTCGAATTCCTTTACCTTAATCCTTTTTAGTGTTGCACCAGAAATGAAACTCTCGGTAGCACCGGGATCTATCAAAATACTAGGGGTCTAGTCAGCAATGGTACCTGTCGTCTTGAGCACAGTCGACTGATGCTCTGCCTGGAGGTTATTCACCGCTGCATGAATTCGATGGGCCTTGCCCATATCTCCCACAGTAGTGGGTCCGGCTGATCCAGATGCTCTAGTCCTCTCCATAGGGCAGTCGTGTTGGTAGTGTGTCTCCCCAGACGTCCAACACCCCTTCTTCAGCCCAGTAGTCCTAGTACTCGAAGTAGAAGATGACGGCCCAATGACCTGGAATCCTAGTATGTTCTGTTGAACAGGCTTAAACTGCTGTTGTTGCGGTCGACGTTGTTGTTGATGTTGTGGTCCCCAATAAGGTGTCCACTGCTAAGGCGTCAGTCACCGAGGTGTAGTGAAAGTGGATCCCCTCTGGAAGCCATGATATCCCAACGTATGTCTGGTTGGTGTCTGATGCTACTATGCTCCAGATGACACCTGTCCTGCTGGTCTCACTGGAGTCCTGGTTTGACCCCCGCTGATAAGCTCCTCCTCTACTATGAGGGCCTTCTAGACAACATCATCCAAGGTTTGAGGCATTAGAATCCTGACCTTTTCACATATTCTTCCATTAAGGTCGAACACGAACCTATTGACCTTAAGTTTCTCAGTGTTAAGGTGCGGAGCATACCATAGCAGCTCCATAAAATGGGCCTCGTACTTGGGCACCGTACAACCTCCCTGTCGTAAGGCATTGAACTCATTGAGTTGACTCTCAATGAATTCCTCTGAAAGGTACCTCTCTCTGAACTGTTCCTCGAATAGTTCCCATGACACGTCTTCGACGGCCATGTTCAGCTACGGTAGGAGCATATTCCACCATATAAGAGCGCTCCCCTTCAGTTGAAAGACTGCTATGCGGACCTTCATGTTGGAGGTATAATCGCGAAGTGTGAATCAAATCGCCATGTTCCCCAACCATGCCTCGGTGGCTATGCCATCTGGGCCACCAAAGAACTCGGGAAATTTGACCTTCTCGAATTCATGGTGAATGCTACCAGTACCGATCGGAGAGCGTGGTGGAACCTTAGCGAGTGTCGACACCCTAGCCTCATCTCTGTCCAAATGGAAGATCAGTGCCTCGGACATGCGCTGAAAAGATATCATCATTTCGACCACATCACCAACTGTTATCTTCTCCTATCCAAGAACCTACTTGTCTCCCTGAGGGTTAGACCCCTCTGGCATGGATGTTACTGGAGGTGTCGCGCCTCCTCCCCTAGCAACCTGTCGTCTGCGTCCGCGACGCCCTCTAACCATGATTACCTGCATGAATACAAGTCAACTCAATTAGAAACAGTATAATCAAATCATATCAACGAAAACCATAGAGATCCCAAGTTGCGGGTTGAACCCGCTCTGATACCACATGAAACATCCCCATCTGGTATGAATCCTACGATGTACAACCGGTAAAAGAACCCTTTAATTTTTTTTTGTGTGTGTGCAGGAAGGTAATATTTGACATTATACTCAACATCGCAACACGATGCCAAACACTATGCATGCAACTCATGCAACAACAACATAATGACCCCACATAAAAGCTCATCAAGCACCTAGAAACAATGTATGATGACCAACCAACGAAGAATAAGAATGACTACCTGCCCGTCCTACCCTGCAATGGTTAGGACCTCTAAGACACATAAGCAACGCTCAAGCCCAGGTTCCCATCGATTTTGACCATTTAAGGTCTTAGGGCTGGCAACTGTTTTGAGGAACAAGGAGGTGTCTAAATCCCGCCCGACACAAGCATACCAAGCACATTAAAAGTTTACATAGCCAAGTACAAACATTACTTATAATGAACAACCACAGCCTCAATGGGAAACACAAGCTTAAAAATGACTTCGTCAACAATCAACCAATAATCAAGGCTGAAAGATCAATATCTAAGGTTTAAATTGGCGTTAATTGTAGATCAATTAACCAGTCTAACTTCCTTTAGTCAGCAAGTTACCAATGGAACTTAATCATAAATTACAACTCAAATTAGCGAGTCTAAGATACGATTGCCATTATTGTACAATCTAAATTTAACCTTAAAACAATCATGAGCAGTTTTGATTTAGAAATTGTCATCAAGGTGTCATCTAAATCAACATTAAATGGACATCAATAAGCAGGTTGGAACTTCGACTTGGTTAAATATAATTAACATTAATTACAATCTAACTAGCTTGTCTAAATCATAAACTAACCATTAATCAAATAGGCATTAAATCAATTTAGAAAAATACCATTGTCCATCATTACAATGTGATTGACTAATAGAATTTAATCAATATTAGAATCATAAACTTCAATCACCATCTAAAATTAACATTAATGCAAAACAATGGAGCAAGTCTAAAATAAAAGAAAAAGGTCTTCAATGTACCATCCGAAGTGACCTGGAATGCAAATCAAGTCAAAACTAAAATTGTAATTATAATTACATTCTAATATGCTTGTTTAATTAATAAGAAGACTAGATTTAACAGTTTGGTCTGGGTGAAATAGGCGGTCTACTCATCAAGAGTGTCTAATCATGAAGAAGGTTGCTCCATGTAAAAAGGAAAATGGGCTCACAATCAACAAGGCCCAAGGTATCATCCTATGCCAAGTCACAAGGAAACGATCGCCCCAAGCATCAACAACTCCCAACAACACGAAGTTCTAGGAAATAACATGTGGCATCATGATGAAGGAGAGCCCACGAGGGGCATCCAAGTGATCTACGCATCAACAAGTGGTCAAAACTAATGACATCCCTCCCAAGTAAATCTGATAATTATTTTAAATAAATAGCAATTTTTTTATTTCAATCTCATACAGGCTGGATAGGACATCACACCTTTATTACTTAATCCCGGTCAGACAACACATCTCAGGCAGTAATTAAATGGTTGTTGTCGTGCAACCAGTAGCAGCGTTGTCAAACCAAAGGAAAACACATTCAAGGAGCAGGTAAATCTAGCGGTACTACCATCAAAGTTGTAACTACCAGTAGCTATAATGGATTGGCCAAATTAAGGAAGACGCGGTGCATTATCCACCACAGAAAGGAGTATAAGTCGTTGTTCTTCATAGCCGAAAGAACAGGTATTTTACACGGCCAAGGGAAAAAATTCATGGGCAAGGGACAGTGTTCACAGCAGTTAAAGGTTACAATCGTTGGGGTATGGTGTCATAGGAAACACAGAGTCTACAATCACAGAGGTAAAGGTTGATACAACAAATTCAAGTTAGGGTTCGAGATCCTTACAAATTTGATCATTATCTTCTAAATACCACAAAACCGAATTTAGAGAACCCATTCTATTTAACTGGAAATGTCATGGACTCACTACAACCAATGATAAGCTCTAAAACTAAGTCTAATCTCCTTTAGGCTTTATAATGGCCAAACACAGGCAACCCAAGAATAAAAGTGTAGGGATGCATTCTCCCTTCAGGTGGTATCGCTGAGAAAAACGATGCAAACCAAGGCTCAAGAAGACAAATGTTTTGTTTCCAGTCAAGGGCCTTCCAGAGTGCTCGAAGGGATCAGTCCAACAGTGGTATTCAGAATTAAATGAACACACAACAATTTGCTGAATTAAAATGAGAAACACAACAAACCAAATTCAATCAATGAGGGAACAATGGTAAATTTGAGTAAAACGCGGGGGCAAAAATTCGTGGGCAAGGGATGTAGTGTTAAAATTCTCCATCATTAAACAAAACGCAGGGTTAATATTTTACAACTATCACCTAATTACAATAGTTGAAGTAATATTTTTACATCCAATACCTAATTACAACAACAGAGGTAATATTTTTACATCGGTTACACAATTACGATTGCAGAAGTAATAAAAACCAGTCAATCCAACAAGAAGCAAACCCAGATTACAATTAAATAAAAAAAATTTCATCTTGGGATACCAATATAACATGCTGACAACAGAGTCCCCGAGGTGTAGGACAGTCGGTGACGGAGTGTGTTGTTAAGCCACTCTGTGATGTTAAAAGTCACCGGTTCGAAACCTGCGGGGACAAAAAATCCAACCATGTTAAGGGTTGGTGTGGCTCAGGCCGGGTGCGATCCCCGGGTGATTTTGACGGCTTAGATGCCCCTGAGTCGCGGTTTCTCAAGCCACAGGTTAATCGCAGGTCCTGCACAAATTAACAAACAAAAAAAAACATGCTGACAACAGTAAGAGAACGCTAGGGCCATAAGGATAACTCGTCGAAGGGATCGCAGGGCTGCTATCAGTCGAGGCACAGAAAAATAAACAACAAGGAAGAAAGATAATCCATATACAGAGGTCGTACTGGAAGGCGCAAGTCAAACAATCAGGAAAGGACAACCACAGAGGTAGATGACTGATAGGTTCATCCTTTGCTTCATCATACTCTGACAGAAAAGCAAGGCATTGAGATCCATAGGTATTTTAATGCTAAGGCGACGACAGTAGATCAGGCTCCTGGCCGACTGCTCAGGCGAGGACTAGTGAGCTAGGTACAAATACTAAGCAACCATGAAGGATACAATCAATCACAGCCAGGTGGTCAAGATATGCAGGAAAACGATGGCCATGGGAGACAACAACCATCGAGCTAGGCTAAGAAGAGTTTTAGTCATCAACTTAAAAAGACATCAGTTTACCTTTCCAATAAACAAGTAGATCCAAGAATAAGTCCTAATACCATCTATCAACAAAAATGAAGAGGGCGTACTATTGCCTATTTTCCCACTCCGAATGACGTCTACGCGCTCCGTGCCACTTCCACTTGCCGACTGACGAGACTTTACTGGTACCTCCCAGCCAATGCTAGGGGTACTCTTCTTCCCCCTTAGCCCCCCAAGCCGCAAAGGGGACACACACTCACTATCCAGAGATTTCGACTAGCTCCTAGCTCACCTCACAATGCCAAGCTACCACTCTTCACGAGCTGGGTATCCCAACTCCCACAAGTTAAATTAGTCAAGTAGATATTTTTGCAGCGTAATGTTATGCAAACAAAAGATGGTCCTTCATCCTTCTCCCTCCTTCATTATATTGAGTTTCGAAATTCCTTTCTTTCCTAAAATCTCATTTAATTAAAAATTTTAAAAATAAGTTCCTAAAAATTCTTCTCCGTACAAGTGTCCCCCATCCCCTACATTCCTCCATTATTTAATTTCTTTAATTAATTAATTATCTTATTTCCCTCACCCACCTAGAGTTACTCCTAGAATCACTCCTAGGTGTCCCCAAAATCTCTTATGAGTTTTAATAACTTTCCCTTTTATTAAATTGTTTGTTCAGTTTAAATTAGAAAGCTCTTAAATGGTGGATGCTTTACTAAGTTTGACCCTTTCGCTTTTTCCCATAAGTTTCCCCTTTTTCTCTTTTTATGGTTACCTCTTTTCCTAGTTTCCTAAAATTTTAGATTTTCCCTCTTTCCCCTTTTTAATTACAACTCAAAAAGGCAGGTGTGGAAATGAACCCTTTTTCCCTTTTCTTATTTAATTAGTATATTTTAATTTATCAAGGTAATAAAAAAATTAATTCCCTTTTTAAATTTTAATCCAACAGTTTTTTTTTGAAACAATTTATTTCTTACTCCCTTCATGTTACAAGATTTAACGAAGATCAAAATTATTATTCATGTGGTTTTTATTTTTATTATTTTTTTTTTTGAGAGATAAAATTTTACCACTAGCATAGTTTAGACTTAAACCTTAAGCTTTTGTATTGGACGACATTTAATTAGGGAATTTGTTTTAAAAATATTTAACATGTTATTCGTCCTAAGGCCATCTAGGTTCATTCCTCTATCATCAACAACGCGACATGCCCTTCAAGACGCACTAGGTGCTCCAAGGGTGCCAGTCACCTCATCGGTTCCCTTGCGCAACGTGCCCTTCAAGACGCACTATGTGCTCCAAGGGTGCCACTCGCCTCTTGACTGACTTGGTAGACATCAATAACCCCTGGAGTCAACACTCCGCCAGGTGAACTTGTGGGAGACTAAGGGCCTCTAAGGAATAAGGCCCCCGACTTATTGCACGCCCCTTAGAGTCATCGTGAGCAACTATCGCAGTCTTCCCTCACAACATCGTGGGTCCTCTCGAACTAGGTAATCGTTAACCTACAGTTCGAGCCACGACGAGAGTGCTAGTAGGCTGTGGCAAGGATGTTGTCCACACCTCTCCCTCAACATCTCTGGTAGTCGTGTGTGACCCATTTACTCCACATGTGAGTCTGGTCGACAATTTATCGTCAACCTACAACATCAACAAATCATGTCAGAACATATCCATATCATATCATTTAAATTAGATGCACTAACATCGCAGTAAAACAATCAAACCCTAATGGTACACTCCCTGACTCGATCCGGAGTCCAAGGGTTCCATCTATGCCTCTGCATCCTCGAGGTCCAGAATCCTGTACACTCCTTAAAATCGACTTAATAGCACCTGCCAATGTCAAAGCGGTAAAACAACATGTCATCAACCCATAACGCCTCATAAATAAAATCAAAAGTTTTAATGGCATAATAATCTGGATCACTTGCGAGCAAGTGTCCTCAAAGAATAAGTTCGCTCAGTGCGCCAGAGTGGGATGTTACAGATGAAATACATGAACATAAGTGAGCAACAATTCCCATACAAGATGTGGACACAAATAAAAAATGAAAAGGAGAAACAAATATTAGTGACACACTTATAAAAGGAACTGAGGATGGTTTCATGCAAGAACATGGAAGAATTTGAGAAAAAGAAAAAGGACAGTAAGAAGAAATGGGCATGTCATGAAGATGTCAATCTAGCAATTGTGTCTCCTAGATTCCACCTAGTTGATGGAGTTGATATTTACGAACATAATAGAAATCATGATAAGTTGAAATGTGAAAAGGAAATAGATGAGTTGTTATATCTAGATGTGAACTCGGTGTGGCCTAATAATGAATACAAGTTGAAATTAGAAATTTGAGAAACTGATAAGTTTCATATTGAGAATCTAAAAACATTAATCAAGAATAAGCTTTATGCAATGAGGCCTCCAATTCATGTCATGGTGGATACGAATCAAGTGCAAAGAATGGAGAAATTTAATAGTGAAGAATGAGCCACTTATACCTACTATGTGATAGGAGTTTTCCAAACCATGGAGGGAAGGAGACACCTCTTGTAGTAATTTCCATCTAATGAGATATTTAAAAAGTGTATAGCTAAGGTATATGTTGAATTGATGGTTTCATAAGCAAAGATATTTGTGTGGGATAATAACTTGGCAAATGATTATAAGAAAAAAAATGTCACTTATCCAATAAATTGATTCTATCATTAAGAATTTGAATAGGAGTGTGGAGTTGATAAAGCATATATAATGGAGCATAATGGTGTTTAGGAACTAGCATGCTTATCCATTCTAAAAGTAATGAAATAAAATTTAAATATGAATCATTTAGAATTGTGGATCCTCTTTTTCAATTATCCTTTCATCATGGGAAGGTTTGGAATTTGATATATGCCATTGGAACTATCATGCTTATCCATTCTAAAAGTAATGAAATGAAAGTTATATATGAATCATTTATAATTGTGGATCCTCTTTTTCAATTATCCTTCATCATGGGAAGGTTTGGAATTTGATATATGCAATTTTTTCAAAATAGACAAATTGAGAGATCAAAGGATGGAAAATAAAACAATAAAAAATATATGCCATTGGAACTAGCATGGTTATCCATTCTAAAAGTAATGAAATGAAAGTTATATATGAATCATTTAGAATTGTGGATCCTCTTTTTCAATTATCCTTCATCATGGGAAGGTTTGGAATTTGATATATGCCATTTTTTCAAAATAGACAAATTGAGAGATCAAAGGATGGAAAACAAAACAATAAAAAATATAGGTTTAATTAGCATATTTTCCATGAAATATGACATTTGTGTATTGAAAAATAGCATGTTAGATATCAAGAGTGTCAATATAATCAAATGCTATTTCTATCAATGGTTTCAAGAGGATATATAAACTTGAAGGAAATGGAAAAAGAGTTTATTTGTAAGTTATTTTATTTGATGAATATTGTTTTATTAGATTAAATTAATCTAGTATTTTGCATTAATGCTCATCATTTAATATCGTAATTCCTTCATATGTAGATATTTATGAGTTTGAATTACTATTACAATTTGTATTTATCATAGAAAAAAGATGTACATTAGAATGGAAAAAGCTATGGTGTGAGTTCTAAATTGCAAGGCTTTTGAAGAGAGGTAAGTATTTATTTTATTTGAAATTGGTAAGATAATAATTAGCTATAAGCATTACAAATATTAATAAGGAATGCCACTAATGAGGAATGTCACATTTCAAAGTGAAAGAACTATATAATTGTAGAACTTTAAAATTAATGAGGATATGGATTTTATGCTTATGAGGAGATGTAAGATGCATTGTATTCTATTATATGTGGTGATAGTGAGGATTTGGAGATTTTGTATAAGAAATATGAGGAGATGCAACATGCATTGTATTCTATCACATGTGGTGATTGTGAGGATTTGGAGATTTTGTATTAAAAAACATATTCGCTATAGTAATTATAATTAACAATATATTTGACTATAACTGTAAGGGTGCAATGTAACGGTAATATAATTGTATGGGTGCAATAAATGTTGAAGTTTCATATACATATAAGAAAAATTCAAAAATGTTATGAAAGAGTTTATAAAACTCACACATTTCCTTCAATGTGTCACTTCATTATTTTCCATAGTACACCACAAAGAAGTATATGTATATTTTTATTGTTACTATTACAATAAAAAATAATATATATATATATATATATATATATATATATATATATATATATAAAATAAAATTTTATTATTATTATATTTTATATCTATAAATTTCATTGTATTACTTTAAAAATATTTATAATAATTTTGTGAGAATATTCATTTCAATTTGTTTGACTTATATCTACTTTACTTATATGTTAAGAAAATTTACCTAAACCTCATTGTAATAAACTTCACCAAAAACTTAAAATTCTCTTATAACATTAAACAATGTAATAAACTTTACCAAAAACATAAAGTTCTCTTTGAACATTGAATAAATGCATGTTGGTTATTGGCGGAAGGATATTATGTTTTTGGGACATTGTAAAATACCCATAAAATGATAAATTTGTGATGATACTTTTAACACTTATTATAATATGCTATAAGTTATAAGTGATATGTAAACTGGATATTCAATTAGAATATTTAGTTATAATAAATTTAATAAATTATTAAATCTTTATTATTAAAGTTAATTTTGTTTAGATCTTGAGAATATTTAGTTACTCATAAAATTGATAAAATTAATAAAACGTAGAAATAAAATTAAACTATGTTTAAGAAGACTTTTTTCCTTTATCAAATAATATCACTTTCTTATAAGAAAAGAAAAAAATTAATGTTATTTAAATTATATTTTCATATTTTAAAAAATTAGAAATCTTTATTTTAAAAAATAAAATAAAATAAAGTTACACCATGTTTATGAAAACTTTTCAACGATGTCATATGTTAAGAATGTTATGATTTTTTATTTTATTTTGAAATTATTATTAAGAAAATATACAACAATGTTCAATTAAAAATATATATATATTAAAATGGCTCATTATAAATAAATCATTTAATTTATACACTTTTTAAAAGAATTTTAAATAATTCATTTTATACACTTTTTAAAGGAATTTTATTAAATTTTAGGAAAATCTAAAAAAACATAAAGGAAATCTAGAAACTAAATGGAGAAGTATATTTAGACTTTGGCAATCTTACTCATTTAAAAACATTTGTTTTTAATTTTCCAAATTATTAATAATAAAAGGTTTAGTATTTTGATTATTCTTAAAATTACACCCTCATAAGTGTGAGTGGGAAAAATATTAGATAAATTTTGAATATGTTGGAGAGGATATCCTATTCTACCTACAAATTTAGAAGCAAAAGGTGAAATTCGACCCTACACCCAAGTCTCTCATTTTTTTGGAGTCAAGGTATAAAGTTTGAATCAAATGTTAAGTACACAGTTTTTCACCAATTTGCATAAAAGGATATTTGGTTTTTCAACAGTTAAGTACACAGTTTTTCACCAATTGGCAATTTTACACATTTAAAAACATTTGTTAAATTTGTTAAACGTTTTTAAATTTCCAAATTATTAATAATGAAAAGTTTAGTATTTTGATTAAAAATACTCATTTCTTAAAATTACACCCTCATGAGTGTGAGTGAGAAATATTAGATAAATGAACTTAAAATTATACTGTAAAAATATGTTGGAGAGGATATCCTATTCTACCTACAAATTTAGAAGCAAAAGGTGGAATTCGACTCTACACCCAAGTCGCTCATTTTGTGAAGTCAAGGTATAGAGTTTGAATCAAATGTTAAGTACACAGTTTTTCACCAATTTCCATAAAAGGTTATTTGGTTTTGATACCATGCAAATAACCTAAACCAACAACATGTAGTAGTTTCCATATTTAGCGTCGACAGACGCCTAGTATTTTTATCAGTGTAGATGAAATGTTCGTATATTTATTCACAAAATTTCATAAAAAATTATTTAGTTTAACTAATGTGCCCAAGCTTCACCCTTACTACACAAACGTTTTCACAAATATGAGTTCAATATTTTGACATGCATTCAATAATTGGAATTAGAATGTAGAAACACAATTTTTTTTTAAATGTGAGTTCAATATTTTGACTTGCATGCAGGCATTTTCTTTTATCTATCTTTTAATTTTATAAAATAATAATCAGATTAAAGGATCCAAATAATTTAATTAAATAGTATAATCAAAAAAAATATTCTAAATATTTATTTTTTTAATTGATTTTGAATATTTAAATTTTTATTTTTTAATTATATTTAAAAGATAAAAAATCAATTATTAGTCATTTATTAATTGTAAAAATGTTTGAGTTATTTATAGAAATGAAAACTCCTCATAACATAATAATTATGGTCTCAAGCATAAATATGAAATTTGTAATTGAACAAAAAGTCTTTCATTCACCATTGTTAGTGGTGTGCATAACATATGAGAGCCTTAGAACATATTAACAATTTATTGAATAAAATGGTAGAGATTGTTTTGTAAATTCTTTTCTATAAAAAAAAATTATGATAAAGGATTGTTTGTGTAATGTCTATTAATATTTAATGCAAGTACATTTTTGTGGTTGGATTGTTTCATCATGTGATTATGATATGCAAAAATGTTATGTACCAAATACTTTAATACAAAATACCACAATAGTACCAAAGATCTCTGTATACAATCACCACACAATATATATGAAACAATATAGAAAACCACCACTTTATTATATCAAAACCCTTGGGGTAGGGAAACACCATACAATGGATCCTATTATGGAAGTGATCCTCTCCTATTCACTTCCTCTTCGAGGGGGCTTCCTCCTAATGATCTTCAGCTCCAAATACAATACTTATACTCATATCTCATTACATTGTTTCAACCCATTTATATAGTACTACTATCACCTAAGAACATTCTAGAGGAGGAATCTTCTCAAAGCATAAACTTCTAAGAAGTCCTCTTAGATTTATTATATCTAACTACCCATTTATTATATATAACTACCATAGTGGGCCTTATTTAATAATATAGTGGACCTAGTCCACCTTATATTCAATGACCTCCACTACCTCTCTAGCTACCTAACATTCCATCCCCCTTATGAAAAGGTTGTCCTCAATGCTTATTAAGCCACCATGCTGAAGTAGTCCAACCGCCATTGTAAACCCGGGTCCCATGTCCAAGTGCTTATGTGAACCGCCATTGTTAATCCAACACTTGGAATCAAAGTCTAAAATTTTATAGGGTGTAGAAAAATATACGAATATACCTTACAAATTTCTTAAAAAAATATTGAGTTTAAAAGGACCAAATAATTCAATTACAAAGCATGACAAAAAATGACAAAATTTATTCCATTTAGTTATTTTTCCTATTTGACTTTGAATATTCAAAATGTGGCACTTGGGTTGTATTTGGAAGATAAAGAGTCAATTATTAATCATTTATTAATTGTAAAATTGTTTGAGTTACCCAAGGAAATGAAAAGTCTTGGGGACCTAACAATTATGACCTCATGCATAAATATGAAATTTGTAATTGAGCAAAATGTCTTTGGATCTCCTTTGATTTTGTCTTATGTAAATGGTGGTGATGATGTGTGATCCACAAATTTATTCATGGGCTCTATGAATGTAATGATACAAATTTGTAATTAAACAAAATGCCTTTGGCTCTCCTTTGATTTGGTCTTATGTGGTTGGTGGTGATGATGTGTGGAGAAAATATTTATGCATAGGATCTATGAATGTAATAATGATTTGATGTGAGTGATTTTGTAGTATAATTTTGATCTACAGTTTTGTGGTTTGATGTCAGTGCTTCTGTAGTGTAATTTTGATCTACAGGTCTTTATGTCTATGTCAAAATCACTATAACCAATAAGCCTTAGAAAATGGAGATCATATTATAAGAAATAGAAAATCTAAGCCAAGAAAATATACAATTAATGAAAAATGGAAAGGTTGATAACCTAGAAAATCTTAACATGAACAACAAGATTAAAGAGTTAGAAGAAAAACTAAATAATAACTTGACCCTAAATAGTTTGGAAGAGAAATTGGATATCAAATCCATCAAAGAGGAGATGGATAAGCTTATAGAGTTAGACCATGAGCATAAAAAAAGAGCCTTGAATCTCATAATTTTTGGTTTGAAAGAGGAGAAAGAAGAGGGCATGCTAGCACTAGTCAAGGAAGAACTACAAAATAAATTACAAATTCAAACAACTTCTCTTACATGAGAAAAGATTCTGGGAAAAACAGTTGAGCATAAAGATATGCTAATTCATTTTAAGGTAAGCGCTAATGACAATAAATATGTGATACATGTAAAAATTATAGTCTAAAAAGCTCCACAATATTGATAAATGAAGACCTCATTACAAAATATCAAGCTAAGTAAGGAAGGAAGTTCAAAAGGTAAAAAGATCCAAGAGGGAAAGAAAAAGGTAAATAATTAGGTTCATGATAATTATTATTCAAGATAGAGACCAAAAATATAATAATAAATAGGAATTCAAGACACTATGGATCCTCTCTTCCAACTATCATGGATTTCCATGAAGCAAAGTTCCCACTTGAAGTTGGATTCCAAATGAAATTGATATTATATTCCTTGTTGAAACTTCGGAGCATGAAGAATCTAAGGTCCCTAAGATAGAAGGGTTGTTTTGTTCTCAGAATGGAACAAGAGATCATAGGTAGAGAGATTAAAGGCATGTATCCCAAGTTACATAAATAAGAACATTTTTCCTCATATTAGGCTTCAAAATAAAGACCATTTCAATCAATACATGTTGATGGAATTTTTGGATAATAATATTAAGAAGATTTATATAGAAATATATTATTTTTCAGCTATTAATTCTACCTTTTATAAGGAAAACAATCTAGATAATAATTTTCCTTACAAAGGATTAGAACATGATATTTACAGTCTCGGAATGAAGGGAGTCTCCTCTTTCTAAGAGACTTTAATACTTCAAAAACAACTAACCAAGTTGTTATCTTAAGAAATTATTCCAACCCTATTCCTCTTTGGCTAGATGAGGACCTTGTTTTGGCTAGTAGACGCAAACAAAAATTTAAAAAGTTGGTTGAGAATTTGTTTAGTACCAAGTTGATCAAGCTCCCAAGATATAATAAATTTTAATGGCCTAATGAAGTGGTCTAAATCCAATTAGATGGAAGTCTTATATTCATGGACTTGGAAACAATGCCATAGATTATAGGATATCCGAAATCTTCGTGTATAACCAAATAATATTTTTTTACATATGAAATGATCATGAGTCTAACTTTGATCATACACCTTTAACCCTAACTCTAAAATTTTTCACACACAAAATCCCCATGGAAGAGAATTATGATAACCAAAAACACTTGATCTTTGACAAAAATGAAGATGATATTTTTTCAAAAGTCCTAAACAACGAATTAAATCTCCTATCAACTACAACATTATTAAATATCTTTATCATAATTTTATGACAACCCTCTCTACTTCCATTAACAAGTTCTATATTGAGATGGTGTGGAAAAAGCAGAATAGAATGACCACCCTTTGGTATGATAAATAGTGTAAAATTGTTAGAAAATCCATTAAGGATGATCCTAATGGGTCCTTAAAATATCACAAGATAAATAAGTACACAACCCTAATTAAATGAAAAAAAACTACTAAATAAATAGAAAACAAGAGGATCTTTTTCATCTATCTAAGCTAGATCCTAAGAAATTCTAGAAGAAAATTGTAACTCGTAAAACTAAACAAAAGAATATGAGTCCCTTGAGGGATTGGAATTCATACCTTAAAAATATTTATAAATCCCAGATGTTGTGGAAAACATTCAAACCATTTCTATAGAGGAAGAAGTTTTATCTTTAGAAGAAATAGAGTTTGGGTTGAGAGGAAGAAGCTTTTTCTTTAGAAGAAATAGAGTTTGGGTTGAGCGGCTCGCAAAAGGGATGGTTAAGGACATCGAATGCTAGTAAGAGGAATTTCTAAAAATTAAAGGACTTTTCCTCATCCCTCACATCCACAAGCTCTTCAATCTATCAATCAAGCAGAGTTTTTCTAAACCTTCAACTCAAATCCTCAGTGTTCCTATTTTCAAAAGTAGGGATAAAGAAATCCCTCTAATTATAGGACCATTACGATTACCCTTATTTTAACCAATTTATATGGAATTATTTTGGAAAACAAGATCAATGTATGGTTAGAAAGCCATGGAAAAAGAGAGCTAAAGGATAGGCCAAATGTAGCAGCTATTATTCAAATGTGGACAACCTTTTTATGCTTAGGATCATTGCAAAGAAGTGCCACAATAATAAAACCAATCTCCTATGCTGCTTTTTTGACTTTAGAAATGCATATGACACAATGACCAGAACTAACCTTTGGAATAGATTAGAAGAGCTAAAAGTCTCTTTCGAGTGAGAGCTATTATGATAAGGTTGTACAAGAACATTATTGTCAAATTTAAGAACACCCATGGTTGTTTAGAAGAAATGAATTGTAATATAGGAGTTAAGCAAGAGTGTCCCATATTCCCTACCATTTTTGGCATATACACAGACACGTTAAAGGGTTGCTTGGAAGAAGTAGGTTGTGTTGGAACAACTCTAGATGATATAGTCATCATGCTTCTTCTTTATGATGATGATATTGTTCTTGTGGTGAGGTGTCCCTATGATCTTGACAACTAACTAAAAGTAATCAAGGATTTTTTCTCTAACAAAACAAAGGTTATGATAATCATATCCAAAAAATCACTTATGCTAATTTTGTGTATGATAACAATAGATTCGAGGAAGTGACTTAATACAAATATCTTCATATCGATTTCCATCAAAAGCTTGACCAGAACTATAACATTGAGAAAATGATAAAATGGAGGGTGGAAAGCTTATTATGGTCTTAAAAATAGGTGTAAATCAATAGACTTTCATCTTTGGTATAAGAAGAAACTCCTCTTTGAGTTTTTCCTCACACTTATTATCTTATATCTAGTTGTGATCATGTTTGGGGATGCAACATTTCTAGAGAATCATGGAGAAAGATAGAAAATCCAAAAGCATTTTATAACTTATAATATAAAATTAAAGACAATACACCGTATAATATCCTCCTCATAGAAGCAAGTATTTCCCTCATCAAGAGCATGACTATGGATATGTACCTAATATACAAGAACAAGATAAACAATATGGAAGACAAGAGGCTTCCTAATATTGCTTCAAACTCAAGTGAAAGTTCACTTGTGACTCAAGTGGGGTTCACATATAGAAGCCAAGTCAATCAAGGAAGAAGTCACTTTGTAGAGTAACAATAATAATAAAAATATGACGTAATCTAAATTTAGGGAGAAATTGTGGTGCAATAAAGAATTAGAGGATAAGAGAAAATTAAGATGCTATGAGGAGGTGATTATCCTTAATTTAAAAGATGAAAATTATCTCTTTATTTTAACTAGAGTAAAGAAGAAAAAAAAAATCATTTTTTCTTAAAATGTCCTCCTACATTCACTTTAAAACACAGTTTAAAAATATTTGTTATAATTCCAACCTTGCTAATCTTTTAACTCATAAAAACTATAGTAATTTAGGAATGTACCTTTTAAAGAGGTTGTCTAATTGTTCTACGAAACATAAAACTACAAGAAATCACTATTTTTTGTTGTTTAAAATCTATTTCTGAATGTAGAAATGGATTCAACATGTCAAACCTTAAGGCACTAGGATTATAGAGAAATAATCACTCAAATGTAAGTATCTAACAATTTCTTACCAAATTTAAAACAAATGCTCTAAAAAAATCTCGAGAAAAAAATCATTTAGTAAAATCTTTAGACCAAAATCTTTTTACACTTGGATTATAGAAAAATAATCACTCAATAAAAAATCATTTCATAGCACTTTTAAACTAAGATCTTTTAAATAGTTGAAACACAAAAATAAAAAATTATAAAACAAGTTAACTCACCACTCTTATATTCTTATGTTATGATAAATCAAATTATTCATAATAAACATTAATAACTATCATTATTATATATATTCTACTATCGGCTTAATCGATTAAACTATGATTCACATTCAAGTTAGAAAGAGTTGACTTTAATGAACTGATAATAAGAATTCGTCAATCTCACTGTCCCACATAAACATCTGGCTTTTAAAAATTTGACCCATGTGTAATTCGCCACCTATCAAACAGAAACTTGGATGGCATGTGATTGTTTGTTTCTGGTTTGTCTTTTCATATCTGGATGGGGTTTACCTTTTTATTTAAAGTTTTATTTAAATTTGACCAATTTGTAATTTCAAGCATGAAACTTGTCATTCGGATTTGTCTTCTTATAGGTGGATGGCGTGACTAACATCTTGTTTCCATTAAGATAAATGGGACCCTCTGTCACAATGACGAACCGATATTATATGTATAGATCATCAAATGATTTCAATTATTATGGTAAGTGGTATTTATATCGAAATTATTATTGTAAGTATATTTATATTGAAATTGGTATAATGGATATATTTAATAGGTTTTTAGTGTTTAATCAGTTTTGTATGGACAAGATTAAATATTGATGGAATATTCTTAGTAATCTCAATAAATCAATGGTTGTGATTTCAACAACTAATTTCCTCACTATTATAAAGGTATTTTATTTTTTTACTTTTACTTAATCATATTTAAAATTTATTATAATGGGTAGCTGATTACCACAGAATAAGTTTCATTTTATGACTTTCATTTTATAACCCTTTTTCATTTTCTTTGACGTTAAAGATATTTCAGTCAGTCTGGGTGTCACTGAACGTCAACTGCTTCGTTGTAAATTGAGTTTTGCATCGAATTAAGAATTTCGACCAGATATGATGGCCCAGTATCCCACGCTGTAAATATCATCCTTAGCGAGACTTAAGTTGTAGTTCAATTTTTATTATCGACGGGTAGTTGGATATTGTCAAATACTCGAGAATATGTCATCAATCCTTTAGACTTTTATTTTTGTTGGAGAATTTGTAATTACGTCGAAAGGTGTACACCTATTGATAATGGGCATGCTAGCATATTCTTAGTCGTCCTTCCAAATCAATGAACGAGATCTCATGTTCGTAAACAATTGTATACAATCAATCGTTTCGGTGGCTAAGCACATAAGCACATTTGTTACAGTCGAGCAGGCCGGGCAGGCTTTTGATAACGGTGCGATCTTACTCTATAGCTCCATCGTTTCGGTGGCTGGGCACGTTTGTTTCATCTTACCTCACAATTACCTCGCTTTAACTCACAATTACCTCACAAACTGTTCATGTTTATATGCTTCCCAACTAGTTTATTTTAATTTTAAAGTTAATTATAATCAATTGTTTTATATTCTTCTGTCGTTTTATATTTTTCATAATCTTTGTTTCATCTTATAAGCGGTAAGCTTAAGCCTTTCGACCCGCAGCAAGTTAGCGGCTGTGCTAGTAATATATATATAATATAGTAATATATATATAATATAGTAATAGTAATATTATATCCTGAAACTTTGTTTGAATACATTGACTAAAAACTAAATTGGATTGGATTAGAGTTACCGACTGAAAAATTAGTACGCAATGGAATGAATAACCTTATCTATGAGGGTATAAGTAAGGCTCGCGGATCTGCACAACACGCATCTATCCATCTTCTTCTCTCATTTATCCATAATTTATGTTGCAGCATCTACTGGAGGGAAGGGACTAATTCCATCTTTCCCAATTTCTGTTACAGTCCCCAATCCAACCATGGAGTCTAATGGACACCCTAATGGAGGCGCTGCCCTCGTCGGTAATCTGAGCAAGGATGGAGACCGACGGTAATCAAAACATGAGAAGAATTCACGCTACCCTTTTAGTTTTTTTTCTTTCAATTTGTTAAGATCAATTCTCTGAAACTATATATTTGTTGAATTGAATGGTGCATGCAGATTGGAGGGGAAGGTTGCAATAGTAACGGGCGGGGCAGCGGGCATCGGAGAAGCCATTGTTCGGTTGTTCACAAAGCACGGAGCGAAAGTCATAATCGCAGACGTTGCAGAGAAAGCTGGCAGAAAGCTTGCGGAATCCCTTTCTCCTGCTCTCGCAACTTACCTGCACTGCGATGTGAGCAAAGAAGAAGATGTGAGCGCGGCAGTGGATCTGGCCATGGACAAGTATGGCCAACTCGACATTATGTATAACAACGCTGGAACTAACGACAGCTTTCTGGTGAAGAGCGT
>ML781491.1:1916932-1935535 GCA_009831015.1 Picea engelmannii
GATGGTTTGGCATATAGTTGTTTCTCCTTTAGTAGTTGTAGCACCTTGTCAACATGTTGCACATGATCCTCCCAAGACTTGTTATAGATTAGTATATCATCAAAAAATACTAACACAAATTTTCAAAGGAAGGGCTTGAAAATTGAATTCATCAACCCTTGGAATGTGGAAGGTGCATTTGTAAGGCCAAAAGGCATGACTAAAAATTCACAATTGCCTTCATGAGTTCGGAATGTTGTTTTTGGGATATCTTCTTCCTTCATTCTAATCCGATGATACCCTGAACGAAGATCCAAATTTGTGAAATAGATTTCTCGATGTAGTTCATCTAACAATTCATCAATGATAGGAATGTAAAACTTATCTTTAATAGTGATCTTGTTGAGCTCTCTATATCTGGACACATATGCCATGAGCCATATTTATTGAATACCATTACCGTCGGTGCAGAGTAAGAACTTTGGCTAGGTCTAATAATGCCAGCCTCTAACATTTCTTCAACCGTGTGCTCAATTTCACTCTTCTGGGCATAAGGGTGTCTGTATGTCTTGAAGTTAGGAGGAACACTCCCAGGAATTAGGTGAATATCATGATCATGATTTCGAGTGGGTGGAAGACCTTTGGGAATATCTTCAAATATTTGGAATGCTTATCAATGATCCCTTGGAGATATAGAGGAATAGATGGCTTAGATGTTTGAACATCTAGTGAGCATAGTTGTGAAATAACACCTTGATGCCCCTTTTTCAATAATTTTTTCATGCCATTAGAGGTTATCACCTTACCGGGTTTCCCTGTGATACCTCTTAACTCAATTTCTTTTCCTTCCAATGAAAATTTCATGAAAAGTTCTTGAAAATTAAAAGCCATTGTTCCTAATGATTGTAACCATTGAATTCCTAGTACAACATTAGCACCACCCATGGCTATAGAAATCATTGGACTACTCATTACATATTCCCCCATAGTAAGATTGATCTTATTTCATTTTCCTGAGCAATTGATAGTTCCTCCGTCTGCAATCATTACTTAAAACTCTGGCACTGGATATACAAAGCAATTGAGAGATTTGGCTAATTTATAGTGAATGAAATTATGAGTACTGCCAGAATCAATTAGGACTATTACCTTTTTATTTTTGATATATCCTTCGATCTTGAGGGTTTGAGGAGTGCTAATTCTAGCCAATGCATTACACAATATCGTGGGAGTCAACTCTTCAGACGAAATTGCTTCTACATTTTCATCCTGAGATGGTTATTGTTCTTGTTCTTCTTCCTCTTCACAATCTATGTAGAATAATTTGTTCTCACCACACTTATGTCCCTTACTGTACTCGTTGTCACAATTAAAGCATAAACCTTTTTCTTTTCTTTCCTCCAATTGTTGAGGTGTCAACCTTGTAGGTTGAGGTGTTTTAGAAGAAGGAGCATTATTCTCTCTATAGATGTTAGGATTGGTCCTTCTAGTATCCATAGCCATATTTTTACATTCAACATTTCTTGCCACCCTAAATGCATTCTCCAATGATTTGTGTTCCCAAAGGCGAACCTCATGTTGAATGTTATCCTTTAAAGTCCTATGAATACATCAATCAAGTGCTCAAGTGGAATATTTGTTACCTTTATATTCAATCTTTGGAAGTTCTCAATGTGCTCTGTAACTGAACCCTTTTTCTTGAGATTTATCAATTGGCTAAAGAAGGTATTGCTCCTTGTATCCTCATAGTGTGTTATCATTTCTTATGTGAAAATTGTCCAAGTGACGAGTGATTTGCGAGATCAAAGCCATCAATACCATACAAATTGATTTGGTTATAAATATAAAGAAGCAATGTGTACCTTTTGTGTATGTGGCACATTATGTAGATCAAAGAACTGCTCCATCTAAAGTATCCATGTGATTGGGTCCTTGCCATCAAACTTCCTCATATCGATCTTAGGAACGTGGTTGGTCTTCAACCCAAAGTTGGAGTTTGTCCATTCTTGATTCACCTTCCTTGTGTCCTCGTCATGAATTTCATGGGATACATTTTCACTTTCAGGTGTCCTCTCTATTAGGGAAATTTTCAATCCTTCCATGTTCTCCCCTTTTAAACCATCCATCTTAGTATTTATTGCCTCCAACTTAGCTTCCGTTGAATCCATCATCTCTTGTAGTTCATATTTTGTAAATCATTTATGTCCCTATGCATCTATTCACCTTCATCAAGAGTCCAAGTAGGATTTTCTGGAGGCTTATTTGGTGTAGAAGTTCCCTTTTTTGGTGGCATGTTGGCCAAGTATCACTTTAAACCTTGATTTTGAGGTGGTTCTGCTAGACAATCTTCCTTTTATTGTATCTCTAAAATTTCGACCCTTCTGAGTATGAAATTTTTTTTTTGGTAGGTCTCTAATATTTCTTCTCTGCAATTCCACAAGTCTAATCAAAATTGGATGTGCCAAGTGGAATTTACGGTAACTTCCCCACAACTTGTTGATTTTTGGCCTTTCCAGGAGATGTCACTTGTATAGCGTTCCTTGCACAAATTGTTTGATATAAAAGTTTGAAACTCGTACCAGGACTACTACAGGCTATCCACTATCCAATGCAACTAGTCTCACTCAATTTGGATACTCTTGGAAGAAGTTATGATTTTTTTACCCGGAACACCTTCTTTAGACTAGTCAATAGGACTAGTCAGATACCCTATCTTCCACGGGGTGTATCTACAAATTTAAGATGAACCATACGCTGAAATTGTTACCACACATACCTTACTGATTTCTGTGAATATCCTCTGGAGTTTAGGATTTGAAACATTACATAATTTTTTTTATAGTGAAAATTCTGTAATGACTCAATTCAGGATGATTCCAGAACCCTATCTTACAAAGGTTGTATCTCTGAAAGTATAAGGCCTCAGGAGCTGAAATTGTAACCCAAATTACCTTGATCCATATACTAAGTATCATCCAAGCCTTTCCTTCTGAATCATTGTAGAAAAAACAGTTATAGTGAAAATTCCAAGGTGTCTCTGATGTAGTAGCGAAACCCCAAGACCTTGAGCTCTGATACCATATGTTAGGAACCAAATATCAATATAGCATAGAAAAAAATAAGAATAAGTACTCAACGCCTTGAAAAAGAGATAAATTCATATAATAATTCTCTTTGAGGGGGAAACCTGCTTATGCCCACATAAATGTCCAAATACTAGATGATTCCAAATGAAAATGACTCCTTGGTATATATACGAGACTATGAGGTATAATTACAACTAATGGACTAAAGCCGACATAAATAAAATAACATTAATAATGTAATATGCCCCAATTAAGGGGTAATGATCCACTATTTAGGGATTAGCACACCTACAAATCTCTCTCATGCCCAAATATCCTCTTTTAACAGTGTTTTAAAATGTTTTAGTTGAAACCTAATTCTTTTACTTGTCTGGTATTAGCCTTTTTTCCTTCACATGAATGAGGTTCTGACCATGGGCGTAGATATCAGATCACCAAATTTCCAAAGCGACATGAACTTGCTTCTTTCTCATTCGATCTAGTGTATTAAACTCATGGGAAGATTTAAGTCCTACGATCAACACACGCCATTGATCACACCTTTCAACGGAAGGTTGGATCTCCTTTGAGAGTATGCCATGTGTCTTCTCCTGCATGGACGTCCTTAAGTCAACATGACGTACATCAGGACTGGATCACCAGAACTACAACTCGTAATACATTAAAAAGACCCCGATTTAGTATGATGTGGCACCAAACCACATGGACTTGCTGATGTGAACCTTCCATGTGTCACTTCTGACTAGGCTGCCATGTGTCACCTTGATCCTCAACTCTCTCATGCTCCATCTATCGAATGGACCCTAACACATTTCGTCTTCTTAGTGGGCCACATGTTTCTTCCTTACTGGTTGTACATGTATGCTGACGTATGTCGGGATCAGACTACCAAAATTTTATTTTTCTCTTATTCTTAGCTTGGTTTAGTTCGATGGGTTAACTCCCAAACACTTTCTTCGATATCATCTCCTCTAGACCCTTGATCTGTGTTAGGATCCGATCCTAACCACTCTCCATGGGTCATTAGCTAGTAGGATATGTTTTCTATTTAATAAAGGCTGACATTAGTTGATAAGGCCTAATAAATAAAGAAGAATAAGTCAATGTAAGAAGACCTAATAGAAGCTTCTGCTTCTAGAAATATCTTCCTCTATAAGTTTCCTTACAAGATAGAATTAATATAAATAAGAGTAGGATGCATTGGATATTTTTTCTTGGAGATTATTATAATAGATATCTTTTCTGTTGGAAGTTTCCCCCTCGAAGAGGAAAGTGAACATTTCTATCATAATAAAATTTTCTCTTCCTGGTGATTATTCTGGTGTCCTTCTGATATTTTTCTGGATATATCATTATTATTATTTCATTGCCTACTAGATATTTTTTGTTTTGCATAAAATATTAATGTATTAGGAATATTTCAAGTGGTTTCATAGCTCTTTCCAGGGAAATACTTGTGCGCTAAATTTTTTCAAGGTAGAGACATATTCTGACGTCTTTAACCTAAAGAGATATGTCGTTACGTGCATAAACCTACAATCAGGGAGTCATACACGCAAGAAATACAAGTGTCTCTTAGGTGCACTTGTGCTGGACACCCTTGTAACCCCTGTTGGTACCCCTTCGAGTGGTAGTGCATTACACAACACCTGTATACGGATCGTCCTAGGCATCCTGAAGCCCTCCATAGATAAACCAATCGGTCACTTGATCGTTGTAGTTTCACTGAGAATAGCACTCAGGAAGTGACTCTCTAGTACCTGAGTAGTCGGGTAGTATATCTAAGGGTACGATCTAGCCTCCTTAGTTGGTTCCTTGAAATATTGGGTCGAGTACTATTGTTGAAACTTGCACATATATAAGAGAGATAGAACATAGGGAAAACCCTTGACTATAGATTCCCTGCAAACCCTAACCCTTGGGAATATAATAGAGAAATAAAAGATAATATCTATTGCAGTGCAAGCTTGTTGTTTGCATTGGGGTTGCGGAATTACTAAATCTTTTTTCATGTTAAGAATTTGGGCATTCAACCTCTATAGTATTATTCCGTTCAGAGTAAAACTCCATAGGAGTGAAAAACAAATTTTGGACCAGTCAACACCCTTATTTGTGACCTATCCCATTGCATTCCTCTCTTCATTTTGATTGCAGTGGCACCTTTCAATTTTAATCCTTTTCTTCCTGTGGACCCAACGCCATCTGGGAGGCATTTATTGAGAGCTATCCCATTTGATTCCTCTCTTTTTCTTGATCACCTGGGTAACTATCGTTTTTAAGCCCAATGTTTTCCATCGCGACACCTCCGTTGCTCCCTAAGCCTTCACCATTCCTACCACTCACTCTCAATCCCAAGTAACCTTGGAGGATAGAATGTCCTACCTAGAACAAAAAAATTATGACAACATGGCTTCCCTTCACACTAAATTCAACACTGCCCTTGACCAACAATTCAACAAATTGGTGCAATTCTTCAGGGATAAGAATGTTGATCCAAACATAGAAGAAACTCATTCTTCTCATTATGAACATACTCAATCCTTCTTCTCCCCTTTGGGTTCTCCACCTTCTTGGAATAAGGTGCCAAAAGTTGACATGCATAGATTTGATGGTTCCAACCCAGCTGGGTGGGTTTCTCAAATGGAACAATACCTCTCCCTTCATGATATTTGAGATGATGAGACCAAACTCTATGTAGCGGTTTTGTACTTGGATCAAGAAAACTGGAAGTGGTGGCAGTGGCATAAGAAATGGTATCCAAGACCTCCCAATTGAAACATGTTCTCCAAAGAAGTTTGTGCCCATTTTGATAGGGAACCACAATGTTTGGGCCGACTCACTAAGATGAACCAAACTGGATCCATCACATATTTCATCATGACATTTGAACAATTGGCTATCCATATCGAGGGATTATCTAATGAATTTGACCTTGAATTTTTTATCAGTGGTCTAAAAGAATATATCAAGGCTTGTGTGAACATGCATCATCCTACTACTTGGTTGTAGGCATATCAATTATCCAGGGAAGTAGAGACCATCCTCTAGGCCCCATCCTTGAAGGCTCCATTTACAAACCATCCTTGCCCAGGGGCTACAACTTCTCTGACCAAAACTTTGAAGGTCCAAAAGGTATCTCCCGATGAAATGGAGGAACATTGCAAGCAAGGCCTTTGCTACTATTGTGATGAAAAGTGTGCACCAGGGAATAAATGTAGAGAACAAAATTTCTTCCAGATTGATGCCTCAACTTCCTCTTCCTATGATGACATCCCATCATATGATGTTTCAAACCAACAGAAGCATCCATATTTACTCAAGCATTGAGGACAACGCTTGTCTCAAGGGGAGGGGCATGTTAAGCCCTAATATTGGTTCATTACCCCTTAATTGGGGCATATTACATTAGTAATGTTATTTTATTTATGTCGGTTTTATTCCATTAGTTGTAATTATACCTCCTAGTCTCCTATATATACCAATGAGACATTTTAATTTGGAATCATCTTGTACTTGAACATTTAAGTGGGGTAAAAGGAGGTTTCCCCCTTGAAGAGGCTTATTATCTGAAATTATCTCTTTTTCAAGGCCTTGAGTACTTTTTCTGAGGTTTTTCTATGCTATATTGATATTTGGTTCTTAACAAGTATCATGAATAAGCTATTGAAATCTTACCTTCATAATTTTGTCTTAGTTTTCTTTGAATACATCCTCATTTATAGTTGCACCTGGGATAGCCATCTTCTTCATGTGGACAAATTCCTTCACTTGCTGCAGGAAAACCAATTGTTTGTCAAAAATACTAAATTTTCATTTGGCGCCAATGAAGTGGAATACTTGGAGCACATTGTTAGCAGAGATGGGGTAAAAGTGGACCCCAAAATGATACAATATATGAAAGAATGGTCGTGCCCAATGAACTTAAAGAGCCTAAGGGTTTTTCTTGGTCTCAGTGGCTATTACATGATTTTTTTCAACCATTATGGAAAAATTTCTAATCCCTTGACTGATCTCCTTAACAAGAATGCATTTCATTGGACACTTGTTGCTGAGCAAGCCTTCACAGAGTTAAAGAGGGCCATTTGCACTACCCCTGTCCTGGCAACTCTTGAATTCAACAAAACGTTTTTGGTGGAATCATATGCTTCCGACACGAGTATTGGTGCAGTGCTCACCCAAGATGGTCAACCCTTTGCATTTACTATCCAAAAATTGAGTGGTCGCAATATGGTTCAATATACGTATGAAAAAGAAATGATGGCCATTCTCCATGCGGTGCACACCTGGCGACCATATCTCTTGGGACATCATTTTCATATTAAAATAGATCACCATATCCTGAAATATTTTTTGGAGCAGTGACTATCATTCCTAGAACAAAATACATGGCTGACAAAAATGTTGGGTTATGATTATGAAATCATCTACAAAAACAGAGAATATAACATAGTAGTAGATGCATTTTCAAGAAAACATGAGTAGGATGGATCCCTCTTTTCTTTATCCTTACCAGTCCTTGATTGGATTGAAGAAGTGCACCAAGAGTTTCTAACCCACCAGGATACCTCCAAATTAATCATCTTCTTCAAGAGGACCCTAATTCTCCCACTGGATACACTTGGCAAGATAATATTCTTCGATATAAGGATCGCCTGGTTCTCTCACCCTCCTAAACACTCAATCCCAAGATCTTAAATGAGTGGCACTCTTGAGCTATAGCGGGTCATTCAGGCTTCCAAAAGACATATTCTTGTGCTTGTCGTTCTTTTTTTGGGCAGACATGAAGAAGGATATAATTCAATTTTTCACAGAATGTGAGGTGTGCCAATGTAATAAATGTGAAACGGTCAAGTCTCTAGGCATCCTACAACCCTTACCCATTCTAGCTTCTCTGCGGATATAAATCTCCATGGATTTTATAGTGGGATTTATGAAACCCGGGAACAAATCTTTCATCATGGTGGCGGTTGATCGCCTCTCCAAGTATGCTCATTTTTCCCCCTTACCTCACCCTTTCACATCGACACTCGTAGCACAAGACTTCCTTGATCAAATTTTCAAGCTACATAGCATGCCAACCTCTATTGTCTCTAATCCTGACCCAAATTGCACCAACACATTTTGGAAAGATCCGTTTAAATTGCAGGGCACCCAAATGAACATGAGAATAACTTATCACCCCCAGTCTAATGGCCAAATGGAAGTAGTCAAAAAATGTTTGGAAACCTACTTGCGTTGTTTTTCTTCAGAGAAACAACACCAGTGGGTGTAGTGGCTTCCCTTGGAATAATGGTAGTACAATACTTCTTATCATACAACCAATAAAATGACCCCATATGAAGTGGTGTATGGCCAAAGGCCACTTACAGTCATTATCTATCTTCCTGGCACATCCAAGGTCCAATCTATTGATAAAATGTTGTTAGGTCATAAAGCCACTCTAGTGGCACTATAGGACAACCTCCACATGGCTTAAAATCGCATGAAGCAACATGTAGAACAACATCATTCAGAAATGGTTTTTCAGGAAGGTGATCAGGTGTTTCTCTGGCTCTAACCTTACAAGAAAACTTCTCTCAAATCTCAGGGACATCACAAATTGACACCTAAGTTTTATGGACCCTACCAAATCATCAAGCGTATTGGTTATTTGGCTTGCAAATTGTCCCTTCCTGCTACTTCCAAAATCCATTCAGTGTTCCATGTTTCTTGTATGAAGAAAGTGGTGGGATAGAATTGCAAAGTCCAAACCATCCAGCCAAAATTAGATGAAGAAGGTTCCTTCTGGCTCCAACCAGAAGCAATACTCAATCATCGGGAGCATCTATTGCGTGGCCACACTATAAAGGAAGTGTTGATCAAGTGGAAGGACACAACATTAGAGGAGGTGACCTGCAAACCCATAAACATACTTTAAACGTTTCTTCACTTGCATCCTTGAGGACAAGGATGCTTTTGAAGGGGGAGGGCATGTTAGGATCTGATCCTAACCCCTCTCCATGGGTCATTATTTAGTAGGATAAGTTTTCTATTTAACAAAGGCTGACATTAGTTAATAAGGCCTAATAAATAAAGAAGAATAATTCAATGTAAGAAGACCTAATACATGATTCCGCTTCTAGAAATATCGTCCTCTAGAAGTTTCCTTAGAAGGTATAATTAGTATAAATAAGAGTAGGAGGCATTGGATATTTTGTCTTGGATATTATTGTAATAGATCTCTTCTCTACTAGAGGTTTCCCCCTTGAAGAGGCAAGTGAACATTGCTATCATAATAAAATTGCTCTTCTTGGTGATTATTCTAGTGTTATTCTGGTGTTCTTTTGATATTTTTCTGGATATGTTATTATTATTTTGTCATTTCCTACTAGATATTTTATTTTCTAGGTAAAATATTGTATCAGGAATATTTCAATCTGCTAGTTGAGTGGACGGTTTGATCCCTCTTCCATCACGCTTCTGTTGCGCTACAGATCACCGTTGATATTCCCCTTCAACGAATGATCGCCACGTGTATCGGAGACCGGGTTTTCGGCTTTCAAGAGTTCACACATAGTTACTATCTCAATCTGATGCTTACCATCCAGTCCAGTCACAAGCTACTATACAGGCTCGTTCGGTCTGTTGGACACCAAGATATCACAGTCTCTCCACTTAACTTATATCGCATGCTCTCGATCTGATAAGGATCTACCATCACTATGGACCCCAATTAAGATCTCACAGCATAGATCTAGATCTGCATTCTCCATAGGATTTCTTCCCCCAATATTTCAATGATTAATCAAGATCATTAATCTCTACGCTTAATCAACGATCAATGGTCCTCAACTCTTCTGACTGGTAAATATTTTTTTTTGCGTTTTTTCTTAATGAATTCGAATTGATTGCATTTTTTCTTATGGAATGCATTTGTTCTGACTCCATAACAAATATTCTTAATATATCATATGGTCCTATCTTATATAACTGTCCAGCTATAAGTTGAAAATCTACAACGTAGACTACCAACTGTTTCTTATGAATAATTGTATACTCTTAAGGTGTCATTCCTATGGATAGGAACTGGACTATCTCGGCGAAGTGATCATCGAATTTTCTGATGACCAACAACTATGCATATGGTAGTATATCATCCAAACTCGTAGGTTCCTCTCCATGTTCTAATCTGGATAAGTGGTCAGGTCCCTTATTCATTCTTCCTGTCTTGACCATGATCTCAAAGTCATACTCATAGTAGTCATGTGCATATTCTCCCCCCCAACACTGGCTTGTTGACTAAGTACTTCAATGCAAAATGATCAATAAACATCTTAAAATGTCCTCCCAACAAGTAGTGTCTAAAATTCTACAGTGCATATACCATAGCTAAGCCTTCTCTTTCAGTGGTATTATAATTCATTTCATATGTAGAAATCTTCCTGATAGCAAAGGCTATAGGGTGGTCAATATCTCCTGCACTTGGTTGTGCTAAAACTTCTCCTAATGCAATGGATGATGCATCGAAATGAACATGGAATTATTTACTCCAATCTGGGAAAATCAAAATAGGCGCACTGACCATTTTCTGCTTTAGTGTGTCGAAGCTCTGTTGGAATTCCTCTATCCATTGAAATTTACTATCCTTTTTTAATATATTTTCCAGAGGTGTTGTTATCTGTGTGTAACCCTTAATAAAATTTCTATAATATCCAGTGTGTCCAAATGAAGTGCACAACTGTCTAATCGAAGTAGGAGGAGGTAGATAAACAATGATAGCAATCTTGGAAGAATCTACCAACAACCCTTGCTTACACACAATGTCCTAACAACACTCCAAAAGGGGAAAATAAAATACACTTCTTCAAGTTCAGGGAAATATGACATTGCCTTCACTTATCTAACATTAATCTCAAACATTCTGTATGATTTGTTAGTAGACTAAAAACGGTCCAGTCATCAAAGTATGCCTCCAAAAACTTATGTGTAAATTCCTTAAACTCTTCGACCACCAGCCTAGAAAAGATGGCTGGTGCATTCTTCAAACCAAAAGGCATCACAGTGTACTGAAAATAGCCCCATTTTGTTACAAATCTAGTCTTATGTCTGTCCTCCTTAGAAATTACGATCTGGTGATAGCTTGAAAATCCATCTGTGAATGAATAAACTTCTTGTCCTCCTACAATATCTAGAACTTCATCAGTAAAAGGTGTAGGAAATGGATCATGTGAACATGCATCATTCAATTTCCTTAGATCTACACAGATTTTGATTTATCCTGGCTTCTTATCTTGGACCACCATAGGGCTGATCCATTCGGATTCTTCAACTGGTTCTATGATTCCTGCTTCCAACATTTTATATAATTCAATCTTAAATTTCTTCTTGTACTTTGGATTTAGTCTGTAAAGCCTCTACTTGACAGGCCTTGCATTTCCTTTCAAAGGAATCTTCATTTATCCCATGGGCCCTGTAATGCTCTTCATGTCTGTGAACTTGGTTGGAGACAAGTCCTGATACTCATGAAATAGTTCTGTAATCTTACTAATAGTAGCATCATCTCAATAGTCTCCAACATTTTCTAACTTAGGTGCTTGCTCTGTTCTAATGTTACCCTTCTTAATTTTAATAGGCTTCCCAACAAAAGGTAATTCAATCCCTGGCCTTTCTATATCTCTTTTTCCTTCAGTTTATGAAATGTTCACATTCTTAGGGTCATCATCCTCATCAAAATTAATATTATAACAACCTTGTAACCTTTGAAGAGGTGTAGTCCATTCATCTTCTTCTTGTTCAAGAGGGCATCTAGGTACTTCCTCAGAGACCTTCTGTCTTACAATTTGTAAAGCCTGATCTACTGTGGGGTACTCAATTTCAAATAGGAATGTAGTTATAATGTAGTTGTATTGGTAAAATTCCTTCAAATTCAAGTAGAAATGTCTCTAAATTATTCAATCCATCAAATGTAGGAAGATTACTTACTTATGTGCCAATCCAGTGAACTGCCTTAGTCAATCTGGCACACCTCTGCATAGAGACTGCATACATTATGTTCTACCAATTTTCCAATGCTTCTTCTAAATCTGACGAGCATGCACTCTCATTTCACCAACTTATATTTCCATCCATTGTAGGATTAATATAATCTTGTTGTCCTGTTGTCAGTTTATAGATGTTCTCTATCTCGTAGGCATGGTATTATTCTCTTATAGGTTATGTGTATCTGTGACCTTCATCAGGGTCAAGAGGTGCAATGACCCTAAGGTCATCACATTCAAATGCCATTCTTCTCTTTTCTAGGTCAACAATAATGAAAGTTTTGAAAGCCCAATCAATACCCAATAGTGCAGAATAGGGACAACTATCATCAACAATATTGATCAGTTCGAAGTCAGCAAATTTCCTCACTCCATCGATGTCTATAGGGACAGGATCTAGTCTTCCACAGGGGCTCACCACCTACTGATTAGCCATCATGAGCCTAATAGGAGAGTAAATCAATTTAGGTTTTCCCATCAATGCCCAAATCTACCTCATCATAACATTTACTTCTGATCCCAGGTTGAGGACCACATAGTCTATGTTGTAGTCTCCAATCTGAGCACTAAGGTGCAGTTCCTTGCTTGTCCTCCTTTTTCTAGATACTTGATTCACAACTCTATTCAACAGAGGATATACTCTTCCAATTTCATACTGTCTTATCAGGTGTTGTAGTTCATGCACAACTCTTTCATCTTTAATCAAAATGATACAAGTATACAAGAAGTCCACAAGCTTTCTTACCTCTTTTCCTTGCCTAAGTGGGACAAACTGATCAAATTTTGGAGGCATTTCACATTCCCTTACTTCTGGTTGTGCCCTACATGAAGAATCATGTTCACCTACAAATTATCTTTTTGCTTCTTCAAAAGTATGTTTCTATTTCCTTGTATCAAAAAATGGCACCTTCTCTGAAGCTCTTCTTATCCTTCATCCATATATAGTCTTTCATGGAGTCACCCTATCTTCTCCTGTGACAACGCCTCCTCTAGTAATGACAGTGACTATGGGTTCCTCACTGCGAGGTTTAGATGATATTAGTTGGACTTGATAGTTTCCACCTTGTCTTTCCTGAACTTTAGCTAACAATATTGGACAGTATTCGATGACATGGTCAAATGAATTATAGTAGCTACAAGTAATGTAAGGGTTATGACAATCCCTTGCCAAATGACCTGGTTGGGCACAGTTATAGAAAATAATTTGGCCTCAACCTCTACCCATTCCTCCTCCTTGTCCTCTTCCTATGAACCCACCACGAGGATTGAAGTTTCCTCTTCTTGTGGAATTAAACTGCACAACATTCCCTTCTTACTGTAATTCTCCTTGAATTCTATATGCATCCCTTGACCTTTCATGCATGAGGTCATAAGCCCTACATTCCTTCTCATCATGCCCCGTAGATTTGCAGAATATACAATAAATATTGGTGGGTGTCTGGACATATTTCTGCATATAATAACATTCACCAGGGAGATGTCTAGTTATACATACCTCGCACCATGGTAAAGTAGCTTGCTTCAAAGGGTTAGGGTCTCCAGAGGCCAAGTATTCATTGAATAAAGGAAAGTGCTCTTTGTCATGGCCTTCTTCTTTACATCTGATACACCAGATGTCTTCTCTTTTCTCCGTTCCTTTATCTTTCTTCATGTCTTCAACCTATAAAAATAAACTAGTTAATTGATTCAAAATATGACTCATACCTGGACTGAATTCTCCTACATGGGATCCTTCTAGTTTCATGGAAATCTCTAATGCCTCAGCCTGCAAAGCGACCTTCTGTTGCATCAGAGGAACTCTAATGTGTGGAAGGAAGGCAACGATGAACCATTTCTTATGTTGTTCGTTTGGAATCTGAAAACTTAAATGGCCTGTCAAGGTCTAAAACCTCTGATCAAATTCCCAAATAGGTTCAATCACATTTTTCTTGATTTCCTTCAACTAGGTAATGCACCGCGACTCCGACTTAGGCTTCTTGAACTCTGCACTCAATGCAGTCTTGATGTCATTCGACGGTTTAGGTTGTACAGATCCTGTAACAAATTTTGTGTTCCAGCTTAATGCACAGTTCCTCAAGGTATTACTAAACTGGAATCTCTTAACATCTTCGTCGGTGACTTGCTTAATCCTCCATACAGATTCACATAAGAACTAATGTTGGTCAGGATCGTCAGATCCATCTCCTCTGAAAATGGGTAACCTCATTTCATATGCCATGGATTTTCCTCAGTTTCTCAACTGAGTATGTACTAAACTGCTTGTAACAGTGCTCTCAGTGCTTTGATTACTCTGGTTACTTTGGTTACTTACTTGATTCAGGGGATAAAATTTTTCTCAAAATTCAAAGTGCTCATAATCGCTTCAAATCAAACGGGTGCGTAGGCCTCATCATCACAAACCCAACGCAATTCAAACGGGTTCAAATGGACATCGGGTGAGTGAGATATCGCGTTCTGTTCAATTTGCCAAACATGCAAAAATTTGTTGACTATATAGTCCGTACAGTCCTTACAGTTGATGACGTGACAGGGTCGTATGCTGATGTGGCAGGGCCGTACGATGATGTGGCATGTGCTGAGTTGGCAGGGTCGTACGCTGACGTGGCAGGTGCTGATTTGGCAGGCAGTTGGCAGTCATGTCGATGAATCAGCGTCCGACACGTGGCATATTTGTGGCAAACGGATTGGTGACACATGGCCCAAGCAAGGGTTTCCACGTGTCACCTTGGGTAGTGGTTAAAACTTTGTGGGAGTCTGCAGGACTCGACCCTGCGACCTCCGAGCAGGGTTAGAGATTTGGGAAGGGACGCCCAACCGGCACGCCCACCATATAGTTCTTAACATAACATGTTTTTAAAATTATAAAAGCTTATTTATTGTATAATTCAGCGCGGGTTCGGGCTGCCCCAGCCCGCGGTTTTTGTGTTGTTACATATGACCGTCCTTTTAATGTGCGGGAGTTTTCACATTGCAAACGGTTAAACCAAATGCGTGACACTTTTCACTTGCTCATATGCATGGGAAATGAGCCCTTTTTGGTGCACGGGGACGTGGTCACATGGACCATGCACCCAATGCCTTTGCGGTTAGGGGGCTAGGTTCCCTAACCATTCTACAGTTGCACATGTTTTGCGGTTATGTGCGTGGTGTTGGGTTTAAGCACAGAAAAACACGCAGAGGCTAGGTTGGACACACAAAGGTGCATTTTGGTGAACCAGAGACAACAAGTTTGAAGGGGAAACTTACAGGAAGCCTATCTTCTTCAATTTTTGGCCAAATCAGGTGTTGAAAAAGCCCAGCCAGGTGTTTTTGGATGTTCTGAAGCCATTGGAGCCATCTATTTGGCATTTTGAGCATTGTAAAGAAAATATTTTAGCACTTTGAGAAAATAATATAAAAGATCCATTGGAAGCTGGACCAGGAGATGTAGCCCAAGAGAGGGGTGAACTCCTTTATCATTTGTTGTGTTATGTGTTTACTATTCACTGTTATTTGTTGGTTATTATCTGCATCTTAAATGTGTAATTTTCTCTAAAATTTGTGTTTGCAAACTAATCCTTTTGCATAAGCACACTTAACTAAAACTTTGCAAATATTTCAAGAATACAAGCCTTTATCATTTTTAGATCATTACTACTGCTAAAACAACAGGAGGAGTAGTAATAATTGCTTCGATAGTAGTTGTAGTCCCTGAATTTTCTGGTTCTTCTTGGAGAAGTTCCTCAGTATCTACTTCCTCTACCCTTGATAACTCTAAATATTCTTCGTCTGATCGCCCTGCTTCTTTTCCACTGTAGAAATCTTCGTCTTGTGCCAATGGCCTGTAACTCTGCTTAAACAGGTTCACAAGAGGAACCTTTCTGAATGATATCCCACTGTGCATGTGTCGAGCCTCTGTGTCACTATCGTTGTTTGAATTTTTGAACATTATATTTAAAATCCAACAGATTACTGTATCTTCAGGATGTTCTTCTCATGCAATAGAATCTTAATCTTCAGTTTCAAAAAGTGTAGAAATTTTCCTCTAGGTCCCTTGAAGAAATATCTCTCTTCTTGGCTATATGATTCCACTCTGTCAATAGAAAATTCAGTAATGTACCCTCCAATAGTGCTATCAAACTAGAGATCCACCACTCTATACACAACGTTATCGACTCTCTTGACTTTCTTAATCAGCACCGATGTCCAAACCACGGGTGGTCTAGATATGATTTCAAACCAAGTGTTTGCTAGTCTGGCTAGCCTTTCATACAACTCCTTATGAACTCTTGCAAAGAAAATCTCGCGCACGTCAGTAAAGATTTACCTTCCCAACCAGTCTTCTGTACTAATGCTAGGGTTATTGTTTTGATCTTCGACTAAGTCCCTTTCTTGTTCTTATATCCACTTATGAATCTTTGTCTTTGATGGAAACCACGTTGAAATTCCCTCAAGAAGATCTTGGTCCCAGCAATAGAACCATTTATTGGCACAGAGGCAGACCTAGGGTTCAACTCTAACAATGCACCAACAAAGCCTAACTATTGGCCCTTTCGGAAACACCTGCGAAGCAGATGAAGTCTCACCTGAAATAGCAATAGGGAGGTTGCAGGACACAGGTGTCTACAACCAGAGGAAGTGCAAGATGATTCCAAAATAACAATGCAAGATAACCTAGAGCTTCGTAACAATATTATTCTTAACTTCGTGAAGTTAGTTGTATCTCTTATCTCCAGTAGGGAAAACAACAATGTGATAACAATATAAAAGATAGCAAATAACACAACATCAACCACATAGAAGAACAAGATTTTACTTGGTTCACCCTCTCCCTAGGGATACGTCCACATAACCGTGTTTATTGATAAAGTATATGAAAATACACAGTTCTACCTGCGCACTCAGTTGCAGATCCTTCTCTCTCTCCTCTTTACCTCCCAACCCTGCACACCCAACTGCAGAGTTGATCTTTTCACCCAGTTGAAGATACAAAATACAAGAATGCTCTAAAACATAAAACTTTTACATTTCAATCTCTCTATATCCCTCTCAACTCTTCTAGACCTCTATTTATCATTCATGACTCTTAGAAACCCTAGACCGAAGTCTAGGTGCCAAAACCCTAGGTCCACATAACCCACATTTTAAGGACTTCACTGACCTGTTCTTCCTTCTTCTCTATGAGGTGCTCCAAAGAACCCATTAGTGTCTTATTCCGCTTGCTAACTTGTACATGATCTATCCTCTTTGCTTATTTGTCTTCCTTTATCTTTTCTTTCAACGAATTTCTTTCCCTTACTCTATTCTTTCTTTTATGCTTCTTTAACCACTTCGACCCTTCCTCGGTTTTTGTGCCTTCCATGCACTTCGTACTTTGTCTTTATTCTTCCTAAATCTTCGCTTTATTCCATGATACCTAACCAACGGAAAACAAGTGTGTACCTTCTCTACTCAATAGTCCTTCATCTGCCCCACTTCCCTTCCCAGGGTTACCAACAATATTCCAAACAGGAACTCTCTGAGCCTTATGACTAATGCTCAACGCACTAAGGAACAACTCTTAGCAAAAATCTCACATGAAGAGTATACACACAGGTCTAACATCCACTCCACAACATACAATATCTCACCCAGAGAGACTGCTCACGGTTTGTCAACCCGAATCCTCGACAATAGAATTCTAGTTACTTCCCCTCAACTCCTTACAAGATTCTCTGGGCAGATAAGGTAATAATCATATTTTCCATACATTCTAACCCCCTTTTGCTCACAAGAGCCTGCAACATAAATTCTCTTCCCATAATTGATAATGTAATCCCCCCCAAAATACACTAAGGCCAACAATATATATTTCATTCCTTCCACTTGACACTTTTCACCTTCAAAAGTAGCTTTAAGCCACTTGGTGACCCATTCCTACCCTCGGGAACTTAGGATAAAATAATTATCTAACATTGCACTTTTTTTCGAAAATATTATAAAATATTCCCCAAGAATTACGACTCACCCCCTTTTCCCTTTTCTGGTGGATTTGGCCCCCCATCACTTTTTTTATGAGTCTGTCTGCGTGTAGTGATGCAATATTATATTAACAACCATGATTATATTTACATGGATAAACAAATTGGCCTATCTGTATCCTGGCTCACCGGACTAATAATCACACATGATCTTCGACCTCAATACATAAACAGTCATATATACATATATATAAATCAACATTGTACACTTCCAGTTCATTATCGTGCACTTACCCAAGTGTGCACAACATGGTGCAATATGTGCACATAGCCAAGTGCACGCAATACCCAAAATGTGTGCACCCTTTCTTGATAACAACTCTCTGCGCAGTTACTCATATGTGCACAACACCAAAACCAGTTGCCAATGGCTCACTAGCCTATATATACATTACATAAACCATTAGTATCAATGACTCACCAGCCTATATGTACATTTACAAAGGCTATGGATTAGGGACATTACAATTGAATTAGCTACAAAATATAATTGGAAACTAGATCAACTAGATGTTATGTCTA
>ML781491.1:1961056-1980696 GCA_009831015.1 Picea engelmannii
CTTACTTTCCTTCATTATGAAATGTTGGTGTGGGAAATGTTATTGTCCTTGTGCTAAAAAGAAAAATTTCCTTCATGGTCCAATGTGGTTGTTGACAATGTGTTAGAAGGAAATCTAGCAAGCACTAGCTTTGTTTCATTGTGGAATATGGTTGTTGTGAATGCATTTGTGTTTGTGCTAAAAGGAAAGCTAGCAAGTGCTAAATTTCCTTCATGGATTAATTTTGTTGTTGGTAATGTGATTATGCTTGTGTAATCAATGCTTCAAGAGTGCCTTTGAACTAATATCCATTATGGTTAGTGTTTTGTCTTTGAGTGTGTCTGTTGGATCTAGAAAAAGCTATGAAGATCCATGATGATGCAATACATAGTGTATTTAAATAAGATGTTGTTGTTGGTTTTTCACTTGTGCTTGAGTTGGATTGAAAGCTAATGGTTTATATTTTTCCTTCCGACACAAGAACAATGATCCAATCATAATCTCTTTAGCCATATAGAATAGTGTGATCTTTGTACAATTTTGAAGTTTATGAATAATGTATGATTAAGTATACTATACTTTGCTTCCAATGCACAAGTATGCAACTATTAAAGTAACAAGAACAAGTATTTTAACAACATGTATTATTTTTCTCTCCTAAAGAACATGGCATCTCTATTGTATAGTTAAGGGCTTCCAAAAACAATTTCATTAATGGTTAGAGGTACACGATCACACTCTACTTCATCAACATAACTATCTGACAAAACTTAAATATACACTTTTTGAGGTTCTAATGTTCAACATCCCTATGTATCCATCTTAAAGAGTATGTCATCAGATGATTTTAGGTAGGGAGTCCTAACATTTGAACTAAAGATTCAAAATGAGATTTCCTAACATTAAGAATAAAAATGATAAGGGTCAAGGAAATGTTCAAGGAACCACCCAAGTAAATAGTGATATGGGATGTGATAGAGGACACAAGTCCCTTAAACAAATGGGATGGGGATTTTTGTCGTGAAAAATATCTAGACTCAAATGATATGCATGCAATGAGGCCATATAAAAGGATTAAACAAGTTATGGCTACAAAAAAGTTGCAAAATATCAAACAAAGATGGATGAAGAGAAAGAAATCTGACTTTTGGCAGCGGATGAATGTTGTAAACAAGATTGTCTTCAACATGTGGATAGGAAGGCCGTTGTAGTTGCTAGAAGGGGTATGGAACACATAAATACAAATGGTATTAGGGAACTTTTCTTGAATTCACTCCTTTCAAACACAATTATGTCAAAAACCCATGGCCATGGCCTACCTCCTATTGTTAGAAAAGTAAAGGACATGATATTTAATGGTAATATTATTTGTAAGAAAGCATAGTACAACATACATAAGATTCTTCAAAGAACCTTCTATAACTACGAACATTATTTCTAGCATGGACATATTAAAGCCATTCATGGTAACACTAAAACATGCAAAGCATGTGCACATACAGTGGAAGCCATAGAAACATTATGCATAATTGTAATGGATAATTCAGATTATTCACCAAACCAAACATGTCAGTTTGAAGAAGATGGAAGGTCTGCTCCTTTAAGTTTGTTGCCTTCTATTTACACACAAAGTTCCTTGTTAAATGAGATCAATGAGGCTCTTCAAAAGCTCAATTACCCATCAATATCACAACCAACAATGAACAAGATATCGAATACTCATTTTCAAGATGTGGCATTCTCAAAGAATACCAACTTCAGTAAATGTAGTGAATGTATCGTGTTGAAAGAACAAATGAAGTCAACAACTACAAAAGAGTTGGAAGAAAAGGCACGAGGTAGATTGAACAAACATAACTAGATTGTTGTGTGTGGAACATATTTCTACTATGCCCACATAATTATGTTAGAGTGATTTCCAAAGGAATATTTGAGCATTATCCATGATAAAATGGAAAAAACAAAGACTTCAATCCCAAGGATACTTGTCAAATCAAAATCTATTGCAGGAACAAACTTGGGTTTGTCATTGACAGGTATGCTAACACATGGGCATAAGACAAAAAAACATTGGTCAGTTATCCCTACCATATGTATATATGGGATCACAATTTACCATTGCGTCCTTTTCAAAGTTCGTGAGGGACCTTGAAGACCCACACCTTGATATGTAGGGTGATTTTCTTTATGAGAGTGGAAGTGATAGAAACCCACTCTCAAATTCATTACGAGACAATTTCATTTACTCAATATTTAGAGTGTACAAGGATGATTTTCTATCTCATGGAAGATCAAAAAGTCATAATGTTTATTTTAAACCTCTTCCTCCACATTTGTGGTTACAGTTGGACAATGAAGCAAGTGATAATAAGAATCATTATCTTTTCATGTTTCTATCACTTTTAATTGCACTAGATGTCTTCTTCATCACCATTGAGGTTGAGTTATTGCTTGTGGGACACACTCATGAATACATAGATGGAACCTACCAGAGAATGTCTTCCAACTTGAAAAGTTAAGACATATATTCTTTACCTGAAACGATGGATACATATCACACGATTGAAAAAAAATAAGAGTTTCCATCTACACTGATTGACAAGGTGTATGACTTAAAATGTATCCTTAATGGATACATTAAGGAGGGAAAAATGCACTATTCGGATATCTTAATGTCTAGTACTTCCAATTTCTTGCACTCATTGTTGTTCCAGTACTAAGGTACAAAGGATCCATCAAATATATTAAGTGGTAAGAACCAGTTGACTTGTGGAATATAAGTGAGGAATGTCTACCTAAATTTCCCACAGGGAAGCCATCTTTCTTAGGTATGAAAGATAATGATGTCTATTTAAAATAACTAAAGGAAGAAATAACATCATACATACAAATTTGGAAAGACACTATCGACAATGATGATTCATCAATTGTTACACAGGATTGGAAAAATAAAGTAGAGTATTGGGAAAGAATTGTTTATATATTAGATGAAATCCACAATGATCATGCAATAGTGGAAGGAAGTGATTCATCTTATAAGGATTTATGGCCCAAGAAAAGGAAAATTGTCAATGCTAATCATAATGCACTCCATGTAATCTCAAGTATTATGGATGGGGATTTTGATAATTTGACACATCAACTAGTATATGTTGGACCCAAGTGCAACAAGCCAGAGCCAACATTCAATCCTATTATTTATCTTGAGAAAGGAAAGATGTTACTAGCTAGATTAGGAAATGAGGTTGAAGGGGAGATGATTAAGATGGAAAAAACCACCTCAAATATCTTCCAAGATGATCAAAGTGAGACTCTTCATGTAAAGGTTGATTGGTGGAAGCCTAATTCGGTGAAATACAAGGGAAACATATTAGAACAATATTGGGTACCAAATCCTGATGATATAGAACTTGGATCTATTCCAATTAATACCATAGTTTGGGCATGTATGGCAAAGAAAGAACATTGCAACAACACCAAGATAAATGAATGTGGTGTAGAAGTTGTACTTGATCTACTTGAGTGAATACCATAGATCAATGTGGAGATGATTCACAAATGTAATTTTGTCCTTTGAAGGACATACTAATATACATGAAGATACACTTTTCAATGTTTGTTGTATATCAAATATTCTCTTCATATTTGTTTTTGAGTTTTATGTTATTTAACACATATATGCAAATTTTGGTTCAACTTCAATGTATTCATGTGACGATGCTTTATGCAAATTTGTAACATCCCACTCTGGGGCACTGAGAAAACTTATTCTTTGAGGACACTTGCTCGCAAGTGATCCGGATTTTTATGCTATTGAAACTTTTGGCTTTGATTACGATGCATTATGGGTTGATGACATGTTGTTTTACTACATTGACATAGACGGGTGCTATTGACTCGGTTTTACTGAGTGTGCAAGGTTTTGGACCTTGAGGATACAGAGGCATCGATGGAACCCCTTGGACTCTGGATTGAGTCAGGGAGTGCGCCATTGGGGTTTGATTATTTTACTGTGATATTAGTGCATCTGACTAGATGATATGATATGGATATGTTCTCACATGATTTGTTGATGATGCAGGCTGACGATAGCTTTCTGACCATACTCACATATGGAGTAAAGGGGTCGCACACGACTACTAGAGATGTTGAGGGAGAGGTGTGGACAACAGCCCTGCCACAACCTATTAGCACTCCCGTTGTGGCTCGAACTGTAGGTTAACAATTACCTAGTTCGAGAGGACCCATGATGCCGTGAGGGAAGACTGCGATAGTCATTCACGATGATTCTAAGGGGTGTGCAATAAAGCGGGGGTGTTATTCCTTAGAAGCCCTTAGTCTCCCACAAGTTCACCTGGCAGAGTGTTAACTCCAGGGGTTATTGATGTCTACCAATCAGTCAAGAGGCGAGTGGCACCCTTGGAGCACATAGTGCGTCCTGAAGGGCACATTGCGCGAAGGAACAAATGAGGCGAGTGGCACCCTTGGAGAACCTAGTGCATCCTGAAGGGCATGTCACATTGATGATGATAGAGGGATGAACCTGGATGGCCCTAAGACAAGCAACATGTTAAGTAATTAAAAAAAAACAATTTCCCTAATTAAAATGTCACCCAGTACGAAATTAAGTCCTAAGTCTAAATTACGCTAGTAGTAGAACCTTGTCTTCTCTAAAAATAATATATATATATATATATATATATATATATATATATATATAATAATAAATAAACATAACTTAAATAATAAATTTGACCTTCGTTAAATCTTGTAGCATGAAGGGAGTAAGAAATTAAGTTATTCATAAAATAAATAAATCTGTTGGAATAAAATTTAAAAGAAAAAGGGAAATTAATGATTTTATTACTTTGATAATTTTAAAATATTAATTAATTAAGAAAAGGGAAAAATGGTTAATTTTCACACCTGCCTTTTTGAGTTTTAAGCAAATAGGGGATAGAGGGAAAACAAAAAATAGGAAACTAGGGAAAGGAGGTAACATAAAAAGGAAAAAGGGGAACTTAAGGGAAAAAGTGGGAAGTCAACTTAGTAAGGAATCCACATTTAAGAGCTTTCTAATTTTAAACTGAAATAGCAATTTCATAATAGGGAGAGCCTTTAAAACCTGTAAGGGAATCTAGGGACACCTAGGAGTGATTCTAGGAGTAACCCTAGGTGGGTGAGGGAAATAAAGATAATTACTTAATTAATGGAGGAATGAAGGGGATGGGTGACACTTGTATGGAGAAGAATTTTTAGGAATTTATTTTAAAAACTTTAACTAAATGAGATTTTAGGAAAGAGAGGAAGTGGGAAATTATATATAATGAAGGAAGGAGAAGGAGAAAGGATCATCTTCTATTTTCATAACGTTACGCTGCAGAAATATCGACTTGACTGATTTACTTGTGGGGAGTTGGGATACCCAGCTCGGAGAGGAGTGGTAGCTCAGCCTTGCGAGGCAAGCTGGGAGCTAGACGAAACCTCTGGATAGTGTGTGTGGCCCCTTTGTGGCTCGGGGGACTAAGGGAGAAGGAGAGTACCCCTAGAATTGGCTGGGAGGTACCGGTGTAGTCTCGACGGACAGTGAGTGGGAGTTGCACGGGTGAGCGGGAGTTGCACGGAGCGAGCGGGAGTCATTCGGAGCGGGCGATCAAGCAACGGTACACTCTTCATTTATGTTGGTAGATGGTATTAGGACTTATGCTTGGATCTTCTTTCTTATTGGAAAAGTAAACTGATGTTAAATGGTATATTTTATAAAACACCTTGCTGAAACTCCTGAATTCATTTAACGATTTGCGAGTTGTTTAATTTTATATAACGTTGCCAAAACTCCTAATTTCAGTCAAGGTTGTTGAAATTCATGAATTCATTTAACGATTTGCTAGTTGTTTAATTTTATATAACGTTGCTGAAACTCTTGATTTCATTCAAGTTTGTTGAAACCCTGATTTCATTTAGCAATTGCATTATGTGGTCGCTGTAAATTATAGCCTTGCGTCTTCACCACTCATCTGGTGAATTTAACTGTGTAATTATTTATGGGCCAATTTGTTTTTGCCTATTCATGAGTGGATGAAGGCGAATCTAACCTTGCGTCCTCAAGGCACTGACATTCCATCATGTAAGGACGGAGGATAGAACTCGCATCCATGATAACCATCATTGTCTATTTACCGCCCTCTTCACATTAATGAGAGCACATGGTAGATGCAATTGTAGCTCAACATAAGATTGTATCGTTGAAATCCTAGTGGCCTGTTCTTAACATTTGGAAGGTATTTTAATTAAAAACCATAGTAGAGGAGGAATAATTGCAGTCCACTAAAACAGATTGCCCCTTATTCAATCAAAGGAGAATCTACTACTTGAAACCACTCTCTAATCCTAATAGGCTGGCACACGAATCTAATTATATGGAAGCCACGCAACACCCCAGACTAATAATAGAGAAAAACCACGCAAATCCTTCCAGTTTTACCTCAATGTTCAGAAGCTCGGTCGTCCTTAATAGTATATTTATAGGTCATGTAGTTAGGAAAATCTAGGAGCATTTCGTTTCGTTCGATGAAAGTGATAAATCTCAAGGCTTGATTCGTTGACTGGACCTATTTCTACCTCTTGAAACAAAAGGGGGCCTGATATTCTAGATAAAGATCTGCAGGACCGTATCAATCTAATAGTAGTCCCGGTAAGCGAAAGGATGACAGTCCTCGAGCGCAGGTCCAATGTATGAATATCTGAACTTATAAACTGGAAATGGTAGAACTTATAAACTCAGTTGATTTTGATGTCAGATCATAGTATGGCCTTTGGAGACTATCGTGGATTCTCCAAACATTTATAATGATATACTCGTTTCTGTCAATCATCATTTAATGGTGAAATTATGGTGTAAATATCGTTTATTTGGGTGAACTTGTTTCTGTCTGTTCATCCTTGATATTGGCCAATTAACCTCTGTGATTTTTGGGCTTTTCTGGGCATTGTTACCTTGCTTTAGACAACGATTCCTTCCAGTCAATGCCTCCATCATTCCCGGCAAATAGTGACTTTGTAATGGCTGCATTATTAATACCTCTACGAATGTTTTATGTAATGATTGTACCTTTTTTTTTTCTCTTAAAAACGAATAAAATTTAAGCTTTCAATAATGAAATTTAACCCTTAAAATCTTCTTAACATTTATGTTCCTTATAAAATTATACAATACAACCAGGAAAATCTTTTACTATTCATGTTACCAGCATTTAAACCCCAAACGAAAATTTATGACAGCGCCTCAACGGTTCAGTCTGACGACTGAAATTAGTAATTCGGGACAACAGGTGTGTAGTGTACAACCTGTGATATATTTATGGCACCAAAATGTAATTGGGTCTTCGTTTTATTAATTAATAAAGTCCCCATTTCTTCATTTCAAATTAATTAATAATGTCTTTTATTTTAACTTTTAATTTATTCTATCATGTTATATGGGGTATCAAAAATGCACATGATCTATCACAGTGTAGAGTTTTGTTATTAGTGGATGAAGGGTATGAATATTGTAGAACCTTTATTAGATATCTTTACATGGTTATGAAATGGTTTAATTTTTTAGAATGATTATTATATTTAGATTAATGAAGCGTTTTCTTTTATTAATAATAATAACAATAACAATTATTAATATCATTGTTACTATTATTATTATTAGTGGGATGAGGAATTTGTGTGTAAAGGTTGTTAAGATATACATAATCTAATTCCTTGGACATTGTGGTAAATATCCACATGATTATTAGTTGGTGATTTAAATTAGAATACTTATAACAACAATAATATTTTAAGGTAAATCGATTTAGATGGAACTATTATGACTCTTGTAAAATTAAAATTCGCAAAGGAAATTGTTTCAAGGTGGATTTAGATTGTACCTTATGATATTTTGCATTTAGGCATGCTAAGATGGGCTAGTGATAATGACTAAAACAAACGGTGACTATTGACTAGCTGGACTCGACGATTGATCGGGATATTGGCGAAGTTGTTTTTTTTTAGCTTGCGCCTTCCGTTGAGGGTGTTGTTGTTTATTGTAATTAATGTTTGTCTGTAGCTTAGTGGATTGGGTTGCTTGTGTCGGGAGGGAATTAGACACCTCCTTGTTCCTCAAAACAGTTGCCAACCCTGAGACCTTAAATGGTAAAAATCGATGGGAACCTAGGCTTGAGCGTTGCTTATGTGTCCTGGAGGTCCTAACCATTGCAGGGTAGGACGGGCGGGTAGTCACTCTTAATATTGTTAGGTCGTCATGTTGTTGTTGCGTGAGTTTCTTGCGTGGTGTTCGTCGTCGTGTTGCGTTGTTGAGTAATGTCATGTTTACCTTCCTACACGCACACACACAAAAAACAAATTGCACTTGTTATGAGAGGTTTGTGTCGTGACGAACGGGAGGTTCGTTACAAAATTACATGACACCATTCAATATTTAATTTTCCAATGCTTTGTATATATCAACATAACTTCTCACTATATCAAACTTGCATAATCAAATCCAATAATTCACTTAAAAACATTTTCTAGACTTGGTCTATTAAAACTATATTGGAGTAGCTAATTATTATTATTTTCAATATAAAACGTTTAAACACTTCATGAATAAATGCTAGAGACCTATATAGTCTGAAGTGAGTTTTCCCTAATATTCCTTATTATATTTGATATAAATCAAATTGTACTCCTTTGTTACATTGTAATTCATAATAATTTGATTTTGATAGCTAAATAACTTGCCAACTCTAAAGTGGTGTGAACATTATACTCAACATAGATAAAACAATTACTTAGTGTCAATTATCAAAATACAAACACAATTAATATGTCGTTAAACAACAAATATTAATATAATATGTCGTTAAACTTTTCTTTAATACATAAATATAAATATTAATGATAATAGAAATTATGTAAGGAATCTATGTTTTAGAGGAATATTAAAAATCAAATTGTAATACTATGTCTCTATTCTATTTTTTAATTGATTTTGATTGTTGAAATGATTAATAATAAACAACAAACACGATATTAACATCAATGCCATTAAATAACTTTATAGGTAAACAATTATGGTATATTAATCTATTATTGATGAAGTATAATAATAAAACGATTAATAATAAACAATGAACACAATATTAACATCGATGTCATTAAATAACTTTATAGGTAAAAAATTCTCTATTATTGATTAAGTAAATCTATTATTGATGAAGTAAACCTCAATTGGTTACTTAGCTTTTAATACAAAAATATAAATAATAATAGAGATAAATTTTGTTATTCTAATTCATAATTTATTTTGATCATTACAAGGGTAAACCTAGACTTAATAATGAAATATTTTCTCTTGTGGACTTTAAAATGAGGCCATCTTCCTATAATAAAATATTGTAAACACACAATATTAACATCAATGTCATTAAATAAGTATATAGGTAAGAAATTTTCTGTATATTAATCTACTATTGATGAAGTAAATCTTGATTAGTTACTTATCTTTTAATACAAAAATAGAAATAATAATAGAAATGAATTTTGTTGCTATTTTAATTCATAATTTATTTTGATCATTACAAAGGTAAACCTAGACTTAATAATGGAATATTTTCTCTTATGGACTTTGAAATAGCACAATTTTCTATAAAATATAGTACTCAACACAATATTAGTTACTATGACATTAAATAAAATTGTTATAGTAACAAACATATTGTTATTATATCATTCAATTAATCAATATTGTCATAAAATTGTTATAGTGACAAACACATTGGCATTATGTCATTCAATTAATCGAAAATGGTGCCAATCTCCTACATTACTATAGCAACTCAATTGAATAAATTTATATGTGAGAATTGTTTTACAAATCTATTATTCATAATGTAATCTTTGATCTACTTATCTTTCAATAGAAAATATACATAATAATAATAGAAATAAATTGTGTTGTTATTCTATTTTATAATTGATTTTGATCATTAAAACAATGAATTTATTAATACGTACTAACTCTTATATAATGTTTTCCTTTGTCGACTATAAAATGTTGTCAACCTCATAATATAATAAAATATAGTACTCAATATAGACAATATTACTTACTATGTCCACAATTAAAATTGTTATAATAGTGAGAAACACATTGATATTATGTCATTAAATGACTTTTACATAGGTTACTCTAAAAATTGTGCCAACCTTCTACTAGTATACTAACTCAACACTAGTTAGTATATTAAATTATAATTAAATTGGTTAATAATAGTAAGAGACATAGTGTTAATGTCATTAAATAACCTTAATCAACTTAGCATTTAATATAAGTTATAAATAATATTAATAGAAATAGTGTAAGGAATCAAAGTCTAAGACTTAAAGATTTTCTCAAGTTTATGTAAATTTGATTTTATATGGTTTATCATAATAAATTTATCACAAAATTGGTGAATATATACATTCAAAGTAGTAAACCAAGCAATTTTCTAATTCCTCAATTTAAAAAACACAATCTTGCTAATTTAGCTAAAAAATCCAGAGCCACTATTTTTGATTTAGACACACATGTTAAGATGTAAACAAATCAAGATCCACTTAACTTTCACTAGAAAAATATAAATAATAATAATGGAGATTATAATGATACCTTTATAAAAAAAAATGGTGAATATATACATTCAAAGTACAATGAATTAAGCGATTTTCTAATTCTTTATTTTGAAAAAACTCAACCTAGATAAAGTTCTAAAATTCTAGATCCACTATATATTTCCAAATTTAATGAAATATGTGTTTTAAGCAATTATTTTCTTCAAAAGCGATTTAATATAATTTCATTTTTTAATAAACTTGATTAGAAACAATTAAATTACGAATAGGAGGAACACACACATCAGTGAGACAATGCTCACACACAACTTGATATTGAAAGGAAACTTAGGTAGATTTATACTTGTAGAGCTCACCAATAAACCAGGAGAATAATCCTACAATTGTGGATCTAGAATCACTTATGATATAAAAATGGAATATGTTCAAACAAACTCTCGAACACACCTCTAATAACATAGAAGTTTTGATATTATTCTAACATCCCCCTTTAATGGATAAATAGATTTTCTACGACACCTAACTTGCTTCTAAAATTTTCAAACTTGATTTTACCAAGAGGTTTGGTAAATATATCAGCCACAAATATCATTGGTATTACAAAATATCAAATCAATTTCGTTTGATTCAATATTCTCTCACAAAGTGATGTTGTAGCTCAATGTGTTTTGATCTTGCATGATATATTGGATTCTGTGACAATTTGATAGCACTTTGATTGTCACAGTCGATGCATGTTGGACCATTTTGCTCTGCTTCGACATACGAAAGAATTCTCCGCAACCAAACAACTTCACAGGTGGCATTGGTCAAGGCTTTATACTCAAATTATGTTGATGACAAAGAAACAATAGGTTGCTTCTTGCTACTCCACGATAAAAGAAAGTCCCCTGATCCTATATGAAATGCATAGCTTGAGGTAGATATTCTATCATCGGGATTTCCTGCCCAATCTAAATCAGAAAAACCTATTAGATCAACATCAAATTCATTAGTATACATAATACCAAAATTTATTGTTCCTTTCAAGTAACATAGTACTTTTTTTGCAGCTTTCCAGTGACTCTCTGAAGGCTTAGCCATGAAATGACTAAGGATGCTAACTGAGTATGCAATGTTTGGCCTTGTAGTGGTGAGGTATTTAAGACTTCCCACCAACTAACGATATAAAGTACCATCTTCCTCTTTAGATCCATATTAAATGTACAAATTTGCATTATGTTCTAAGGGATTTGACTGTAACGACTCCTTCATCCTTATGACACATACTACGCACCACAAGTAAAAAAAAAAATTAAATAACAGGACACTAACATCAACAAGGATTTGTAGCAACACAACTTGACGATATCAATAGGAATGAAATTTGCGCAACACATCAACATAGAAAGCATAGCATAATAGTGCACCAAGAAGCTTGAAGCAAATTACGATTATTTATTCCAACAAGTATATAAATGACTAAGCTAAAGAGCATCATCCATGAACATCCCAACACAAAAATTCTATTAAACTGATTCAGGTAACACATAAATTCCATGGCATGCTAGAAGAAAGTTGGTCAATCCATCAAGCATTAAATAAATTTAATATGCACGAGAAGTTGCCAATTAATAATCATACTCTAATGTGCAAGACAATAATCTAAACATCCTTACAACTACTGGAATAATTTCACATAGTCTTGTCACAATTTAATAAAAATTTAGTTCCCAATAACATTCTCAAAATTAGAAGCCCAACCACAAAATTCTTCATCAAGTGAGGATTGGGATTCGACTTGCAAACGACATCCTCATCACTACTAAAGTGCTTGAATAATAATAATCTTCCATACCATAATATAATTAATATAATACTGCTACTAATATTAAACTCGGGCATAATGCAGTGTATTCCTTTCTGCTGGATAAATTATAATTTAAACACACTAAAATGATTCATGCCATTGATTTTACACTCAACATATTGCAGTGTATTACTTTCACTGGATAAAACATAATTTAAGCACTTTAAAGGAATTCATGCGATTAATATTTCACTCAACATAATGCAGTGTATCACTTATAATTTAACACATTAAAAATTTATGCCATTAATATTACGCTCTGACATAATGCAGTGTATTCTTTACACTGTATAAAATATAAATTAAGCACTTTAAAATGATTCCTTTAGTGTAATGATGCACAGGTCAATCATATTCTCATCTAGTTAATGCAATGACACACAGGTGTAAGGATTCCCGTTGAGAGTTTAAAATTAAACTATCCAAGGTTTTAAAGGAAACGCCAAAATTAGAAACGCATGTGGATAAGAGTTGGCAGGGTGTTGGTAATGGTATGCAACAATAAAAAAGGAGGTCGGGAGGAAGGTAAGAACATCAGAACGCTTAGAGGGACGGAGGCAGTTTCGCTGAGTGAGGGGAAGAATGTCAGCACAGAGCATTGAGGGAGATTCGTTGCATGAGCAGTGGAAGAAGTCGGTACTCCATGGGAGTAACGCTCAAGGATTACCCAATAAAAATTCCAGGAGACCCTTTTCACCACACATAGGGATGTCTCCACTCTTAATTTATATCTTTGTGTAAAAATGACAAAAATAGAATTCCAGGCAATCTTCTTTTTATCTCGCTGTGTAAAAATAACCTTACAAAAATACATTCAAACCCATTCTCAACTGGTAATCTCCTTCCATATTTTTACCTTGACTTGGAAAATAACAAAAGCGAAATTACATGCAATCCCAAAAAGAAACAAAAACGAAAATACATACAATCCCGTCTCAACCCCACTCTCAACCGGTAATCTCCTCTCTTAAATAACAAAAATGAAATTACATGCCTTCCCATAAAATAACAAAACGAAAATACATGCAATCCCATTCTCAACGGGTAATCTCCTTATTATTTTTATCTCGCCTTGGAAAATAACAAAACGAAATTACATGCAATCCCCAAAAACAAAAACAAAATTACCTACAATCCCCAAAAAAAACAAAAACGAAGTTACATGCAATCCCATTCTCAACCGGCAAGGCAAACTCAAAATTTGTTGTGTATGAAACAAGAACGCCAGGCCTCATCTGAAGGAAAGCTACAGGAAACACGGTCCATCATTTAAGGGAAAAACAAAGTCACAGTTTGAAGGAAAAATTGGTCATTTATTGCAAATTTCAGTCACATTATCAAGGGAAAATCATGGTCAATTAAGGCAACAACACCGTCATCAGTTTGAAGGCAGCTTCGTGGGCATTTAAACAGCTCTCTGGTAGAAGGATGTTGTTAAGCATATCTCAGTCTTCAACAAGGGTAAAATCGCCTCCAATAAAAACAAAATGCAGATAGAGAAATCATTCGTTTTCAATTGCCAGAATACAAACAAAAAAATGCAGACATGAAACCATTGCGTTTTTCCATTGCCAGAATACAAAAATAAAAATGCATACCTAAAACCATTGCGTTTTTCCATTGCCAGAATACAAAAAATAAAAATTTGCAGGCATGAAACCATTGTGTTTTTCCATTGCCAGAATACCTAAAAAAAAATTTGCAGACAAGAAACCATTGCGCTTTTCCATTGCTAGAATGTAAAAATAAAAAAAATGAAGACCTGAAACCATTGCGTTTTTCCATTGCCATAATAAAAAATAAAAAAAATGCAGACATGAAATCAATTTGTGCCTATATTTCCATCACTCCAATACAACGCAGACAACAGTAAGAGAAACACAAGGATCCAATGGGAAAAGTCATGGAATGATTGCAGGGGTTCTATCAGTCAAGGCATAGAGAAAACCAACCAGGACCCAAGATAATCCACATGCAGAGGTCATTGCCAGATGGCGGAATCAACAATCAGCCAGGGACAAACATCAAGGGTAGAGGGATAACAGGTGCGTCATTCGCTCATCATCCTCGCACATAAAAGTAGGGTGTTGAGATCCATAGGTCTTTTAACGCCAAGGCGACGACCGTAGATCAGGCTCTTGGCTGACTTCTCAGGCGAGGACTGGTGAGCCAGGGATGAAGGCAAACAACCACAAGGGTCACAATCGAAACGCCGCAAGGTGTTCAAGACATGCGGGGAAAACGAAGGCCATGGGAGTCAACAATCGTCGAGCTAGGCTAAGAAAATTTCAGTCATCAATCTAAACATTCAATCTAATTACCTAATCAACATGCAGATCCAAGCATAAAACCTACAACATCTACTATACAAAATGAAAAGAGAGTATTGTTTCCTGATCGACTGCTCTGAGTCACGTCCGCGCGCTCCGTGCAACTCTCGCTCGCCGACCGTCGAGACTTCACCAGTACCTCCCAACCAATTCTAGGGGTATTCTTCTTCCCCCTTAGCCCCTCGAGCCGCAAAGAGGCCACACACTCACTATCCAGAGATTTCAACTATATCCCAGCTTGCCTCGCAAGGCCGAGCTACCACTCCTCACCGAGCTGGGTATCCCAACTCCCACAAGTTAAGTCGATCAAGTAGATATTTATGCAGTGTAACATTATGCAAACAGAAGATCCCTCTTCATCCTTCTCCTTCCTTCATTATATAGAGTTTTGATCTTCATTTATTTCCTAAAATCTCATTTAATTAAAGTTTTAAAAACAAACTCCTAAAAATTCCTCTCCGTACAGGTGTCCCCCATCCCCTACATTCCTCCATAAATTAATTTCTTTAATTAATTAATTATCTTTATTTCCCTCACCCACCTAGAGTTACTCCTAGGTGTCCCCAAATTCTCTTACAGGTTTTAATGGCTTTCCCTATTATTAAATTCCTAGTTCAGTTTAAATTAGAAAGCTCTTAAAAGGTAGATACTTTACTAAGTTTGACTTTCCTCTTTTTCCCTTATGTTCTCTTTTCCCCTTTTTATGTTTACCTCTTTTCCTAGTTTCCTAATATTTTAGATTTTCCCTCTTTCCCCTTTTTATTTAGAACTCAAAAAGGCAGGTGTGGAGATTAACCCCTTTTTCCCTTTTCTCTTTTAATTATATATATTAAATTATCATAAAATAATAAAACCTGATGTTGTTGTGCTCCAGAAGACACCTGCCCTGTTGGTCTCACTAGAGTCCTAGTTTGACCCCCGCTGATAAGCTCCTCCTCTGCTATGAGGGCCTTCTGGACAGCATCATGCAAGGTTTGAGGCATAAAAATCCTGACCTTTACATGTATGCTGCCATTAAGGCCGAACACGAACCTGTTGACCTTAATTTTCTCAGTGTTAAGGTGCAGAGCATACTGGAGCAGATCCATAAAATAGGCCTCATACTCGGGCACCGTACGACCACCCTGTCGTAAGGCATTGAACTCGTTGAGATAACACTCAATGAATTCCTCTGAAAGGTATCTCTCTCGGAACCATTCCTTGAGCAGTTCCCATGACACGTCTTTGATGACCATGTTCAATTGCGGTAGGAGCATCTTTCACCATAGAAGAGTGCTCCCCTTCAGTTGAAAGACCGCCATGTGGACCTTCATGTTGGAGGTATAATCGCAAAGTGAAAACCACATCGCCATGGTCTCCAACCATGCCTCGACGGCTGTGTTGTCCAGGGCACCAAAGAACTCGGGAAATTTGACCTTCTCGAGTTCATAGTGAATTCTACCAGTACCGACCGGAGCACGTGGTGGAACCTCAGCGGGTGCCAATGCCCTGGCCTCATCTCTGTCCAAATGGCTGATCAGTGCCTCAGACATGTGCTAAAAATATCTCATCATTCTGACTACATCACCAACTGTTATCTTCTCCTGCCCGACCACATGTTCATCTCCCAGGGGGTTAGACCCCTCAGGCGTGGATGCTACTAGAGGTGTCACGCCTCCTCCCCTAGCACCCTGTCGTCTGCCTCCGCGGCGTCCTCTAACCATGATTACCTGCACGACTACAAGTCAACTCAATTAGCAACATTATCATCAAATAATATCAACGAAAGTCGTAGCGATCCCAAGTCGCGGGTTGAACCTGCTCTGATACCATGTGTAACGACTCCTTCATCCTTATGACACATACTATGCACCACAAGTAAATTTCTTTTTTAAACAACAGGACACTAACATCAACAAGGATTCATAGAAACACAACTTGATGATATCAACAGGAATGAAATTTGCATAACACATCAACATACAAAGCATAGCATAATAGCGCACCAAGAAGCTTGAAGAAAATTACGATTATTTATTCCGACAAGTATATAAATGACTAAGCTAAAGAGCATCATCCACGAACATCCCAGCACAAAAATTCTATTAAATTGATTCAGGTAACACAAAAATTCCATGGCGCGCTAGAAGAAAGCTGGTCAATCCATCAAGCATTAAATAAATTTAATACACACGAGAAGTTGCCAATTAATAATCATACTCTAATGTGCAAGACAATAATCTAAACATCCTTACAGCTACTGGAATAATTTCGCATAGTCTTGTCACAATTTAATAAAAATTTAGTTCCCAATAACATTCTCAAAATTAGAAGCCCAACCACAAAATTCTTCATCAAGTGAGGATTGGGATTCAACTTGAAAATGACATCCTCATCACTGCTAAAGTGCTTGAATAATAATAATCTTCCATACCATAATATAATTAATATAATAATGCTACTAATATTAAACTCAGGCATAATGCAGTGTATTCCTTACTGTGGATAAATTATAATTTAAACACACTAAAATGATTCATGCCATCGATTTTACACTCAACATATTGCAGTGTATTACTTTCACTGTATAAAACATAATTTAAGCACTTTAAAGGAATTCATGCAATTAATATTTCACTCAACATAATGCAGTGTATCCCTTATAATTTAACACATTAAAAATTTATGCCATTAATATTACGCTCCGACATAATGCAGTGTATTATTTACACTGTATAAGATATAAATTAAGCACTTTAAAAGGATTCCTTTATTCTAATGATGCACAGGTCAATCATATTCTCGTCCAGTTAATGCAATGACACACATGTGTAAGGATTCCCATCGAGAGTTTAAAATTAAATTGTCGAAGGTTTTAAAGGAAACACTAGAATTAGAAACGAATGTGGATAAGAGTTGGCAGGGTGTTGGTAATGGTACGCAACAATAAAAAAGGAGGTCAGGAGGAAGGTAAGAACATCAAAACGTGCAGAGGCAGTTTCGCTGAGTGAGGAGAAGAATGTCAGCGCAGAGCATTGAGGGAGATTCATTGCATGAGCAGTGGAAGAAGTCGGCAGTCCATGGGAGTAACGCTCAGGGATTACCCAATAAAAATGACAGGAGACCCCTTTCTCCACACACAAGGATGTCTCCATTCTTAATTTATCTCTGTGTAAAAATGACAAAAATGAAATTCCAAACAATCTTCTTTTTATCTCGCTGTGTAAAATTAACCAAACAAAAATACATGCAAACCCATTCTCAACCGATAATCTCCTTCCTTATTTTTACCTCGCCTTGGAAAATAACAAAAACGAAATTACATGCAATCCCAAAAAAAAAAAAAATCGAAAATACATACAATCCCATCTCAACCCCACTCTCAACCGGTAATCTCCTCTCTTAAATAACAAAAATGAAATTACATGCCTTCCCATAAAATAACAAAACGAAAATACATGCAATCCCATTCTCAACGGGTAATCTCCTTATTATTTTTATCTCGCCTTGGAAAATAACAAAACAAAATTACATGCAATCCCCAAAAACAAAAACAAAATTACCTGCAATCCCCAAAAAAGACAAAAACGAAGTTACATGCAATCTCATTCTCAACCGGCAAGGCAAACTCAAAATTTGTTGTGTATGAAACAGGAACACCAGGCCTCATCTGAAGGAAAGCTACAGGAAACACAGTCCATCATTTAAGGGGAAAACGAAGTCACAGTTTGAAGGAAAAATTGGTCATTTATTGCAAATTTCAGTCACATTATCAAGGGAAAATCATGGTCAATTAAGGCAACAACACCGTCATCAGTTTGAAGGCAACTTCGTGGGCATTTAAACAACCCTCTTGTATAAGGATGTTGTTAATAATATCTCGGTCTTCAACAAGGGTAAAATCACCTCCAGTAAAAACAAAATGCAGACAGAGAAATCATTCGTTTTCCATTACCAGAATACAAATAAAAAAATGCAGACATGAAACCATTGCATTTTTCCATTGCCAGAATACAAAAATAAAAATGCAGACCTAAAACCATTGCGTTTTTCCATTGCCAGAATACAAAAAATAAAAATTTGCAGACATGAAACCATTGCGTTTTTCCATTGCCAGAATACCTAAAAAAAAATTTGCAGACAAGAAACCATTGCGTTTTTCCATTGCCAGAATGCAAAAATAAAAAAAAATGCAGACCTGAAACCATTGCATTTTTCCATTGCCAGAATACGAAATAAAAAAAATGCAGACATGAAATCAATTCGTGCCTCCATTTCCATCACCCCAATACAACGCAGACAACAGTAAGAGAAACAGAAGGATCCAATGGGAAAAGTCATGGAATGATTGCAGGGGTTCTATCAGTCAAGGCGTAGAGAAAACCAACCAGGAACCAAGATAATCCACACGCAGAGGTCATTGCCAGATGGTGGAATCAGCAATCAGCTAGGGACAAACATCAAGGGTAGATGACTAACAGGTGCGTCATTCGCTCATCATCCTCGCACATAAAAGAAGGGTGTTGAGATCCATAGGTCTTTTAACGTTGAGGCGACGACCGTAGATCAGGCTCCTGGTCGACTGCTCAGGCGAGGACTGGTGAGCCAGGGATGAAGGAAAACAACCACAAGGGTCACAATCGAAACACCACAAGGTGGTCAAGACGTGCGGGGAAAACGAAGGCCATGGGAGTCAACAATCGTCGAGCTAGGCTAAGAAAAGTTCAGTCATCAATCTAAACATTCAATCTACTTACCTAATCAACATACAGATCCAAGCATAAAACCTACAACATCTACTATACAAAATGAAAAGAGAGTATCGTTGCCTGATCGCCCGCTCTAAGTGA
>ML781492.1:0-16387 GCA_009831015.1 Picea engelmannii
ATTTTATGCTCTGATAATATAAAGACTTCCGCTTGTTATTCATCTCTGATGCTTGTCTATTGTCTCTTTATTATGCACACATTATGACTTCATTTATTTTCCTGTATTTGCATCCGTTGTTCCTTGGTATTGCTAAGGCATAGTTCACTCACCCAGCTAGTAAGGTTGCTGGTAGTCTGGTGTAAGGCGTCGGTGGATTAGTGGTAGTAAGTCCCGCTAGGCAGGAGGTCGCTAAGGGCAGTTGTAGCTGTGAAAGTTCACCGAAAACCAGTTATAGGCTTCAAATAGAGCTACAAAAGCACCGATGGACTTCGGGCGGTGTGGTTCAAAATGATACGCAGAGTAAAGTGGTTAACCCGACGACATTGGTTCTGACAGAAGTAGCAGAAACCAGAAGACCAAATGGTGAAGGGAGATTGCGCATGAGACAAGCCAACAATATTTCAAGCTTCATTCTCTGACAGAGGAGGCCTCTGAGTTTACAAATATACAACTAATTATTGAAATGTTATTACCAAAACAACAAAATAATTGTCATGATCTTTTTTGTCCCAATCTACCTTACCGCTAGTACAAACTAGCATAGCTTGTCTACCTTGTTTTACAATGCAATCATTTTTAAATAATAAAAAATTTACAAAACATTTCTCACATTTTATATTAAATGTTTTTAATTAAAAAACAACTTACATGAACACAAAATTATATTGTTATATTAATATAAATCCATCTCAACTTTAACTTTAAATTCATTAAGCACTTTAATCCAAAGGCTTAGTTTGTATTGAGTTTTTGTGTGAGGCTTAATATAAAAAAAACCTTAATTGTCACTAATGTTATTTGGTATTTGAGTTTTTGTGTGAGGCTTAATATAAAAAAAAATCTCAATTGTCACTAATGTTTTAAATTCATTAAGCACTTTAATCCAAAGGCTTAGTTTGTATGGAGTTTTTGTGTGAGGCTTAATATAAAAAAAACCTTAATTGTCACTAATGTTATTTGGTATTTGAGTTTTTGTGTGAGGCTTACTATAAAAAAAATCTCAATTGTCACTAATGTTATTTAGTATTTAAGTAATTTAGTTTCCATAAATGCACTAGTTTATACCAACAAAATACCATGTACAAATCTAAGAAAGTATTTCTTAAGTTTTCCTTTTATTTTAAAATTGAATAGTAATAATACATTTCATTTGTATAAATATGAATAATTTCCTAATACAATTTAGAAAAAATAAACATTTTATTTTAAATTAATATAAAAATACCATTTAATAGATTAAATAAGTAATCTCGTAACTTTTCCACTAAATGACGAATTGATTGACTCGTAACAAAATTGTCTCGTCCAAGTCATTAATCTCTAGTATATTTATTTAGTTCTTAAGTCACTAGAATATAGATAACAATTTGTCCTTTATGCGTTAAATTATCTTTTTAAATAACAAGTTATAAAATCTATTTTCAATTTAACTTTCTATATAATTAAATTATACATATGAACATCCATTTTTTTTATTGTTGTCTTATGAAATATGTCATCTAAGTCGTCAAAATTATTTGGGGATCGCACCTGGCCTGAGCCACACCAACCCTTAACATGGTTGGATTTTTTGTCCCCGCAGGTTTCGAACCGGTGACTTTAACAACACGGAGTGGCTTAACAACACACTCCATCACCGACTTTCCTACACCTCGGGGAAAATTTGTTGACTTCATATTAATATGTCATTTGACTATAAATTTTCACATCATTTGTATTGTTCGAACTATAGAAGTAAAAACATTATTTTTTATATAATAAAAAAATCCCTTATATGGCATCGTCTCATTGGAGAATAGATTGGAAGTCTTATTGCCAGCTTCGCTGTTCCCAATGTTGTAAATGTTTAGATATCCAAAGTTTTGAGCTTGGATGATCTTTTTTAATTTTTTTATTTTTACTCAAATGTTTACATACCGAAATTTTTGAGCATCGACGTTGTTTTTTAATGTTTTTATTATTTCTATTTGTATTGAAATGTTTACATACCGAAATTTTAGAGCATTGACACTCTTTTTGAGGTACTTGAATAGGCCTGACAGCTCAAATGTTTATATAGTGCGAGGCCGTTAAAAAGTCCTGACAACTTAAATGTTTGCATAGCGCAAGGCCCTTAAACAACCCTGACAACCTTAAATGTTTACCTAAATAGGCTTCTCACAGTACATTTTTCCTCGAATTTTTCCATACAATGTTGCAGTGAATTTGGACAATATTGTTGTCCACTACGAGTGGCATATCCATCATATGTTTCATACTTCTTCTTGTTGGAGTTACTTCACACACACCTAGGATTTATTTTTCCTAAGGTTTTTCCTTGTTTATTAGTCATAATTAGTCATTATCTAGTCTCCTATATTTTAGGGGAGAATATTCCACCTGAAGAATATTCTCTTTTAGTTGACACTTCAGTTTGACTAGTTGAGTTGAGTTTAGATGTTGCATTGGTTTTGTCACCATGCAACATTGGGATCATCACCAGTTAATGTGCACTTGCCTTGATATCATCACTAGACTGGTGCATTACCATTTATTTCCTAATTTAACTCCTCACTAATCTCTGTTCATTCAGTTAACTGAAGACTAGTTGACTAGTTAACTCAACTAGGTGGCAGTTAACTCTCGTAACTTCCTGAGAGACTAGACTAGGTGGAAATTTACTCCCGTAAGTGTTGGTGTGTGTCCAAATCACTCTAGACCACCACTATGTCTCATTAGTTACTCATGTATCCTATATCTATTATAATTTATTCACTCTTTGAGTGTGTAATACAATTAATGAGAATTCTTTCATTCTTTCTCTCCTTCTTCTTCTTTCTCAAATTCTCTCTGCAAATATGTGTATTATTGTTTATCTATATCTATTTTGTGCAAGTCCAACACATTTAGATGGTATTAGAGCCGACAGACTACTAAACAAAAGCTACACCAAATTATTTCTTGCAGGTACTGAGATTGAAGAATACAGAAAAAATGAAATATATGTTTTACTCACCGATAATACTTCTCACGCCTCATAACTATTTGGAGTGGAAGCCAAAGATTCTACTTTTTCTCAGAAGTAGAGGCTTATACTAAATAACCATGGCAATGGAAGTAGAGCCTGATTCTGCCAATGAGAAAAATGGCCTGATTCTGCCAATGAGAAAAATGACTTTCTCAATAGACAAGATATGGCCATAGGATTTATATGCTTGTCTATTTCTCCTGAAATTCTCCACCAAGTATGTGATGTCACACAAGACTTCACTCCAAATGAATTATGGACCATATTGGAGGTTCTATTTGGGAATAAACAAGATTGTGAAGATTTCATGCAGGAGGTTGAAAAGATAGAGTCAGAAGAGAAGCCATCAGAAGATCACAAATTTTATTCTGAAGAGTCTTCTACACAAGTATTTGCACAAATTTGTACTCCATTAATTGAAGATGATGTCTACTCCATTTCAGATTTGTTTTCTGAATTTCTTATGGAAGATATATGGCATGCATATCAGGGGTCACATGCAAACACTTTTCCATGCGTAATGCATGCATCTTAAGAGACAAAAAGGGAGCCGCGCACATCAGACTCAATTCTAATATTTTCTGAGAAAAATTTGTAGAAACAAATTGGATATTTGTATTCCTCTCGGAAAAATATCCAATTTCAAAAAACAATTTGTCTGAAACAGAGTTCAGGAAGTGAAGTTATGATCATTTTAAAATCAACAAAATTTCAACATTTTTCCAGAAACGACCACACGGTTTTCAAAGTTTCATCCAAACATTATTTGGATATTTTTCATTATAAGAAGAAAAAGTGGATATGTGTGGACATCTCAATGATGCATCTACTTCATCATATCCATGCATACATCTACATCTTCAAAAAAATGTTCAACGAGCACAAACGTGCACAGTTGTGAGGTCTTCTTGGAGTGAAGGACAAGGTTGCTTAGCAACTACTTTTTGTTCATTCTCGTTTTATTTTTTTATGCATTGTAATTTGAGGGGCGGGGGGGGGGTGGGTTCCCATGAGGTTTTCCCTCTTTCCTCATTTATTTCATGTATCTTTTGTATTTGGGTACCTAACATGACCTCGTAGTCGTGACCCATTCTTTATTTTCACCATAGTGATGTTCAGGGGGGCTGTTGGAGTTAGTTCACACACACTTAGGATTTATTTTTCCTAAGGTTTTTCCTTGTTTATTAGTCATAATTAGTCATTATCCAGTCTCCTATATTTTAGGGGAGAATATTCCACCTAAAGAATATTCTCTTTCAGTTGACACTTCAGTTTGACTAGTTGAGTTGAGTTTAGATGCTGCATTGGTTTTGTCACCGTGCAACATTGGGATCATCACCAGCTAATGCACACTTGCCTTGGGATCATCACTAGACTGGCGCATCACCCTTGATTTCCTAATTTAACTCATCACTAATCTTTGTTCAGTCAGTTAACTGAAGACTAGTTGACTAGTTAACTCAACTAGGTGGCAGTTCACTCTCGTAATTGCCTTAGAGACTAGACTAGGTGGCAATTTACTTCCATAAGTGTTGGTGTGTGTCCAGATCACTCTAGACCACCACTATGGCTCATTAGTTACTCATGTATCCTATATCTATTGTAAATTATTCACTCTTTGAGTGTGGAATACAGTTAATGAGAATTCTTTCATTCTTTCTCTCATTCTTCTTCTTTCTCAAATTCTCTCTGCAAATGTGTGTATTATTGTTTATCTAGATCTATTTTTTGCAGGTTCAACACATTTGCACTTCTATGCTTGGAATAAAATTTAGTCATCATTGAAGATACATATATTGTTTACTAGTTCGATGGCTGTTTCTTGTTCGTTGGTTCCTTGGTTGCTGCTTGTTGTTGTTTGGTTCAAATTTGCAACGTTGAGGACCTGCACCTACAGTTGGACCTGTTGGTGCTTGTTGCTTGTTTTTGTTTACGTCAACTTCACAGGGTTGGGGTCCTGCATCCGTAGTTGGAGATATTTTTTTTACTTTGCGGGGTTCAAGTCCTACACCGAGAATTCGACCTATGCTTTTATCGTTCATCGTTGCCGAGTAAGTTTCGATTCCATAATTTTTTTTATTCATTCTTTGTTATTTGTTGTTTGTATTTTTCAAGTAAGAATTTTTAATTATTTCCACTTGCATGGTCATCATATGTTTCATATTTCCTCTATGCTTGGGATGTAATTTGGTCATCATTGAAGATACATATGTTGTTTTTTGGTTCAATGGTTGTTGCATGTTCGTTGGTTCATCAGTTCGATAGTTCTTGCTTTTTGTTGTTTGGTTGAAGTTTGTGATTTTGAGGTCTTGCAACTGCATTTGGGCCTGTTGGTGCTTGTTCGCTGGTTTGTTGCTTGTTGTTTTCTTTTGTTTGCTTCATCTTTGCAAGGTTGGGGTCTTGGGCCGGCAATTGGAGTTGTTGTTTTTCACTTTAAGGTGTTCAAGTCCTGCACCCGCAAGTGGACCTGCAGTTTTGTCGTTCATCATTAATGAGTAAGTTTCAATAGTATACTTTCATTTGTGTTCATTGTTTTCATTTTGAAAGTAACAATGTTTAAGTATTTATTCATTGTTCTTGTCCTATAGAATTTACATAGAGGTTAGCATATATTTTTCTCTTGCTCTTCAATTTTCCTCTGATTATTTCCCAATACTCTGCACCATGTCCATGCCAGTGTCGTGTGCACAACTCCGACTCTCATTTTTTCTAGCATTTCAAATTGCATTCATTTATTGTGTGTGACGAAGTCAAAATCTAGCGTCTATCTCGAACCTTCATATCCCGTACGGGAATCAAACCCATGTCTTCGAATGAAAAATATGATCTCAAGCTTGTTTCCTTTTTAGGATGTTCTTGTAAAAGAAAACTGCATGTAGGTGTAGAAGGGATAGGTATGATACGACCGTTCCTAGGTTGCAACAAAATTGCACAACATTGGCATATCTTTCCAACCTACTCTTAAATTTTGCACCATTTTTTTCTCCTAACTATGAACCATACGTACATGCCTTTGCAAACTATTCTTGTAGAAGAAAAATATACTGAGATGGTTCTAGCAAGAGTGGTGTTCCATGGATTGTGAATTGCAATATTCAATTTCTATGCCGCTTCACGTGCAACATTGCTAACATATTGAATGTGTTCTCAAATGCATCACACCATTTATATTTGGACGAAACCATTATCATTCTAGGATACTTCAGTGTTGACATGCTACAAAATAGTGGCATAACAAATAATTGGACAACTACATGTGCAATCACAATGTCTGTTTTCTTTTGGTTAAGATAAAACATGTGCAAAACACACTTATTAACCATATATGGTGAAATGTGCCATATCACAATACAACCTCTTTATCCTATACACAGACTGGTCTAACCACGAAACAATTTGTCTTGTACTTGAAATATAAAGTATACATCAAAGATATTGCAAAATTATACTTTCATGTCTCAAAGAATATATGGATACTTTGTTGCACAAAACCAAATCATTCTATGACCATGCGATTTCTTAATATTTTATGGCTTGTAATATATTTTGGACAGGAAAAATTCTATATAATTACAACCATGGATCAAGAAAAGAAAAGGTTCATGTTTCTAACTCTCATTTATTCTATTCCTTTGATTCTCATTTACTGTATGTACATATTACTTGTTCTCCCCTGCATACCAACTTCCATTCATGTTCATTGGATTTTATGTGTTCCCACATTGAAACACACAGAATAACTAGATAGATGAAGGACTCTTTACCGCAAATGTAGAAGAGGAGATACAAAGGTGTATGCTTGTACTCTTATTTCATATTCCATTGTTTTGTATTTCATTTATTGTCTGTATATGTGTTCTATTGCTTTCCACCTAATTTATTGTATGTAGATACTATGTATCTTCCTACATAATAACTTATCTTCATGTCAATTGTATTCCTTGTGCTGCAACATTGAAATAAATCGAACTCTGTTTATTTTTTTACATGTCTTCCTGCATACCAACTTACCTTCATGTCCATTTTATTTTCTTCATTGCTACATTTAAACAAATATAATAACTGGAGAAGACGAGGGACTCTTTGTCGCAAATGTAGAAGAGGAGATACAGAGCTGCATGTTTCTACTATTATTTCATATTCCATTGTTTAGTATTTCATTTATTGTTTGTATATGTGTTCTACTTATTTGCACCTTGTTTATTGTATGTAGATACTACATATCTTCATACATAGTAACTTATATTTATGTGAATTGTATTCTCCGTGCTGCTACATTGAAATAAATAGAACTGTATTTCTTTTTTTACATGTCTTTATATATACTAACTTACCTTCATGTACACTGTATTTTCTCTGTTTCTACATTGAAAGAAACATAGTAGTTGGACAAGAATATGAATTCTTATATGCCACAATAGAGGGGGCTGAAGTACAATCTTCGAAAAGGTATACCAACTGTGATAGTAAATCAAGCACACAAAATGAGTAGGTGCATATAATATTGGACTAGAAACGATGATTTGGAAACAATGGGCCTTCGTTGAGACTTCCCTCTTCCAAACATTTCTCTCCCCATTTATATTTTCCCACTCTCTATTATCCTCCTTTTTTCTCTCTTCTATACTTAACTGAATTCCTCTTTGTTTTTCTCTTCTAATTTCTCTTTCTGGTTGCTTTACTTAGTCGTCTTTCCGAAAATGTCTAGGTGCATGGGTTGGCGAACTCATGAGTTCACATTTATACTCATGCTTCTATATCATGACTCCGACCGACGACCTCCTCATTCCATACTTAGCCACTTTTTCGATCACGAGTTCCCAGGTTGGTGGGCTCAAGATTGCGCGTCTAGCTTCGAGGGTTCCACGATATACATATTGTCCGTCATACTCCCCCATCATGCCTTATTCCCTGTTACACATTTTTGCAGTCAAAAAATCTGAGGCATACAATTTGACCATCGGGTCCGCATGTTTCCTGAGTATCCCTTGACACCCTATTTTGTATTCCATCTCCTTTGAGCCTGTATGTGACATTCAGAAAAATTATGGACAATATACAAAGCACATTCTTATTTATTCCTTTTGTTGTTCATCTACACATGCTTGCATCAGAAAAAGTTGGACTAGTGACATGGCCATCAACAGTCAATCATCACAAACATCAACAACAGGACAAGGCAAAAGGTAAAGATTCATACATTGTGATTCTGATATGTTTACCAAACAAATATCCTGAGCTATTTATTCATCTATGCATGATAAATATGTTGATGTCATCTGCAACACATACTTTCCAGTTCACAAGAAGTATCGATGAGTGCAAGTGAGACGCCGAACATAGTGCAAGTTCCATAGACTAAGAGGTCTGGTTGCAAAACTCTGGCCTCCATACTTTATCCAAGTTGTGCGTCTACGTGTACATTTATGCCAGGAAAAAAATAAAACAATAAAATAATGCAGAATACTATTCACATTACTTTTCTTGTTCAAAAAATGTCACCAGGTCTAAACTTATAACACCCAAAATACTATCAATAGAAGGTTTGAACAGTCGTCGAACTGGACAAGTGTTCGTCGGGGACATAATGGTTCTCTATAGAACTTACTTGGACAAGGAAAACAAAACTATATCCATTATGTGTGATGACATGACAGACAATGAAGCCCTGATGACAGCCACACTGACTATCCCTACACAACTTGTCTAGAAACATGCAGAAAATATATTTCCAGGTAATGGGATATCCATTACAAATTTTAATATATTTCCCAAAGAAGTATATGACCGTGGTGATTGTGATCGGATTATATTGCCTAACGAAACAAGTATTGTGGAAAAAATTCCCGTGATTTGTTCAGAATATTGTTTTGTACTAGACACAACAATCAACCAACTTGCACAGAGCAATGACACTTACCTAATTAGAACCATTAGTGCAGTTTTCACACTCGCGAGAAAACTTGGCTCACAACACATTCTCTATATAAAATATGGAAATTCAGACAACGACAAGGCAATGGTACCGTTCTCCATATCCAGTTTTGTCCTTTACTTTCACATGTCCATTTATCTTGGTTATGTTACACAACTATTGCACTGTTCCATGTTGCAGCTGCAATTGTTCGACACCTATTCAAAGTTTTTCTTCAATGGAACAACAATTTCATAAAGGGAAATTTCCACTTATTCTCTTCAAAAATATAACAAAGAAAAAAGATGTTAAAGAAAGGATCTTTCACACAACCCAAGAAACATTTGTAACAGAATTGAGAACAAACATAGTACAGGATCTCAAGAAACAAACTAGCTCGACAACTATTGTGCATATACATCTACAATTTCATCCTCACTTTGCTCATACAAATTGCCTTCACTAATTTTCTGCAGCTTTTTGTTTTTGTTGTGCAGTTGTATATTGTATTTTTCATTATATTAACTTCTATGCTCACGTTCCCAGGTTGAGGGTGTTTTGGTTGCAATGAATGTGTACTCGACCCCATTCGAGCCTGTATATTCCAAATGAAACTCTCATGCTTCCGCCTTTCCTTTCATAAATGATGGTATGATTGATTGTCTACGATGCCGTAAAAAAATCCCTTACATATATAGACATTGCCTCAACGCTGCAATCCAAACTGTCTCAAATGCAATCGTACATTGTACAATTAGACAACCTATGTTACAATATGTGCTTCTTGGGCTAGAAGAATTTCCATATGAAGTATACCTACAGAAAAATGAAAACAATGTCTACATGTTGTGCGATTTTCAGATCCATAGCAAATTTACCATAAATGAGGACAATGCAATACTGCATGTCAACTGGAAAAAAATAAAAAATAAAAATAAAATAAAATAAAAAATCATATGAAGCATTGGCAAGAAACGAAACAATCGCATGTGTATCTTTCCATGCCACCCAATGAGGATATGAATAGAATTTTGCAGTTCCATGGCAAATTGAATAGGAAGCGCATAAGATTGTTCAGTCTAGAAATGGGAAGCATGAGGACAAACACCATACAAAGTATCCAACTGTGAATAAATAAGGCCCATCCTTTGAACCGTTGAAATGGCTTACTCCTCTGAATGGAACCATCAGGCATTTCCAATAATATTGGAAATTTGGAATTGTTAGAATTGGTAGTGATAGAACAAAGAAATATCAGAAGCAAATGTCCATAGTGATCTTTCTTCATGGTAAAATAATAATCGACAACTTTCTTGGTGCCCATTTGGAGGTTTGTTTATAGTTGGGATACAATGTCGAATATTTGCTATTTTTGTGTTGTCTTGTGTTTGGAAGACTTTTGTTCATGTGCTTTGCTGTTGTATTTTAGGTTTCTCATGGGCCCGGTTATTTTCTCATGGGAACATATACCACGTGTAAGAGAAAACGAATGCCACATGTGTTTTTTTTATATCAAATTGTTTGATGCATAGGTCGATGCTTGTTTCTCTATGGACCCTTGTGGGATCTCCCTTGGTGCCTTGTGTTTTCATGTGTTTCCTTGTACCTCGACTTTCAATACATTTGGTGTTTACTTGGCTCTTGGTTGTAGGCTTCGTTCTGGAAAATTAATGATACATTCAGGATCTTGGCGGCTTTTATATGATCTTAAAGAATATACAGGACCTGTTTTGCCTTTTAATATAATCTCTCTGATGCAAATGTAGTATGTGGCCCATTTTAGAACTTTTACTTGATCAATGATCTTACCAAAATTCATCTTCAGAAATATTTTTAAATAAAAGGATATATGTTATGTGAAGTGCAATGGAACTATCATATCAACCACAGAAAATTAAAATTCAAATTCATCTTAAAATTCAAATTTGTCATTGTTATACTTACGGTGAAGTTGACAGTACAACAATTTTACTTAAACATCCCAAAATTGATTTTCCTGTAGCTTTTCGATGCTTCTCTTATGAAAACACATCCTATAAACTATAAGCATGACTCACTTTATCTATTCCTTGATTGAAGAGCATGTTCACCTGTTTAATGCACTTCATAGCTACTGTTAAGACCATCAATGGGGATTTCTTAACACCAATTCCCACTTTCAAAAATTTCCATCCCCTTTCTTTTTTCCCTCTGCTTTCCCTTTCTGGTTACTTACTCATTTTTCAGAAAATGTCTAGGTGCGCAGGTTGGAAAATTCACGTGTTCAGATTTTCACTGATTCTTTTACATCATGAGTCTGACTGACTGCTTCCCCGTTCCATATTCAACAAAATTTTTGGACTGAGGGTTCCTGGGTAGGCTGGCTCAACATTGTGTTTCCATTGTTCTGTCGCCTGCAAACAACATCTAGACTTCCCTGATCTACAAATTGACAACCAAATTCCCCTTTCTTTTTCTCCTTTACTTTCCCTTTCTGGTTACTTAGTTGTTTTCCCTAATGTCTCATTATTTTATATACAACACCCGAAGTTCCACAATATAAAAATTGACCGTTGAAGTCCGTCATTGTATCGTGTTTTGTGTTACACATTTTGCAATCAAAACTTGGGATATATACAATTTGACCATCGGGCCCTGACATCTCCTAAGTATAACTTGTGGCCCTATTTTCAAGCCCGTCAATATGCCATGTTCTGAATATGTCTCATGCTTTTATATCACGAGTCTGACCAACCGCTTCCCCATTGCATACTTGGCCACTATTTCCATCGTCGGTTCCCGCCCAGGCTTGCTCAACATTGCGCTTCCATTTTTCTATGACCTACAAACAACACCCAAAATTCCACGATATGCAAATTGACCACCGAAATTCTCCATTGTTCCATGTTCTATGTTACACATTTTGCAGTCAAAAGTTCGAAGATGTGGAATTTGACCATCGGCCCCTCACGTCTCTTGAGTATAACTTGTGACCCTATTTTGAAGCTCGACATAACACTTTCCATACTTGGCCATTTCTTGGAATCTCTTTCGTGAGTTGACGGGTTGAAGAAATGTTCAATGCTTAATTTTTGTTCGCCATCCCCGCCGCCTTCACACTTCTTTATAGATATGAAATTATTAATCTTTAATGCTAATAACTCATCGTGAAGGAACCGTTAAGATTGTCAATAATGTTTGAAAGGTTGGAGGAGATCTGTCATTAATACAAATTGAACCAAGATTTGTGGAGGGTTGTGTTATCCTTTCCAAGTGTTCATTTCAAGCATCATGTAATCTCTTTTGTGCGTCATCTTGATTATGTCTTCACAAAATATCTAATCCTTAATCGCTCTTTGCCATCACCACCACCTTTTCACTTTTTTCTAAATATGAAATTAGTAAGATTTAATGGTAACAAATAATTATGCATGAACCATAGAGATTGTCATTGATAAGCAAAAGGCTCGAGGATATCTCCTATTGATACACATTAAACCAAGATTTGTGAAGGTTTATATTATCCCTTTCGAATGTTCATTTCAAACATCATCTGGAGAAAATAAACAATCTCGTTAATTTATGGTAGCAGTTCAACAACAGTTATGTCTAGATAGAGTAAACACCTCTGGGCATGATGACCAGAAGTTCCAGTGCTCTAGGGCATAGTCTTACTACTCATCTCCCTTCGCCCAGAAATAAAAAAGGAGATAGTCCCTTGGTGTACCGAGATATATATTTCAAGCCAAATAATTCCAAAGAAACCCCCCCTAATCAGACAACCCACCCTCCTGCGTTGATGGTTGGTGTAGAGGTTGATGTGATCGATTTTGAGCAAGAAGAATCTGATCTGATGGACGATGATTTGATGATGGATGATAGAAATGCAGGCGTTGTTCCCACTCCTATGCCCAAATTGAAATAAAAAATAACGGGGGGCACTTCCTGGCTCAATGATGGCGACCCTGAAAATACCAAAGGAAGGGGTTTTAGAAAAGAAACCAATGCCGAACTAAATAGTCACTTTGCAACTCGAGAGTAGGAATTCCATAGGCCCAAATTAGTCCATTCTAGGAAGAATTATTTCACTGTAAGGAAATGCTCTCTTGATGCGCCCAGAGATATATTTCAAGCCAAATAATTATTCAATTGTGGGACCACTCTCATGTTCTCTGGATACACAATTAACATCTTAAGGGATGAGGACCAGAACTCCCACTGGTGCAAGGAATATTCCTACTACTCATCTCATTCTGCCCAGAACAGACTAATTTGGGCCTATGGAATTGCTCATGCAGCCTGTGTCCCTGAATTATTTTCCTATAAGGAGGGGGTCTCTTGGTCCCCTTCCACCCAGAACGAATTAATTTGTAACTCTCAAATTTCTCATGCAGGTTGTGTCCCTGAAGTATTTGAATGTAAGGAGGTGGTCTCTTGGTGTGTCCTCACTTTCAGTTTCGTGCTCTTCTGCTTTCCCTACAACGCTTTTTCTCTTCTTCCTCACGGAAATCTTCTAAGAACTATACATTTTACCACAAGGATGGGTTCTTATGTCCTCTTGTGTTTTAATAATATAGGGTTGCTTTCTTACTGGGGTGGGCCATTGGAGTGATGTTGTGGGATGTCGTTCTCTTGGCAGTAGTGGTCGCGAATTGGAAACTCTTCTCATCGGGGCCTTTTCCCTGTTATTTGTACAATTTAGTGGTGCTTTGCAATGTGTCTAGGTCACCAGCGTTAGGAGTAGGAGGGTTGTTGACCTGCTTCAAGCCAAAGAATTATTCCATTGCAGAACCACTCTCCTGTTTCTTTGTCACCTAAGGTCTTCCACAAGATATTGAGATTGTGGAAGCCAACATTGACCTTCTGAGGAGAAGACTACAAGGACTTCCTAAAAAAGCATGGTAATGATTTTTGTATGCATGTTGGTGAGAATATCGATGGCTCCTGCATGTTGTCACACTAGAGGAACAACACAAAATTGTATGCATGTTTTTTTTGTTTTTTTTTGTAGCTCCTGTACCTGTATTTATGATAAATATGTTCAATGCTTCGGTGCAAAGAACTCAGTCCAATGTTTATGGATAAATATAAACTTCCCAGTAATTTATTTATGGATTTACTATTAAAAAAATTTCCTTGGAATCTTGGTCGTTGCTTCTTTGTTGGATTTAACACCTCTTCTCATTTGCATGCTTCGATAATCTCGTAATTCTTGAATATTGTATTGGCTCAAGTAATTTGATCTAATATGGAGCATTGAACTATTATATGACAATGCATTGTGTCGGTCCCATCATGATTCTATGGAAATATAAATGAATTTAATACAATTTCAAACCAACATTCAATTCTATTCGTAATGCAGATAAAACATAGCAACACTAATTCATGATGCGGCAGTTGGGGCCCCTCCCTAGAAGTTTCATTTTCATCTCAACCTTGTTGAACAAACAATTTCTTATTTCCCTTTCGCTTCCTTGATTCATTTACTCCAAAAGGAAACATTTTATTATTTTTTCATCCCTTGGCCTCTATTTAAGCACTTTAGCTTTATTAATGAAACTACCAAATTTCTTCTTTGCGAATTAAAAAAAAATAAATTGATATATTGTGGCTGAAGTCAAATGGGACTATGAAATAAACCACAATATTAAAATTCAAGTTCGTCATTGTTATTTATAGATATGAAATTATTAATATTTAATGCTAACAACTCATCATGCAATAAGTTTAATACTTAAAATAATATGTCAAAGTCATTGAAGAATGTATCAAGAACACAATTACTCCCACAAGTTGCAATAGAAACGAATCTTCATCAATGCATTTGCTCACACACTTTTTAATGGTACAATCACAATAGAAAACGAGTAAGTGGATAAAAGATTGGGCTAGAAAATGATGGTTTTGCAACAATAGGGCTTGTTTGAGACCAATTCCCGCTTAGGAAAATTTCCCTCCGCTTTTCTATTTTCCCACTCTCTTTTATCCCCTTATTTTCTCTCTTCTATACTTAACCAAATTCCCCTTTCTTTTTCCTCTGTAATTTATCTTTCTGGTTACTTAGTCATTTTTTCGAAAATGTCTTGTTGCACGGGTTGGAGGACTCACGGGTTCACATTTTCACTCATTCTTTTATATCACGATTCTGACTGAGCGCTTCCCATTTCCATACCTAGCCACTTTTCGATCACAGGTTCCCACATATGCGGTCTCTAAATTGCACTTCCATTGTTCCATGGTCTGCAAACAACACCTGGGCTTCTGCAATATACAAATTGACTTATGGACTCCCACATCATCCCCTCTTTCATGTTACACATTTTTCACTCAAAAGTTCCAAGACATACAATTTGATCGTCGAGGCCTCACGTCTCCTTGGGAACCCTTGTCACCCTATTTTGAAGCTTGTCTGACTTCTTTCCACACTTGGCCATTTCTTCTAATCTCTTTTGCGGATCGTTGGGTTGGCGGGTTCAGAAAATTTCCAATTCCTAGTCGGTGTTTCCTGTGCCTACCACCTTCACACTTCTTTCCAAGTATATGCAACAAGTATACAACTTGTCCATAAACATGTAGAAAATATCTTGCCAGGAAATGGGATATATATTATAGATTTCAATATATTATCCCTTATTTTCCCTCTTCTATACGTAACCAAATTCTCGTTTCTTTTTCCCCTCTACTTAGTCATTTTTCCAAAAATGTCTAATTGCGCGGGTTGGTGGACTCATGGATTCACATTTACACTCGTACTTTTATATCGCGACTCCGACCGACCGCTTCCCCATTCCGTACCTACCCACTTTTCCGATTGTGGATTCCCAGGAAAGAGGGCTCTAGATTGCACTTCCATTGTTTCGTGACCTGCAAACAACACCCAGACTTCCGGGATATACAAATTCACTGACAGACTCCCACATCATACCCTCTTCTGTGTTACATAGTTTTCAATCAAAAGTTATGAGACATACAATTTGACCATTGGGTCCTCATGTCTCCTAGGAAACTATTGTCACCCCATTTTGAATCTCGTCTGTCCACTTACCATACTTGGCCATTTCTTGGAATGCCTTTCGTAGATTGTTGGGTTGGCAGGTTCACGAAATATCCAATTCCTAATCGTTGTCTGCCACCTTCACACTTCTTTCCAAGTATGCAATAACCGAGGTTTAATGTTAACATCTCACCATGCAACAACCGTAAATATTTTCATTGATTACTAAAATCCTTGAGGAGACAGTCAGACTGACTATCCCTACACAACTTGTCCAAAAACATGCAGAAAAGATCATGCCAGGTAATGGGATATCTATTACAAATTTCAATATATTAGCGAAAACGAGTCTGAACGAACGTTTCCCTATTCCATACTTAGCCACTTTTTCGATTGCGAATTCCCAGAGAGGCAGGCTCAAGATTGCATTTCAATTGTTTCGTGACCT
>ML781492.1:34423-49317 GCA_009831015.1 Picea engelmannii
TTCACATACTCATTGTACTCTTCAAGTCTGGGAGGAAAGTTGGGAACAAATACGTGATCATTCACATCCACTTATGTTTTCTTCCACTGGGCAACTCCCTTGGCATCCTTCATCTACGACCACAGGATAATGCTCCTTGTTAGTTCAAAATAATAAATCCAGAACATATATGCATGTGCATTCACAAATCCTCCATTAATATAAAAAGTAGGAAAGAGTTGAATATATGATACCATGATGCAAGAGAATCACGGGTTCTGAGGCAAGAGTATATCCCAGAGGGCTTGCTTGAAGTGAGAGACATCAATGGGCTGGTCGAACTCAAGGATAATGAGCACACCAGGTGAAAATTCTTCATTGTTGAGAATAAACCCCATCGGACTTACAAGAGATGTTGATTGGCAATTCATTGCTTGATATTCTACCTCAGAATCACCGTGAAATTCCATGGCCCCCTACTGAAATGAATTGGGTGCATGAAGAAACGGATCGCAGCGTGCAATCTCAACGCCAAGGTTGGGAAAAAATGAAGTGGATGGATTGATTTTATGGGGTGATTAGAGGAAAAAATAAGTGGATCGATTGATTTTATGGGGTGATTGGAGGGAAGTTATTTCGTAATTACGAACCATTGGTGGGAGTTGGTGGATGAAGTTATTTCATATTAACAAACCATTAATACTATCACAGCCGCTAACTCGCGGCTGAGAATGCCGAGAACGTCGAAAGATATCCCTGCTGGAAAATGAAACGTTCGGTGGGTCGGCCAGTCATCCAATATGAAACGCGTGTATAGTTGAGATGTACGGAGAGCTGAGAAGTTGAAGTAGTGCCCATTGCCAATAGATATACGCTTTTTGGCGTATTAATTCCCTTAAAACATGTGCCTGACGCTTTGGTAGTTGGAGATACTAACATAGTCAGAGTTGGAATAAAATTAAAAGTTTCCCATTATTTTTTTTAAGTTCTCTCCTCCATAATCATTCTTAGTCAAAAATGTCAATTCCAAGTAAACATGAGGAGAAGTGGATTTTGAATGTCAATTCCAAGTAAACATGAGGAGAAGTGGATTTTGAAGTTGATAGCGTATATGGTTTAAAATAATTGAATCCTTGTTTATAAGTAATCGATTGTTTTGTCATTTGCTTAATTTTTAGTGTTTTTTTTTTATGTTTATCTTTTATTATATATTATACTAATTTGATTTGGTGTTTGGTTTAAAAGTGATTTTAAAAATAGATTATTATTATTATTATACAAAAAGAGATAGATATAGATATATAAAATAATTGAAAATAAAAATTATTATTTAATCTATAGGTTATAGATGTTTTTTACATCCTAGTGTGATGGAAATGTGTGATTCTTTTATTGTTTAACAGAGTTAACAGATGACATTTAGAAAAATATTAATAACAAAAAAATATTTCAATCTATGTTATAAACAAACTAGCATACCTACAAGGGAAAGAGAAGACCTAATTGAATCCAGATGATATATTGTTTGAAGATAAGAGAAGTGTGTTGGATGGTTCATGAATAAGTAATACAAGATCCATTGAATATGGTCCATGGATAATGTATTAAAATGATCTTTCATATGGTTATGTTTCAATGAAAAGCCTTCTATTTGGTACTATTTGTGATAGACAATTACTTATATGCATGGGAAGGGGGCACTTGAGTGGTTAACAAAAAAAACGACATTCCCAAATAGATGCATATGAAGTTGCAAAGTAAAAAGAGACTTGATAAAAAACTAACTTGGTTTGACAAAGAAGACATCAAAACAAATGTGGATATCACCATAGTTTGAGAAAAGTAAGAAGTAATGAATCAGAGGATTTGATTTTAGGAATTGATTAATAGGTTAAGATCACATCATGTTAAATTTAACCTACTATGGTGTGAGCAAATATGGAAAGGAAAAACAAGGAGTTTGGGTTCAATTTTGTTTTAGGAGTCTGAACTTGAAAAAAGGTTTCAGGTTAGAAAGGGTTTTGCTAGATCCAAGTATGATATATCAAGGAGAAATGATGATCTTTTTGTTAGAAGCAAGTAAAAGTTGTTGTCCATTCATAATTCATATTATGTGGGGTTTCAACTAAATTAGCAAGTGCTACTCACTCCTTAACTTGATAAGAGGTTCAAGTTTTTCTAGTTTTGTGGGAAAATCCCTTTTACTTTTGGTGATTCTCTTTGAATTCCATATGTAACGACCTCCCTAGTCGGCACGTCAACAACTCTATGACAGGTGCAATTTTTTTTTTGTTTTAAAAGTGTGTGCACGCGTGTCAAAAGGAACAGACATACTTGACTCTACATCGCCACCTGACAACTAACAAGACGCAACCACGATGATCACAACAAGAAGACATAAGGCACACAACAAGTAACTGCAGACATTTAACGACATACTGGGTTATGCACAGTGCGAACACAGAAGGAAGAATCCACAGTGGTAGATTTTACTATTTCTACATAGGAAAGCAGGACGTTTAATCTTAGTTCTCTGCTCCTGAGAGAGAGAAGGTCAGATAGGCTCCTAGCCGACTGCTCAGGCAGAAACTAATAATCTTCGTCTGGTGTGTCGCAAGAGTGGAAGCCCTGCCTTTAAAGGGCCCGAGACTCTTGATACGACACTGGATTCTTTACACAAAAATAATCACACACATAGACTTATATACTAAGGCTACATGGAGGTGTCTACATGCAAGTCTTTAACTTTGTCATATAACATTTTGGTCAGAATTATGGAGCTAACCATAGCCTAAGATGAGTGAAACAATGTATTTTGGAGTTTCATGCATAGACCTTTAGTGATTCCTTTGATACTTGAAATTAAAAAGAGTTGGCAAAGAGTTTAACATCCACCATATTACATTAAAAAAATATTAATCAAAAAATTAATAAATACAATGTTTTCCAATTTTTCATAGTTAAAAATCTCATTAATGAATCAAGATTCATATAYGGAAAGAAAAAAATCAAWTTTTTATTTATTATTAAATATTAAAAGAATAATAAACTTTATGCAAAACTTTAACTAGTTAACCGTTATGTTAATATATATATATATATATATATATATATATATATATATATATATATATATATATTACGATGGTCCTCGAATAATTTAATTGGATGAAGACTCATTCAAGTATGTTCCAAATGCTTTAAAAGCAACAAAGGACCAAAGACCTTTGGACTATTTATGGTGTAGGGAACTCTTCGAAGTAGGCTCCTAAATATCATATTTAAAGATGAGAAAGCATCTTATATTACAGGTAGGTTAGAGGGTTTTAGGAAATATATGATTATTTAAAGTTTGGAACTAAGGTTTACATGTTGGCCTTTCTCGTCTATGTGGTCAAGCCTTAGAATTTTGATGCGATACCTGATATAAACCTATTGGTTATCAATGTAATAGAAGAGGAATTTGCTCTCAAATCTMTGAGGTATCAATGTAATAGAAGAGCAATTTTCTCTCAAATCTATGAGGGGAAAGGATATTGAATGATTTTTCCATTTTCGAAAACATCCGAGGAAGACAACATAGTAATTATTAGTATCAGATATAATTATTTAACTTTCCTTAATATGCCGCACATGTCTTGGCATGAATAATATAAAGTCTCGGCATGGATAATATAAAATGTTAATAGCTTTGCAACTATTATCTACATGCAGAACTTATGTTTCTTCTTTAGGTTCCATGTAATTATATGTTGTATATTTATTACCCCATCATTTATTTACGGACTATGTTGAGACTGCTTGTGACCTTGGGAATTACTTGTATTTTTTGGAAACATTTGAATGTTGTTAACCTTTCTTTTCCTCTTACATCGATGAAACCAAAATTTTCATTATTTTAGTTTCTTTCATAGTGTTCCACTAACTCCTAATGCTGACGATATAATGATTTCTGATCACTATATCGTCAACATTACTATCAAATATTGTTGGTTCTAATCTCATCTAAACTACTCCTGAAGGTTTGACATTAATAGTTTTCTTACTTTTTAAGATTGTTTTGATTACAAATCAATCCATAAAAAACCCATGGAGACTCCATAAAAAACCCATGGAGACTATGCATGGCCATGGTGTGAAAGGGTGTGGGAATTTAAGACAAAGAAGATAAATTATATGTGACTTTGAACTGCATATTTTCACCATCCATTTTTTCATTTATGTGGGAAGTTGAGAAGGTTTGCATCAATGTATTGCTAACTTAAATAAGGGTTTTTCAGAATCGCAAAAGTGTCGGCATGAGAATCAAGAAAAAACCAAAACAATTAATCGTATAATGCATTTCATTTAGGCATTTCTGTGTAAGGGTAGTTGAAGGTTGAATTCATAACTTTAAATCATTTTTTTTTAACGAGTATCGTAACTTATAATATAATACCCTCGTTTCTGGGAGATCTTGAGGTTGAATTCGTACTATTGCAGACGTCTTGATGGGATCTTTCCGCGGCCTCTGAGAAGAAAGGTTGGTCTCCATTGAAGCACACGACCAAGGAAAAGGAATCCACCAAGAAGGCCATCATGGCCTAAGAGATCACCCAGGGCGTTGTATCTTCTTCATCCATTGATGATAAGATTACTAAGTTCTAGAAGAATTCCTTAGAGTTCGAACCCAAGGTCGTCGCTTTTTGGAAGGATGGAAACCATGTTCCCTTCTTGTTTCTTTCCCGATCCCCAAACTTGGTATTGAATGAGTCTAGAAGAGTCGTCATTACATAGATTTTGTGCAACGTGTTATGGACCATGGTCACCTTGACGTCAGACGATTTGTTTCCATTGGTTTATCTTTTCACGAACAAAGTGGCTCTGCACATGAGGGGGTGGATTTTGGAATTGGGGATGTTGGAATTATTAAATCCCTTGTTAAGGCTTTTGGGAGAAAGGAAGACTAGGTCTAGAGCCAGATGAAATGTATTTTTTTATAGTCTGGACAATTTTGAGAAAAATGCCTTGCAAATATAACTGATTCTCGGCACATGACCTATCTCCCTAGATATAAAAGAAAACTATAAATACTATTAATCCTTCTAGTGTTGGTCATGAGGAACCTAATAAGGATATGGGCTTGTGACATCCCCAGAAAAAATATTCCACCCATGGTTAATTCACAATAGGAAGATAGAAGGAGCCACCATGACGATGAGATATCCATGTCACCACTATAAGAATATATGCATTCCGTGCCTCCATAGTCTCCATTATCTGCTTTAACTAATGAAAATCCTCATCCTTGGGAAACATATCCATAGCTACCATGGTTTTGCCATGCCAATAAAGTTTTAGGTTTCATAAGTAATTCGATTTTTGAGTCCTAGTACAACCAAGATCTTGAATCTAGTCACCCACCTGATGCTCCACATCCTCATCATCTTTAAACTCCCTTACCAATCAGACCTCATCCTCCAACGTCAACATGGTGGCCTTATCTTCTTTAGGCACAAATTGCTAATAAAAGTTTGCAGCTGCAACCACTACCATGACATCCAACAACAAGCCAATAGTAGAGGAATGTGGTTTGTGTCCTTGGGGAGCCATAATGATAGAAACCAAGATACAAAAGTGTAGAACAGAGTTCCAGTAAAATCATAGCACATCCCAACAAACCATAACATAGTAACAACCATGTCTTCCCCTGCCTATTTATCTGCCAAGGAATTGGAATGCCTTCCTCTGACAGACGTACCAAGCTTTCATAGCTCGATCTAGGCATGAACATATTCATTATGAAAGGTCATGAACCTATCCTCTAGCTTGTGCAAGATTTTGTTCCCATGTGACCGCCTAACCTCATCATAACCATAATTGACACTTCTTCTCTGCATTAGTACAAACCTCTCATCAACACTATCATGTGGGTCGTCTGAGATTTCATTTTGATCTTCCCCTCAGACCTCTCTATTAACTGCCGTAACCCTTTGATCTTCCTAGAGTATAGCCTAATCATTAACCTTGATGATTTGTAGAACCGTCAAAATGACAACATTATCAACAACCAGGGAAAGTGAAGCGGCCACCTATGGTCTCAGGATGGGTGTGGGCACCTCTGTGGAGGCCGTATTAACTTGTGGTTGTGGTGACACCCCATTTGGAGGTAAATTTATTAATTTTTAAAATATATGTTTATATAAAATTTATTTTTCAATTTTGTTTAGTTTTAAAATAAAGTAAATTATTATATTATTATTATTATTTTATTTAACTGAAAAAATATGACATGACTTGTCAGATCATTTCACCCTATATTGTGAAGTAAATTTCACTTTTCTCCCACCTATCCAAGATGTAGTGTGTGTCTCTCAATAATCCATAAATTATAAAATGCAAAGCATGTGAAATCGATGCCATACACCAAATGATGTAGGGGAGCATCTCGTAGGAGTGTTCTTCCTCGTGAAACTTGTCCACTTTTTGGAAGCTGGAAGGAATCTTGTTTGTGAAAGTTGTTAGTAGAAAATATAATAATATGTAAATGCAAGTAACATCTCAAAAGAAAAAACTCTAACATGTACATAAACCTTTCTGAACATGTTATTCAAGGGAAGGAACTTTTATCTCTTCATAAACCTCTGGAACCTATTTATTTATTTATTGGTGATGTGAATCTGGATTTAAAAAATGACAGAATGTAGTTGAAAACAACATGTTGGAAAAATTATGTTGTTGGCCACTCGGTTAAAATTTCATAGGGAAAATTATTAATGAGTACTAGTATGAATCTGATCATCTGAATGTACTGTAATTCATACTTACAATTCACTTATTCTTATAGGATAAACAACCCGATATTATGGCCAAAGTGTGAAATATGGAAATAAAGTTTTAAAAAACTCGTGGAAGGGTGAAAAACTCATGAAGGCTCAGAGTGTCGGAGTCTGGTAGATTATTGTTGAGAAGAATTGAGATTATTTTGGTTTATTTGTAGAGTACATATGGAGTGGAGTGGAGAATTGATCTTAAAGTACATATGGAGTGGAGATATGAATTTCAAATTGGAAATGTGATGGCAACTCAAATCCAACTCTTACAATGCATCTTAATAATATCAGATATGAATTTATATATCTATATCCACATAGTTAACAAACTTTGGGAATGAGACAAGGGTTTCATCATAATAACTTGACAGGATTTAGATCTATAATATCCCAACGGAGCTGTGAAAATAAGTCCTTAATGGAGCATAGCATTTCACTCACGAAATCCAATGACCCTTTCACGTGATTCGACTCTTTTGATGAGAATAACGACAACCGGCTTCCAACTCTCTCTCTCATCGACCCTGGATAGTCTATGAAAAATAGCAGATCAATGAACTTGCAAGCATTGTGATATTACTCTTGTTGTATAGTCGTTGAGTATAAGTATTATGATTTGTGATCTCCATGATGCATGATGGATAATAAAGGTTTAATTCCATGCCATGTACCATCCCAAATGGAAATCACAAACACTATTGATCAAAGCATGGAGAAGATATTGTTATGAAAAAAGTCAAAATTTAAATGAAAAAGTCTAAATTTATTCGATTCCAATTAATGCCCATTTTGATATCAAATATTACCTACCAAGCAACCACAACCACTTTCAGGTTTCCAGACCGAATCCTTGCCCAAAAAATTAAATCGAAGATGGATATTGAGTTGTTCCCATCTTCGAGTACGTGTTAGGCACCATGGAATGGAAATTGAGTTGTTTTGGCCTTCAACTACGTGTTAGACACCATGGATTTTCCTCATGAACAATCAGGTGATTGTCTATCATATATTACATCCCTCCACGAACTTGGGAAAGTGTATCATATATATCTATTAAACGACATCGTATATATGCAGTGAAAATGATAAGGGTGATGGTGCAACAGGGAAGTGGAGGAAGGTGCAGTGTGTTAGAACACCTATAATTTTGAGCTTTTGAAATTTAGTTTTTGCCGCTTAGAAATAAAAAAAATTATCCAAAAAGAAAAAAACTTATAGAATTTCCTTTTAATTTTAAAATAAATCCATTGGCTGTTATTTATCAATAAGGAACTTATAATATCTATCATCGATGAGTTACTCTAATTTGATCGAATGATCCTAATGATCTCCGAAGTTTAGAAGTTGCCTAAGTTTTAAAAGAAAATCTTTAATGGTTTCTTTGAAGCTTCGCACTTACAATATTCCAACAAATCTAAAAAAAAAAAAAAAAACCTGAAACTACAAAGTCGCGGAGATAGTCACTCATGATAATTCCTAAAGGCATGCGGATGCATCATGGGACACGTGTCTTTTAAATATTTTCTTGGGTTGACATGTAGCACTTATTTTTGACATTTACGTTGGATGATTCACATGTTTTTAGGTGACATGTGGTACCTCTCTTTTCTTAACACATCATCAAGAATGGCATCATATATGCCATGTCACTCCGAGAGATTGCCCTTCGGGATTTTTAAGAAATATTGAGTTCAAAAACCGATGAAGTATCAAAGCGCTGAAGTAATGAATATTACAAAAAGTAATATGTGTTTTAAAGAGTTAATAAAACATTTAATAACTGAGGTTAATCATGATTAATTATTAATTAATCACTCTGTAGTTTCGTACTTTGGGTAATTTCTACCTTGTCATAATCAATCTTCCGAAAACTGAACCCTCAAAGTGTTAATGACATTTATGATTGACTAAGGTTAATGATTTCAATAAAGATTGTGAATCACGAGGTAATAAATTTCATTATTTTTTTAATATATTCTTAGTCAATAGATCTATACGAAGACCGATAGAATTTATGAATAAATCTCTTCGAATTTAAAAATCATTTTACCATTTGAAATTAATAGTTTTTCATTCAGTGAAGAGCTTATAGACTTATCTTGTTATAGGAAGGATAATTTTATTTCCTTAAGGATTATGACGCCATGAAAAGTTGCAAGGAAGCTTGATGGATCAAGTGATGATTCCAACCCAAATGCATACATTCTATCAGACACAACTCCATGAGTCACAGATTCCATTAAGTCCTAGAAGCAAGTTTATGATATTTTAAAGCATGAGATTATTAACTGTCCAGACAACTCTGTCGAGGAAGATGACGAGTCCCTTTTAGCCAAGCTTAGATTGGTAGCACAGTCAGAACTACATAATATTATTGCATGTCCTAAAATTATACCCTACAATGATTTGATAAATTGGGCTTTGGAACATATCAACCTCCAAACTAGAAGCATCATCAACCACCAGAAGACTGTCGTCAGATCTTTTCGACCGAAGAAACTACAAGTAATGTATAAGCTTTCCCCTACACCCAAATATACTTACAATGCATCATTTCTTCTAGATTTCATGAGAAAAGAATTACACTTCCCCTCTCTCTACACGTCACTTACACCATCTATCCCTACCACCTACATTTTCACATCCACTCATCCCATGTCCTTATTGGACACTTGTCCCCACGTCATCTTATTTGTGAACTATTACTCTTCCCTGTAACTGTTAGCCATCCCATAACAATCCAGCGTTGAGCTACCTATCCAATTACCACCCCCATATCTTCAATTGAAATTCTTTATCCCAGTAAACACATTCGAAGGGACAGATGGAAATGGAATTAGATGGAAAAGACAGGAAGGCAATGATTGTGGTGGCCTTAATGGACATGTGTACCTAGTTCAAAGAAAAAAGGAAAACGAGTACATCTGCGAGAAAATGAAGGGATAGATGAAGTGCCAGCACATCAAATCAAAACTCAAAAAATATCTACAAGTTGTCATTTCATTCAAATTGTATTATATTTTTAGGCAGATATTGTGGGAAGTCCAATGGTTTTCAGTTGAGACAATTTTTGTATAAATAGATAGATTTTATATCTATTCAAGGCGGCTTCTAGCCTAATGTAAATGAGAAAACAAAATTAATATCAATACAAATGCAGACAGAGATTCTAAGTTTCGTTCAATTTGAGTTATGTGATTCCTCTGTGTTTCCATCGCTCTGAATTTCTTTCTGTAGTTCTTGAAGAGTGAATGATTACAATTTATTAACATGTCTACTGTGATCATAATATATCATAAGTTCATTCAGTAACAAATTTTCCTCTGTTATTACTGTGAGTAAAACAAGACCTCTGACCTATGTGAATTATTGCATTTTTATCTCCTTTCAAGGGTGCATCTTCTACTTTTATTCTACTACAAACAAGGTAAGACTTATCTGTAATTGATACCTGACTTTGTTTTAACAGATTTGTAAATCATTTCTACATCATTTGACATTATAATTGTGACTCAGATAACGAGATGCAACCTCTGTATTGTCTTACCATTAATTTAATTTAAAGATTATTTCTCAGAAAACTGAAGGTAGAAAAAAGAACTTATAAAAACACTTCATTTTAAATCTTTGATGCCTGATGTTATTCTTTGAGACTTATAATCAATCTCAGGAACAACACAATGAAAAGGGTAAGGATAAGGGTGGTGGTGCAACAGGGTGGAGCATGGAAGTGGAGGGAGATCAAGTACAAGAGGAAAACATGAAAATATATGCACGTTATTTTAGATACCTGTCATGTTTTCATACACCCTCAACAGACGATGAAAATTCGGTGAGGAACCTCTCCTTAAGAAATGCCTTTACTGTAAATATTGCAATGTCCATATTAGATATTATTACCAACTAAATTCATCTAAGATTTATTATGTGTGGAGAAGGATCATGTTCTTTAAAGTGAACCTTTTTTTTAACTTGAAAAAATTTGAAAAACAAATTACACCTCTAAATTTAAAATTAGAGTTAAAATAAATTTATATCCATACTAATAAAATTGTTCTTTACAACTACACAAATATTATATTATAAAAAATATTTTGATATGATTTTTTCTTTTTGTAAGATAACATATTGTATTACCTTCTATATCCAAAAATTATAGTACGTTCAAGGAATCCTCATACATGGGCTGCCAATAAAGGAAGCCAACCCATGCACCAAGACTTGATTGTCTGAAAAAATAAGCCCAACAGGCCAAGATTTAAAATCATATCACAATTTGTCCTGGGAATTTCAAAACTAAAACCATATACGACCAAAACCAATAAAGAGTTGTATCTAGATAAGCATCCATGGACACAAAAAGTGATAACTAGACTAGATAAAAGAATTATTTGTCTGAAGTGTTTCCCTTGGGAATGCGCCTAGAGGATTCTGACCATTTAGAGGTCGTGCCAGATTGAAGGATTCTATATTGGTTGTGTTGTTGTTGTGGGGGAGTTGAGCATGAATCGAGCAACCAATCAATATTTCTTTCCATCCACTCTTGTCAAAACTTTTGGTCGGGCATATCACTTTGTAGCTAAAAAATTAGTTGTAGATGGTCCTTTGAGAACCAAAAAGTTGTATCCTTTTCCTCTTGATGATGGGAGTTTTCTCCTTCATCACGCTAATGGGAGCCCATACACATTCCTAGAGGTGGGGTTGTAACCTGCACACCCTCAATTGCATCCAAGCAAACCTCTGGGGGATCTTTAGCATAAGCTTCAACAGTTTTTGGGGGGCATGTCTTTCCACTCCACCTTGTATCCCCATGATTCCATCTCATTTTGAGTATTCGATGAACCCTGCTCCATTGTGTTTAAATACAATTTTTTAGGATCTCTATTGTCCTCACCTTCCATAGGGGAAGGGCTACGATGACGACCTCTGAAACCACAAAAAACTCCACCAGCTTTGTGCACTTTCCCTCTTTCCCATGGCATGTTTCCAAGGAAGAGGAACCAAAATGAATGAATAAGGAGAAAGAGATGTGAGTAGTACTGAGGGGAAATCAAAATGGAGATAATGGAAGAGAAGAAATTGTCTCCAAACATTATGCTCCCCATCCTTATTGAGTTATTACAAACTTCTCGAACCCCTATGAGTTTTCCCATCATCATAGTTGCACCCTTCAAAGGACTGTAAAAACCTTGTCATAACCCTATACCAAATATACGAAGGATGACCACCATCGTACCCCATTGAGTGAGCCACTGTGTGATATATCTGAGATAGAGAATAATACATGTGTCATCCATCAGTCTCAGGAGAAACGATGAGCAACAGAGGTTTATGTACATGGCCACCTGTATCATGTGTTTAATAGTCATAATAGCATCTCATTCGGGGGGATGTGCTCTAATCCAACCATTTATTTTCATTCCAGTAGCAGGGGATGTTCATGACTTTGATTTTCCTCACATACCAATCCTACTCTTTTCATTTGACCCCAACATTTTCCAATTTATTTTCAATCTTTTTAGCCTCCCACCGGATATGTGAAGGAATCAAAACAAGGTGAGGCAACAAAAGTGACATGAGAAACTCAATGTTGCATAAAAGTCTCCAATTGGGTGAGACCTTTGCAGGATCAAAGCCATGCAAGAGTTTTGTTAGCAGAGTGAGAATGACCTGTGAATCACCTTCTACTATAATATTATGATAACCTAGTTGGGAGGCCACTTGAATGACCTTGATCAAGGCCTAGAGCTCCACAAAGTTATTAGTATTGTATCACAGGTTGCCCGCAAGGATATTGCAAATATTTCTATTCTCATCTTTGAGAACTATGTTGAAGCTTGGGAGACCCATATTACCTTTGGATGCTCCATCAAAGTTGAGTTTGATAAATTCTAGAGGGGGCCTTTGTCATGAGACTAAACTGTGCATAGAAGGAGGACGAGAAGGATTCGAGACCTGAATTGAATTTGGACCTATTCCAACTTAGAAGAATAGATTTTTTATTAGGTTAACAAGTTAGATCCTCCTCTGACCATGTTTGAATTCTTACTGTTTCTTGCACATTTTTACAAATTTTGAGCCAGATTTGGGATTTTGTAGAGTATTTGGCACGGAAAATTCTTTGGTTTCTTTCCTTCCAGATGTTCAATACCATAAAACCTGGAAACAATTGCCATATTCTATTTAAGATGGGGTTTTTGAAGGATGGGGATTGTCATCATTCTATTTTGGTTATAATGTTGTCAAGTTTATGATCATAAGTGTGCATTTCCTAAACCACTTGATCCCATAGGAGAGAACCAAAGGGGTAGTGATTGAGGAGATGTTCCATTGTTTCATCTTGATGGAGGAATAGAGGGAAAATTGATGGTTCAATAAAACCCTCCTTCTTAAGGTTATCCCAGGTGAGAATATGATTTTAAACCAATAGCCATAGAAAAGTGTTTACCATGGGCCAAAGGTGGGATTTCCAAATTTTTCTCTATATGTCTTCGTTCGAAAGAAGGTGGAAATGAGCTTTGACAGAAAAAGCTTCTTTTATAGAGAAGACTCTTTTTGGTGAATGACCCCAATGAAGGATGTTTGGCCCATGGAAAATGCATATTTTTTTTAGAATTGTGTCCTTCTACCACAGGACAAGAATGAAATCCAAAGTTACTCCAAGGTCTATGTTGATCTAGATGGGTTTTGGTGGCCTCCCACCTATTCCAACTGGCTCATTTTCGCAGTTTTCAAGTTTGACAATTTTTTCCTAGTTTTTGGGTCCCTAACTTCCAGGGCCGTTTTGAGATCCTAAATAGTGTGTTTAGGGCTTGTCATAATCAATCTATTGACAAAGTCAAAGTCTTATGACAACGTGTTGTTTATTAATTGGGTTGGTTGTCATTGATGTCAACCCTTGAAGAAATTCTGGTAGCTCAAAGGTTTGGGTAATGGACCCAAGTTTGTTTTAAGTATAATGGTATGAGTTTTAATATATTTGAAGGTAAGACTATTCTAGATGGAAATTACATGTCATGTCATTTCCATTAGTACTCGGAATTTCACATAACTCCTCATGGTTGGAGAGTTATGGCCATGTGAATTTGGAGAACCCTCATGAGTGATCTAGATGGACACAAGTTTGTTTGATGTATAATGGTATGAGTTTTAATATATTTGAAGGTAAGGCTATTCTAGATGGATAGTACATGTCATTCCATTTCCAGTGGTATCTGGAACATTACATAACTCCTCATGGTTAGAGAGTTATGGCCATGTGAAGTTGAAGAACCCTCATGAGTAATCTAGAAGCCCCAAAAGGTCAAAGTAGTCAAAGTGGTTGAAAAGAAGAAATTATTTAAATAATAAAGTGAAGTGATGAGTGTACTATAGATCAAAGTGGATACAAAAGAAATTATTTTAATAAAAAATTTAATGGAGAAATTACTAAGTGGACAACTGGTTAGAAGTGGGTTATCCCTAAAATAAAGAAAGTGGTTTAATATGGTAAGAAGGTAACCCCTTGAGGAAGCTACATAAAAGTATAAATAAGAGGCAAGAGTCTCTCATTCAAATACACTTGAGCATATTGAATATCTACAAGTGACTGAGGTAACCAAAGGATATTTAAGGAAAATTTAAGAGGGAAGGTGAAGTAAAGAAGGTTGAAATTCAAGGGGGGATACATTCTCTTGATGATACTTTCTAAGGTATGTTATTTACTGGTCATCTCACCATTTTTTCATTAAATTTTATTCTAGAATGATTCAAATCGTAAAACATGGATTTCATTGAAGAAACATATCCAAGTAGCCATGATGAAAGTTTCAGCTTGTTGGTTTTTGTATTTTTGAAGTTACACTCCGTGGAAAATAGGGTTTGTGGTCAGTCCTAAAACTAGTCTAAAACATGTTTTTCAGGTAAAAACATCATAAATTATTCATAACAAATCCAAATTCAGTAAGAAAAAATGTATTGGTTAGAGTACAATCTGTAGTATTTTCTGTACCATTTTTAGATCCATACAACAAATATTATGTGCGGGGCACGCTCTACAAGTTCGCTCTCTAGAATAAGCCAAAATTCAACAAGGTATGCCATTTTTTCTATAACTCATTTTCT
>ML781492.1:72206-83243 GCA_009831015.1 Picea engelmannii
ACTCATCACTTCACTTTATTATTTACTTTTTAAAATCCCTTAAACCACTTTGACTACTTTGACCTTTTGGGGCTTCTAGATGACATGTGAGGGTCCTCCAACTTCGTAAGGCCATAACTCTCAAACCATGAGGAGTTATGTGACGTTCCACATACCACCAGAAATGGAATGACATTTACTATTAATATAGAATAGTATTTTCTGAAAATATATCATAACTCATATCGTTACCCATCAAACAAACTTGGGTCCATTACCCAAACCTGGGGTCTCCAACTTCTCATGTCCATAACTCTCTAACCATGAAGATTTATGTGACGTTATACGTACCACTGGAAATGGAATGACAAGAACTATAAATATAGGATAGTTTCACCAACAATTTCCTTGATCTTCATATCGTTATTCCACATACAAGCATGGGTCCTCCAACCATTCTTCTAGGATAACTTAATCCGCAAAGCGTCTTCCCGTGAGGGATTTCACCATAAGGATACCACTTTGTAGTTCATCCATTTGTGCACCTTATCAATCATTATAAGACAATAATGAGAGTATGGATCCTCCAACCATTCTTCTAGGATAACTCAATCTGCAAAGCATCTTCCCGTGAGGGCTTTCACCATAAGGGGACCACTTTGGATTTCATCCATTTGTGCACCTTATCAATCATGATAAGACAATAATGAGTCATCTATACATGTTTCCAACAATGCATCATATACCAATGAAACCACATCGATCCATCTTCATCATGTATCAATGACAACTCATTGATCCATCTTCATCATATCAATGACAACTCATTGATCCATCTTCATCTATGCATTCTCATCAAGGAAAATACATATTATATTACATCAATCATCAATCAATCAATCCTTTGATATCAATCAATCACTTTACATCAATCAATTAAACCGTTGGCATCAATGACAACATGTTCCAACATAAGCCGCCACCATTCATGCAAGCTTGCTTTCTGCATCATTTTGCATTTTCAACTTATTTCATTATTGAATAGAAAACAATTTTATTGTATATATGTTATTCTGTGTTAAGCATATTTTAATAATCTGTGTCATTTTGTTCTGCTCATAAAATCTAGATCATCTGTGGTTAGTTTTCCATTCTCTCCAAGGAGGGAAGGAGGAGTATTCCTTCCAGAAATACATAACTCGTGTGCCTCTGTTGTTCTGCATAAGAAGGTTGATATCTTGCATGGTTTGCTTGTGTTGAATTGGTTGTAATTGTTTCCATGAATATTTCCAGAAAAGAGCCATGTTTCATTCTATATGAGCAAGCCATTGCGGTGGTCATTCTATCTTATTAGCTTAGCTTCCATAATTCATGGAGTGTATTTTTGTCTCCATAGATGGGACCAGAGGTCTCTTGGGTGATTTAACCACCACCACCATGTCTTAGCCCCCATTACGTCGTTTAAAATATAGGGATCCCTTAGTCCCAAACCACCCGATAAATTTTGTTTGTAGAGGCTATCCCACCTCACAAAAATCCCATTTCCTTCCATCTTTGGTTCCTTGCCAAAGGAAGTAACTTCCTTTGGATGTTACATATGGTTTTAAGAATATATTTTGGAGCAACTAAAGATGAGAGAAGCTAGAACATGAGAGATTGAAGTACATATTTTAGAAGCACCAGACAACCAGTCAGGTTGAGGGATCTGAAATTCCATGAAATGATATGTTGTTTCAAGGAGTCCATAAGGGATTCCCAAAAGTAGTTACACAGGGAATTATCAATAAGGGGGATGCAAAGATATTTGGACGGAAGGGAGCTCCAAGAAAAAAACAAGGATAAGAGTGATATGAGTCTAGATGGCATCAAGGGTATTGAATACAAATACTTGGGACTTATTAGTGTTGATAGAGGTGCCATAGGCCTTGCTAAAGTCATTGAATATGCTACGAATTTTGATGGTTTCCATGGTCTTAGGAGTCCCCATCATCATGGTATCATCAAAAAATTGGCTGTGAGAAATTGGAGGTTGGATTCCATGTAGGGGGAGACCTTGGAGGGAGATATTGGCAATGGAATCCTTAATGTAACAACATAAACCTTCTACCATAATGACAAAAAGAAAGGGTGAAAGAGGGACCCCTTGACGAATGCCTCTGGTTGTGGAAAATTTCTTAAGGGGAACCCCATTAATTAGGATGGAGAAGAAGGAAATGGAAGTGAGGTTGAGTACCCAGTTAACCCAGTTGGTGTTGAAACCAAAATAAAGAAGAAGAGATCATATATATTTCCAACTAAGCTTATCGAAAGCTTTGGATAGATCCAACCTAATTATCATGCCTGGGGTGTGAGTATATTTCAGAGAGTGTATGACCTCATGAGTGAGGATTACATTGTCCAAGATCCAACGCCCTTCTACATATCTATATTTCTCTCTAGAAATAATAAAGAGGAGAAGGGTTTTAAGCCTTTTAGCCATTACCTTGGTGATGATCTTATATATGAAATTGAAAAGAGAAATTGGTTGAAACTATTTAGGGTGAGTGACCCATTCCTCTTTGGGGAAAAGTTTGAGGAAAGTAGCATTGAGAGATGGAAGGAATCCAAGAGAGACCCACGATTATTCAACTAGCTACCACAATTCTTCCCGTACAATCTGTTGGCAATGGTGAAAAAAATACATGGTAAATCCATCTGGTCCGGGTGATTTCCCAGTTAAAATATCCTTGATTTCTTGATCCACTTCCTCAATCATTACCGACCTGAGAAGAGTTGCATTCTTCTCTTCTATGATCAATGAGGTGATATGGGGAGTTATTTTATCTATTGTTGATGATCTGTCTAGACAAGGCTCTAAGAGTAAATCCTTGTAGAATCTTATAATTTCTCATTCCATGCCCTCTTGATCCATAATTTGATGCCTTTGATCATTTTCTAGCTGAGTGATATGGTTGATATGTTGACGCTAAACCATGGAATGCTGGAATAATTTGAGTTTTTATCACCTTCCCTGAGCCATTGCACTCTAGATTTCTGGCACCAAAGGGTTTCTTCTTGTGCATATTGTTCCTCCAGATGTCTTTTTAATTTACTTTCCTCAGCCTGTAAGTGTTCATAGATTCCCTGCATGATGAGTTGTTGTTGTGCCTCCTTCATGCAATGTTTTAAGTCTCATTGTTCCATAAATATGTCTCCAAAAACACTCATGTTCCACTCTTTTAGATGTTTCTTGAAGTTATTTAAATTTTTTTGGAATATGTACATCAGGGTTCTCTGAGAAACAGTCACATTCTCCCATGAGGTTTGAACATTCTCTTTAAAATCTAGATGTGACAACTAAAACTTTTCAAACCTAAAGGGTTTGGTTTGGGGAGAACTAGAAATATCAGGCCATAATTGTATGGGCCAGTTATTAGAGAAAATCATTGGGAGAATGATGTCTTCCATAAGAAGGCCATCCATCATGAGGGGCTCAAATATAAGAAATATATCTAAATTGCATGTGACTTGATGTGACTGAGATTACCTATTTTTCCAGGGGTAGACTCCATTTATGACTTCCATATTTATCAATTGGAGAGAGTCAATCACATTTTTGAATTTTTCACTATCATTGTCCAAACGTTGGTAACCACCATGCTTTTCCTCTAGGGATAGGATAATATTGAAATACCCTCCTAAGATCCAACACTCATTCCCTATGATTTTTCCCAGGTCTTCCAGACTATTTAAAAAATCCTCTTTCTCCTGAAGTGTTTTTGGGACATATACATTAGTTATAACCCCTTCTCTATCAAATCCAATTGCTATGTAAGAAGCAGTAATTTTCCATTTGGTAGAGAAAAAATTATCATGAATGATTGTGGTTGGGTTACATAAGATTGCAGTTCCTCATGCCGCTCCTCTCTAGTCATTATATACGTGATTTCTTTGCCTCCAACACCTAAAGAGAATGATTTCAACAACAACATCTGCACACTTTGTTTCCTGTAATAATAAAATATCTCGGTTTTCTTCTATAATAATATTCCAAAGAGTCCTTTGATTGGTCCTTCCATTGAGACCACTAATATTCCATGAAACAATCTTCATGAGGTTTTTGTAGGAGGGGTAGGAAATAAGCTCTCAGTGAGTTTCTGGATCTTTCCTGAGTTGGCCATATAACTTCATATCTCCCATATTAGTTGCTAGGTAGAATTTCATCCTCATTTCCCCACTTCTTTCGATGATTTATGTGGCTCCTTTCACGGGTCCAGATGGATACTAAGCCCCCTTGTAGATCTAGAGGTGGCACCATATGTGGAGTTGAGATATACTTTCTGAACTTTCCTTAGATTCTCTAAGGGTAATGATTACAGTTCATGCGTGTGATAAGCCTCTTCGAGATGTACCAAATCAATCTTTGCTATCTCCCTTTCATCTCATTACATCTCTGTTTCACCTCCTTCTTCTATAACTTGATCTTCTTGCAAGGGATCTGTATTTGGTGTGGGAATGATCTATTCCAGTGTTGTCTCTAGGATTTCTATATATTTTCCTTGAGTATTGTCCTTACTAGAATTCAGATGGACCCCATCAAAAGATTAAGAATATGGAATCTGGTTTAGGGTCTCAAAATAATTGCTAGTTGATGGAGCAAAGGGTGGTGTGAGGATAGGATTTTTCTAGTTCTGGTGTTATTTCCCTTAGGCCTGGGTAAAGCCATCTTTGTATTTTTCAGGAGCAGTGGCTACTAGACCTAAGGGGGCATTGAGTGGAAAATCTCGAAATAAATGACCATGCACATGGAATTTTCGACATCTAAAAGGGATATGCACGTAATCTATAGTTTGTATTCATTCCTCATCATGATATACTAGGCATATGGAGCATGGAAGGGGCTTGGAAATTTTCATATAGAAATAAATTCTAGCATAAGAGGTGTAGTGACGTTGTCACATTGCCTCGACTACCTTCACATAGATACCTAGTGTATTTCCTATTCTAGCGAGGATTTTTCCAAGACAAAATTCATCTGGGAGGAAATAAAGTATGATCCATACATGAGCATAGTTAAAGTATTCTTTTTTTAGGATGAAATGCTCTGTCCAATATCTCAAATAAATTCCAATGGGGTTGAAGAAATAAGGCTCATTTTCAAAGATCCTTTCCTTATCTTCCAGATTATTTAAGATAACAATAAAGAAACCCTTGGATCTCAACTAAATATCATAGTGGCCTTTGGGCTTCCACTAAGTATTGATCCATTTGATTAGATCTCATTCTGAAGGCCATATCCCCAAAAATTTCCCAATGAGGGAATGATCCCTCATATATTAGGTTTGATTCCCAACTCTTACTGAACTAACTACATACCTAGGTGTTGTAGAATCCTAAGGAATGCATTTTCCTGGTTCCCATGCTCGAGCAACCTTTGGATGGGAAGATTCAACCTCCACCTCCATTTCTTTTCCCTTCCTTAGTTATTAATTATAGATATGAGTCCTCTGTTGCAATGATGGATCAAAGGGTGGTCACTATCCAATCATCCTCGCTATTTCACTTTCTATCACATTGTGATACGAGGGGGATCACGCCCCATATACTTCAACCATTGATGTGTGACCAGTTACATGCCAAGGAAGATAAATATACCCATGTGCAGTGGAAGGTCGAGCTCTTCAAAAATCCTAGGTCTTCAATTGCATCAAACCCTAACATAGATCTATTTTTTATATGAAATTTTAATTTAAAAAAAAAAACATTTTTAATTAAATAATTAATTTGATACAAACGCTAAAAATATCTAGAAACGTGAATTAATATCCTTCTTCAAATTTCAAATTTTATTCCTTCCAAATTATGAATTTATCTCTCCATGTGTTTTTTAAAATTCGACTAACCATTAATTCTTAATAATGTTTCAAAATGATCAGGTGAGGCAGGTGGGGGGGGGGTTCTCCTTGAATTCGGAAGAAAAAGAATCTCAAATTTATATTGGAATCTAGGGAAGGAAACCAACAATAAAGTTGAAGCTTATGCCCTTCTAAAAAGTATTCATTTGGAAAAGTAGCGAATAATTCAAACTATGAATGTAGTAGGAGATTCGAAGACAATCATAAGAATGATGATCATGGGTTCCGATCCAAAAAATATGAGTCTAAAAAGGGTCATAAGCAGAATCTTCCTCTTCTCGAGGACCTTGAAGGTAAATGTTTTTCATGTCCTTAGAGGTAATAACATCAATGTTGATAAAATGGCCAACTTGACCATAGGAAATCCACCTGAAACTTTAGGAGTGGATGATGAGGAGTGTATACCCCCCCTCTAATGATCTTCACATCCAATATGACCAGGACCCACCTCACGCTAGGGATTTCAGGTGGCAAGCGTAGAACCTGCATGCGATCCAACACGTGGAGAAGGAAGCTGGCAGGAGCTAAGGCACGACAGGTGATAAATCATGCTAACGGGAAATGGTATGCCCACTCCATCATGGCGAGGGATTGTAACTTCACTCTCTCAATTGATATCATGGGTAGCAGGTAGATGAAATCTCTGGATCAGATGGGTCGAACATGTAGAAGGCACGATGCAACATGGAGACATTTGGTTGACGACAACTTCAGATCTTTGTTTGGGTTTTCTAAGGATCCAAGTCCAGTGATCCAGGAAAGCCGAGTACTTCCCAGGTCTTATCATCATCCTGTGAATTGGGTCTTTCCCTGTCTATTTGTCATGAATTCACCAATGTTTTTGATTTGGGGGGTTATAAATCAGTGCTCCCATCCTGAAGTGTTGTGGTCTTCTCGATCTCTCCCTGGGTCAACTCTGGTGTGTTTCCTCTGCTCCTTCCTTGATTTCTCTCTTGCGTCCTCTCTGAGCCTCCTCATTTCTCTGTGTTTTCTAGCCCAGAAAATCTTCTACCCTTTCTACTCTCGATCCCTTTGATTCCCCTTTCACTCTCTAGTTTTGATGTGTCCCCCCTCTTCTCAAGTGTCACCTCCATGTTAGTAGCATGGATAACAAGAAACATTTTCTCAAGGCACCAAGGGCCACAAACTCTATGGATTATGTTGTAGTGCGAGGACAACAAGATTTAGAGAAGGAATGTTTTGGGTGCCAATGGTTGAGAATTCATTTGGGAGCAATCATCTCCGTGATGAATTTTGAGTTGGAAACTCTCTCACAAAATCAACATCTCATTGAAAGATTGCAGGACAAAGTGTTCGCCCAACACAGCCAAATTGAGAACCAATAGAGTCAAATGGAGAACCTGCAAGGGCATCTGGATCAGATGGAGAACAACACTAAGTAGCATGCTACCACGGACAACACTCAAGAAGCTTTAAGAAATCTCTCAACAACGACTATGAATCAAATACCCAACCTCAACGAGCCAATGATGGATGCAAATTGGGAGCATCTTAAACATTTGGAGGTAAAAAATGAACCGAGTAGTTGATTATGTAATGTTTAAGAGTTATGTTTTGTTTAACAATAAGCATAAATGGAGTTTTTTATCGGTTGTATTCCACGAAATACAACAAAAATGTCATGGTTAGGAAATTCGACAAATCTGTGGACACAATTTTTGTAATAATAGTCTCAAATCTCAAAAAAATTGAATTTCAAGGGCCTACCAATACCCTTTTTTGTACTACAGTGGATTTATCCACACCTTTTTAATACAAAAATTTTCAAATGTTGTAAAAAAACAATATTGCTTCAAAATGATCTTTAACTTTATAGTGATATTAGAAGATTTATTCTCCTAAAATTTCATAAATAATAATTAATATAATATCTACAAATCACATTTATGTTAAATAAAATAACATTTATTAAATATATAACATTAATAAATGGAACAACTTAAAATATGTTTTAATTTTTTTTTTAAATTATATATTATTTATTCAAATTTTTATTAATACAAATAATTTAAAAATTTACAGATTACTTGTGATTAGAAAGCGCTACAATCAAATTCTTGTCTTAACATGTAGTTTTGAGAAGTTCTCATAAAACCCTACCTTAATACTTTCTACAATCAAATTCTTTTCTTAACATGTGGCTTTGAGAAGTTCTCATAAAACCTTACCTTAATACTATATTAAGGTAGGGTTTTATGAGAACTTCTCAAAACCACATGTTAAAGAAAATAATTTGATTGTAACCCTTCCGAATCACAGGTAATCTGTAATTTTATTTATTTATTTTTATTAATATAAATTTGAATAAATAAATATATTATTTAAAAAATTATAACTTGTTTCATTTTAGCAATGTTATATATATATATATATATATATATATATATATATATATATATATATATATATATATATATAATTTAATAAAATAATAAATATCAACATATCTTGTGTAATATTTTTAATTATATAAATTATATCGATTATATAGAATTATATGTTTGTTAGTTTCTACGGTGTAGGATAGTTGGTGGCAGAGTGTGTTGTTAAGGCACTTTGATATGTTAAGTTATTGGTTCAAAACTTGTGGGGACAAAAAATCTAGCCATGTTAAGGGTTGGTGTGGCTCAGGCTAGGTGTGATCCCCGAGTTATTTTGACAGCTTAGATGCCCCTGAGTCATGGTTTCTCAGCCACAGACTAGTCTCGCAGGTCACGAACAAACTAGCAAAAAAAAAAAAAAAAGAACAGTATGTTTGTCGTTATGAATGTTTATTTGGATTTTGTTAATAGAGATCAAATTGTATATTTTGAGAAGATAACAAGATTAAAAAATTGAAAATAACATTAAAGTTGCTTATATCAGCCTCTAAAATAAAATGAGAGAGCATATATGATTTTTTTACACTCAAAACTCAACTGAGTATATTCTATCCAATCAACAATGTTACATATAGATACATCACACTTTGGTTTAAGATTGGTAAGCTATCTTAATCATATTAACAACTTGTTGAGAGAATATCTCAACTACTCACTAATCTAGGAGATAACTAGTTGGAGAAGATATCTTGTGATCCAACTAGATCTAACAACCTAGAACCAAACAACTCACCTAGATCACACTCTATCTTACAATACAAAATTACAACCATATAACATGATAAAAAATCACATATTAATCATTAAGACAAGTAGGAGTTAATCATTCCAACACCCTCTCTTAATGAGTAGTTCTCATTCTTTGTTGAGTAAGGTCTTCATCAACATCTTTAACCATTTTGAAATATTCAAGCTTTGAACTCCATTAGGTTGTCACCTATTCCTATGAAATGTATAGTCTCTCAATTGTAATCCAAGTTTCTCAGCACCATTAGACATCATTAGAACTTGCAATGTCTCATAACCCTCGTAAAGGTAGATGCCAAACTTGTTTGGATCTATATCGAACTATCTCGATAATAAATCCCCACATGCTTATCTTGCAACCCCAATGAGGCATAGTTTCTCTAATCCCCTATAACATCTTTGACTATTTACACAACCATCCATCTTAAACGAAACCTGAAAATTCCCCCTCTGGAGATGCAATTTCATTTCACCATGACCTCTTTCACCCTTTATTTTAGAGATTCATTATCATTTATTTCCCAAATAAAACAAAATATAATTCTAATACATTTGCTCTTTTATGGAAATGCACAAAACATGTACAAGCAAAAATAAATGCAATAATTTGTTACTTAGGCTTGAATTCTAGGTTCCTTTGAATATAGAGCTACTGCTAGTCCACTGTGTCCATCAAAGATCACATAAAACAACAAAGATAGAGAACATGTCCCTTGGAATATTTTGTTGATAGATGTGCAACTCTATTTCAAATCATGTAGGTGCAACACCTCACAATTGGACTTCACCTTGTTGGTGTTCTTGAATGAACCAGTGGACAATGAGTGCCTACCATCATGATATCCACCATCTAAATTGAGTGTCCCCCTCTTGTTTCATTGTGCGATTGCACCCTAAATCCATTGTAGACAAAGAGAACCTATCACTCAAATATGCCATGCTATAGTGAGGTGATGAGTAGAACTCTACCACACTCTAGTTGTTCTCAACTCTTTATTCAAAAAAAAAAACAATCTGCAATGTATTTACAAATGCTCAAGAAACAATCTACTCTCACCTATACTAACTTATTCTTCTACATTAATCCTAATCCTTTATATTTACAGAGGATTATAACTCGCATCTCTTTCATTTCCTTGGTTTTATTTCCTTGGGCTCTCCCATGAGGGAGTCAAGCCTAACTTTACTCTGATACCATAAAATAAAATGAGAGAGTAGATATGATTTCCTCAGACGTAAAATTGAACTAAGTACATCCCATTCAATCAACAATGTTATATATTAATACATCACACTTTGGCATAAGATAGGTAAGCAATAGTAACCATACTAACAACTTATGTAGAAGAAATCTCAACTACTCATTAATATAGGAGCTAACTAGTTGGAGAAGATATCTCATGATCCAACTAGATCTAACAACCTCGAAGGAAACAACTCATATAAGCACACTCTACATGACAATACAAAATTACAATCATATCACATGATGACGAATCACATATTAATCATTAAGACAAGTAGGAATTAACCATTCCAAGAGCTTCTTCAAAATATTTTAAGATAATGGGTGTATATACTTCAAAGTTAAAAGTTTAGTTTAATCATTGTGTGATTAGATATACAACACTCTCATAAGTTTAATTAACATAAAAAAGAAAGCCATCAAATTTGAGTCAAAATTAGGAAATGGGAATGTATACAAACTCGTGTTTGGTTAGATATGGAACACTCTAATAACTTGAATTGATATAACAATTAAAATTGTATTTATATAATGATGTAATAGAATTTGACAAAAAAAAATTATTTTGAGTGAAAACTTAGGAAATAGAAAAATAAACAAAGTTGGATTGGGTGAAAATGACGAAAATGCAATAAGATAAATCTCAAGGAAACATGGCCTACAAAATAGTTAAGTAGATTGAATCTAAATCATAAGAAATGGAGTTTCTATATGGTCAACTTTATATATATATATGTGTGTGTGTGTGGGGGGGGGGGGGGGGGGGGGG
>ML781492.1:97262-107740 GCA_009831015.1 Picea engelmannii
ATTAGAGGCAATATAGGTCAATGATTGGTAGCCTACTATATGTGACAACATCCAGAACATATGTAATGCAGGTAGTTGGATAGGTGACATGATTTCAAGAAGCACCAAAGGAATCACATGTATTAGCAGTAAAGAGGATCTTCATATATCTCAAAGGAACAGAAGAGTTTGTATTATGGTATCTGTTGTTGCAAGAGTTGACTCTTGGCTGTGAAAGAGCCAAGCCTTAGCACATTTTTAAAAGAAATAAATCTTGTTGATTGGTCAGTCATAGGAGGCTTCTAGAACTAGGTCTAAAATAGTCCTTCCACTCATTTATAGATCAGAAGCAAAAGGCATGACCTCGTTTGTCTAACTCATTTTAAAATCATGAGGATGGATAGAATATAGGAGATGAACAAAACTGAAAGAAAAATGCCAAGCATCTGGTCTTCCTTTCAATAGAAGAAATAACAACAAACTTCAAATATCTGAACACAGGTCTTGTCTCACTCATAGAAAGATAGAGGAAAGGTTGTGAACAAATAAAACTTGAAAATGAGGAAAAACAATTAGGATGCAGGTCTTGTTCTACTCACAGTAAAACAGAGGAAGAACTGCACCTTAAGGAATGCTTCAAATTAGCTACAGTAGAGGTAGTACTGAATTGTAACCATTACAAGCTGAAATAATGGATGTAAGGATGAAAGAGCAGTGATGAAAACTTCAGAAACAATAATACAGAAAGAAAACAGAATTAGACAGTGACAAAGTATAGAATCTCTTGACACTCTATTCTATATTTGATAAAAATAATACATTACAAACCCAGCCTCCAAAAGGCTTCCCGGGCCTCCCCTCTTTTCCATTTTTTTACATACATCAGTCTTTTTAAAAAGAAAAATAAGACTCTTTGTGTTCCGAGAAATATGAAGCGGTTCGCCTTCTCCATTGCAAATTTCGACTGTCAGGTGTTCTATCGTATGCTCTGCAGGCTACTCGAACCGCTACCAATCGCTTTGAAAAGTGGACAAAATGATCCCTGCAGTTGTAACGGATTTCTCCCTGGTTCCCGTCAATTCTATAATCACTATTCAATATATATAAAAATAACAGTCTTGATGATCTATGATCATTATTCAAGATTTATATAAAACAACTACCTTATTGAGGTGAATTTAAGAAACAATTTTAAAAGGTCTCATCGTTTCGTTGTCTTCGCGGTCCAAGACAGTGATATACATAGTCCAGTTCATCACTAGCGTTGAAAGGATAAGGCCGTGGGGAATCCAAGAGAGATAAGCAAAGAAGAATGGTAATCATAAATCTAGGCTGCATCTTGAACTCCGCGCTCTCCCATCTGTATCGCTTGCAGCAAAACTCCTTGATCGATCATATCTCATTCTAACAATTTCAGGAGCCTCAGAGCTCTGCAATGGATCCAATTCCTCATCAAGTTCATACTGATCAACTGCATCTGCATGGGAAATTTACATATCCATGTGCGGTGGCATCAGATTGATTTAATGGCGGTGGTTTTCGTTTCCGCACGTCTGGCTGAGTGGTGGTTTAATGATATTAATGTTGTTGCTGCTACATTTCGAGCTTCATCAGATAGCCCTCCCAATTACATCCATTTTCTGGTGCCCCAGAGAAGAACTGCATACAGTTATTATTATTTGATATTATTGTAAGTGCAACTGCCTTCAGATGATGGCATGAGCTTCCCTAAGATCTACACAGCCTCTCGGCGCTCATCGTTCTTGTGACTGCTTGTGCAGGGTTGCAACACGAGTTCGTCAGTCATGGTCTGGTCATCAACACCATCCAGCTTGTTTGATACTTTCATACTCGTGGATGTGGCAGTGGTACTGCTTCCGCCATTCGAGAACGCCAGGGCTCCTGCCTGAACTTGTCCTCAAAACTTTGGCAAACAAGAAACTTCCTCCCGAAAGTTGAATCGCTTTTGTTTCTAGGAAATCTCCACAATCTTCAAGAGTTGGATCTATCGGAGAACGGGCTTATGGAAAGCATCCCGATTAATTTTGGAGGCCTCACAAATCTGTGCGTTTGGAAACTCTACGCAAACAAGTTGACGGGCCCCGGTCACACCTCGGTAGCCAGTCTCGGCAAGCTCACCACCTCGATCTTCATAGCAACCTTCTCGATAGTGCCCTTCCTCTGTTCAGAACATGCTCACAGATAATTCCACGTTCTGCATGAATCACTGACGATCACCAGGTAAATGGTAATGCCTTCATTAAAAGATCATGTTTTTGTCGGTGCAACAAGCGTTACAATCACTGTTGTATGATAAGAATACTATACGACATATTTTTGTTTCCTATAATCAATTTCTTAAGGTTGCGCAGTTTAGACCACCACTCCAAGGTACCGCTCAGGTTGTTGTTTTTTAAATATAGCCACTCTAACATAATTGGATTGATGAAAATTGGTAACGGTCCATTGAAATGATTATTTTTAAGTGACCCATTAACAATGTCGTCCAGTTTAAAATATCATTAAGGACCGATTTTGTAAGATTCCTTCCCGACAAATCTATTTCTAAAATTCTTATGCCCGTTGATCTCCAGAGCCGCTGGACTGCTACGAGGTAAGAAATGGAGGGTTAAAGATTCAGGAATCTGCACTCCTTTGCTGAATTCGGAAGAATTTAATCTCATGCATAATAATTTCATGTCGACCCATTGTTTCCTTGTTTTGACATGGATTGGACCGTCTGTCAACGAATGGGAAGATATATGACACGTTTTCACACAGCTTCGAGAAACTTTAAATTGACCTGTCAACTTTCGATACACCTGAATATGAATCTAAATCACTGCTTTGAAGACCACTCTGTGAATCCGATGGCATTGGAGGTGGGTGGGGCACCAATAATTCGGTGGATGGACCTATCGATGGTAGTCAAGAACATTCCCATCAACTTTGAAGGAGCAAGGTTTGAGCTATATCCTCCCTGTGTATGAATGTGTATACGATCCTCCAGGGAAGAAGCAAATCATCTACATGCCTCAACTTCAGGTGCATGGCCAGCATTCTTCATAATTTTTGAAACAGCTTGACAATACCTCAGTGAGTCAGAAACTTTTCCAATTTCGGCCAGCATGTTGGCATATATTAGCTTATATGGTTAAAAAGACAATAAAATATACTGTGGGTTTCCAAGGATTTTTGCATATTCGTACAACTCTATCCTCTGTATAGCCTCTGGACTAGCATAAGTTCGTGGGTACTTCAAATGGTCTGCACCAATTAGACACAACCTAGTAGTATCTGAAAAGTACTCAAATTTTGCTTCCGCAACCAGATAACATGTGTGTGCAGAAGCAACCGAAAGCCACCAAGCTTGATCAAAATTTGGTATTTGAGATAAAATCATTTATGCGAATCCAAAGAGGATCGTAAAATTGTTATTAGAGAAGTCACACAGGGCGTCATGTCCATTCTTGTGGAAACAATTCGATCACCCAATCGCTACCATACTGAGTGAAGCATTGATTGTGTAGCCAATAGAAGCGCCATACAAACTCGTATACTGCACAAGCCCGCACAACCATATTTGTTTTTTACCTAAATTTTCTCTCACTGCATCAATATATGAAGGATTGTGTTTTCCTTTGGTTGGATGTCCCGATCTATAGCAATCAACTAGCAAACAGGAAGTATAATAAGTTATGGTTGAGAAAATTAGCATGGTTGCAATTCCAGCAATCCATCCCAATTGTGCCATACACCAGGCCAATGACAGTATCCCTGACCCTATTACTGTCGTGATGATGTGTCCACCTGGAGTTCATAAATTTCCTGCCCCAATACATGGCATTAGAAATAACCAAACTTGAAATTTGAATGATACGCAAAGTTACTGACCATAAATTATCTTTGCAGCCAAGAAACTCCATGGCTAGACCATAATGGTAAAATCTAGAAGACTTTGGTACTTCTCCGGTCGATATATATTCAGCCTCTGACATTGCTCATATAGCCATCCCTAAACGCCTCCAATTTTGTTGGTTTGATCGTTCTTGAACCTTGGGCAGCACAATCGATTTTGATATATGTTACAACATCGGCTCTAACTAGGGATGGCACTTTCTTGTAAAGTGCCAAGAACAGTAGACCAGGTGTCTCCATCCATTTAGCTTCCCGAAATCATCGAATCTGGAACTCTGTCACTTTACTTGCATCTTAGCGAAATGAAAAACTGCTTATTCATTCATTGGGCTATGGAGTCATAATGCTTTATATCAAAACCATACTAGATTCAAAACTGAACTGAAAACATATTGAAAACCATCAATGTAATCTAATGCTTGAAGTCAAGATTATTATATACATCACCTACTCTAACTACTGAAAGATTTCCAGAATCAAATGATACGAAAATACCAGTGAAGTCAATCCAATAATTGACTACTTATTTGAAACTTTCTCACATTTTCTTCGAGCAAGCTGAAAAAGGAAACATACAACTCCCCTATGGCCTATTGGTGATCATGAATTTTCGAACCTTTCATCAATTCTTGTGACCAAATATTCATGACATAGCATACTCCTCCATTAAATGAATCTAAAAGATCAGCAAAAGGGTCTTGAAAAAACATATCGTACTGAGGTTTTAAAACATCCAGGACTACTCTATGTTCTGATTCATGATGCTCAAGATCATTAAACATGGCAACCATATCTTTTTCATGAAACAAGGCAGAGTCTACAATCTGATCTTCTGATAGGAAATCATCATAAATAGGTTCACTAACTTCCCCTAAAGTTCGATGAAATACATGACTGTCACCCTTTAAAAATAGATTTACATTTTCAAAAATGGAAGAAGTTTGACACTCATATCTGGGACTGTGTGAAAGCTGTAAATCTGTGTGTGTAGGGGTTGCAACATAGTTGTGCAGGGGCAACACCTTCTCTTCCTTAGTTAAAGGAGAAGGTGGTCTCTATATTTCCTGAATGAAACACCAATCATTCATTTCTATCTCTTTTGCAGGTTGACCGTGATGCCGAATATCTTCTTCTTGAATAAGTTCACAAGATCCAACATCTTTATGAGTCAATTTTTTCTCATACTGATCATTTTCATCAACTCGAGAAATTTCTGTTGATTCTTCCTCCTCCTTAAGAGGACTTTTATGATCTTTTTGTCTTATAAATCCTATATTACAACAATCTTCAAAAAGGATTTTAGCAGAATATATCCTCCTACAATGTTGATGAAAAAGTGTGTGAAAGCATCTCAATGAAGGAATACTGGAATGGGGTAAAGATTTATACCAGAGTCTAGCATCATTTTCCAATGAAAACATAAACAATTTCATGAGGACATATTCATGATGTACATTTAATTCCTGCATGAGCTTGTGGAATTCAAACAAATGTTGACCAGGACTGTCGTCCTCATATTCTCCAAATTTAGGAAGGATATCTTCCCACATTTTAATGTCTGGAATAGTGTTTGGAAAGCCATAAACATTTGTAAAGTCCAGAGGGGCAAACCTTGCAGCAATTCGAGCAGCGAACAAATTCAACATTTGAGAGCAGTGGAGTCGCCAAAAAAATCATGTAGAGTCTATGAACCAAGGATTTGCCAGGTGAATGATCACAGCCAATTGAATTCCTATCTCTTGTTCACCATCAAGGGATAGATCTAAACTTTGTCATACCCCAGGGAATATAACTTYGTCGTYCGTCCCCGGAAACGACGCCAGAAAATGTTGTCGCAAGAGTTGACTTTAGGCTGTGAAAGAGCCAAGCCTTAGCACATTTTTAAAAGAAATAAATCTTGTTGATTGGTCAGTCATAGGAGGCTTCTAGAACTAGGTCTAAAATAGTCATTCCACTCATTTATAGATCAGAAACAAAAGGCATGACCTCGTTTGTCTAATTCATTTTAAAATCATGAGGATGGATAGAAGATAGGAGATGAACAAAACTGAAAGAAAAATGCCAAGCATCTGGTCTTCCTTTCAATAGAAGAAATAACAACAAACTTCAAATATCTAAACGCAGGTCTTGTCTCACTCATAGAAAGACAGAGGAAAGGATGTGAACAAATCAAACTTGCAAATGAGGCAAAACAATTAGGACGCAGGTCTTGTTCTACTCACAGTAAAACAGAGGAAAAATTGCACCTTAAGGAATGCTTCAAATTAGCTACAACAGAGGTAGTACTAAATTGTAACCATTACAAGCTGAAATAAAGGATTTAAGGAAGAAAGAGTAGTGATGAAAACTTCAGAAACAATAATACAGGAAGAAAACGGAATTAGACAGTGACAAAATATAGAATCTCTTGACACTCTGTTCTATATTTGATAAAAAGAATGCATTACAAACCCAGCCTCCAAAAGGCTTCCCGGGCCTCCCCTCTTTTCCATTTGTTTACATACATCAGTCTTTTTAAAAAGAAAAATAAGACTCTTTGTGTTCCAGGAAATATGAAGCGGTTTGCCTTCTCCATGGAAAATTTTGACTGTCAGGTGTTCTGTCATATGCTCTGTAGGCTACTCGAATTGCTACCAATCGCTTTGACAAGTGGATAGAATGATCCCTGCAGTTGTAACGGATTTCTCCCTGGTTGCCCGTCAATTCTATAATCACTATTCAATATATATAAAAATAATAGTCTTGATGATTTGTGATCATTATTCAGGATTTATATAAAACAACTGCTTTATTGAGGTGAATTTAAGAAACAAATTTAAAAGGTCTCATCGTTTCGTTGTCTTCGTGGTCCAAGACAATAATAGACATAGCCCGGTTCATCACTGGTGTTGAAAGGATAAGGCCATGGGGAATCCAAGAGAGATAAGTGAAGAAGAATGGTGATCATAAATCTAGGTTGCATCTTGAACTCCGCGCTCTCTCGTCTGTATCACTTGCAACAAAACTCCTTGATCGATCATATCTTGTTCTAACAATTTCAGGAGCCTCAGAGCTCTGCAATGGATCCAATTCCTGATCAAGTTCATTCTGATCAACTACATCTGTATGGGAAATTCATGTATCCATGTGCGGTGGCATCAGAGTGATTTAATTGTTGTGGTTGTCGTTTTTGCACATCTGGCTGAGTGGTGGTTTAATGCTATTAATGTTGTTGCTGCTACATTTTGAGCTTCATTGGATAGCCCTCCCAATTACATCCATTTTCTGGTGCCTCAGAGAAGAACTGCACACAGTTATTATTATTTGATATTATTGCAAGTGCAACTGCCTTTAGATGATGACATGAGCTGCCCTAAGATCTACACAGCCTCTCGGTGCTCATCGTTCTTGTGACTGCTTGTGCAGGGTTGCAACACAAGTTCGTCAGTCGTGGTCTGGTCATGGATGTCGTCCGGCTAGTTTGATACTTTCATACTAGTTTATGTGGCAGTGGTACTGCTTCCGCTGTTCGAGAACGCTAGAGCTCCTGCTTTAACTTATCCTCAAAACTTTGGCAAACAAAAAACTTCCTCCCAAAAGTTGAATCCCTGTGTTTCTAGGAAATCTCTACGATCTTCAGGAGTTGGATTTGTCAGAGAACGGGCTTATGGAAAGCATCCCGATTACTTTTAGAGGCCTCATGAATCTGTGTGTTTGGAAACTCTACATAAAAAGGTTGACAGGCCCCGTTCACACCTCGGTAGCCAGTCTCGGCAAGCTCACCACCTCGATCTTCATAGAAACCTTCTCGATAGCACCCTTCCTCCATTCAGAACATGCTCGCAGATACTTCCACGTTCTGCATGTATTACTGACGATCACCAGGTAAATGGTAATGCCTTCATTAAGAGATCCTGTTTTTGTCGGTGCTACAAGCGTTACAATCACTGTTGTATGATAAGAATACTATACAACATATTTTTGTTTCCTATAATCAATTTCTTAAGGTTGCGCAGTTCAGACAACCACTCCAGGGTACCGCTCAAGTTGTTGTTTTCTAAATATAGCCGCTCTAACATAATTGGATTGATGAAAATTGGTAACGGTCCATTGAAATGATTATTGTTAAGTGACCCATTAACAATGTTGTCCAGTTTAAAATATCATTAAGGATCGATTCCGTAAGATTCCTTCCTGACAAATCTATTTCCGAAATTCTTATGCCCGTTGATCTCCAGAGCTACCAGACTGCTGCGAGGTAAGAAATGGAGGGTTAAAGATTCGGGAATCTGCACTCCTTTGCTGAATCCGGAAGCATTTAATCTCATGCATAATACTTTCATGTCGACCCATTGTTTCCCTATTTTGACGTGGATTGGACCATCTGTCAACGGCCGGGAGGATATATGACACATTTTGACAGAGTTTCGAGAAACTTTAAATTGACCCGTCAACTTTAGATACACCTGAATATGAATCTAAATCACTGCTTTGAAGACCACTCTATGAATCCGATGGCATTGGAGGTGGGGGGGGCACTAATAATTCGGTGAATGGACCTATCGATGGTAGTCAAGAACATTCCCATCAACTTTGAAGGAGCAAGGTTTGAGCTATATCCTCCCTGTGTATGAATGTGTATACGATCCTCCAGGGAAGAAGCAAATCATCTGCATGCCTCAACTTCAGGTGCACAGCCAACGTTCTTCAGAATTTTTGAAACAACTTGACAATACCTCAGTGAGTTAGAAACTTTTCCAATTCCAGCCAGCATGTTGGCATATATTAGCTTATATGGTTAAAAAGACAATAAAATATATTGTGGGTTTCCAAGGATTTTTGCATACTCATACAACTCTGCCCTCTGTATAGCCTATGGACTAGCATACATTCGTGGGTACTTCAAATGGTCTGCACCAATTAGATACAACCTAGCAGTATCTGAAAAGTACTCAAAATTTGCTTCCGCGACCAGATAACATGTGTGTGCAGCAGCAACCAAAAGCCACCAAGCTTGATCAAAATTTGGTATTTGAGATAAAATCATTTATGGGAATCCAAAGAAGATCGTAAAATTGTTATTAGAGAAGTCACACAGGGCATCATGTCCATTCTTGTGGAAACAACTCGATCGCCCAATCGCTACCATACTGAGTGAAGCAGTGATTGTGTAGCCAATAGCAGCGCCATACAAACTCGTATACTGCACAAGCCCGCACAACCATATTTGTTTTTTACCTAAATTTTCTCTCACTGCATCAATATATGAAGGATTGCATTTTCCTTTGGTTGGATGTCCCGATCTATAGCAATCAGCTAGCAAACAGGAAGTATAATAAGTTATGGCTGAGAAAATTAGCATGGCTGCAATTCCAGCAATCCATCCCAGTTGTGCCATACACCAGGCCAATGACAGTATCCCTGACCCTATTACTGTTGTGATGATGTGTCCACCTGCAGTTCATAAATTTCCTGCCCCAATACATGGCATTAGAAATAACCAAACTTGAAATTTGAATGATACGTAGAGTTACTGACCAAAAATTATCTTTACATCCAATCAACTCCATGGCTAGACCATAATGGTAAAATGCAGAAGACTCTGGTGCTTCTCTGGTTGATATATATTCAGCCTTTGACATTACTCATATAGCCATCCCTAAACGCCTCCAATTTCATTGGTTTGATCGTTCTTGAACTTTGGGCAGCACAATCAATTTTGATATCTGTTACAACATTATCCAAAAGGAAAAGATCTATCACTTATGGACTACACAGATGTAGACTGGGCAGGTTGTATTGATGATCGAAAAAGCACTAGTGGAGCAACGTTCTACTTAGGTGAGTGTTTGGTATCATGGCTAAGCAAGAAACAATCATCGGTATCTCTATCTACAGTCGAGGCAGAGTATATTGCATCAACAACATGTTGTACAAAGGTTATTTGGATGAAACAAAATTTGAAAGATATACAGGTTGAGTATGATGAGCCCATTCCAATATATTGTGATAATACAAGTTCCATCAATATCTCAAAAAACCTGGTGATGCACTCCAAGACTAAGCACATTCCAATCAAGTATCACTTTCTACGGGAACAAGTTGTAGAAAAGAACATCAGAGTTGAGTATGTGGGCACAAAAGAACAAGTGGCAGACATCTTTACAAAACCACTTCCACGAGAAGCCTTTGAAGATCTTTGCCAAAGACTTGGAGTTATTTATACTCCAAAAAAGAATGATTTTTGAATGCTTATCTTATATGTCTTAGATGTACACGAGGAAGCACCATAAGAGGACAGTCTGTCAGGGGGAGCATCCCTGGATGGAAAGATACCTTTGCCATTGATGACAAAGGGGGAGAGATTTATCATATGCAGAGGACAGAGGCATTGTTTCAGGGGGAGCATGAGTGATATGATTTCAGTGTTGCATCAGAGTGTTGCCATTAATGCCAAAGTGGGAGATTGTTGATTAAGGTTGGTTGTCATTGATGTCAACCCTTGAAGAAAGACCCATAGCACAAAGGTTTGGGTAATGGACCCAATAGTGTTTGATGTAAATATGACTCATTATTGTTTTTTCATGGTTGATAAGAAGTAA
>ML781492.1:109821-127713 GCA_009831015.1 Picea engelmannii
TTCAATTGAAGAATAGGAGAGGGTGCTTTCATGCACCTAGAATTGGGATTTCATGTAAATTTAAATGCAAAACTACCTCGGCCTAAAAGGCACTCCCTAGTCTCAATTTTGAGCCAAATTTAGTGGCTCAACTTGCATATGTTGTATTTTGTGATTTTACACCTACCTATAACATTGTATTGTAAATTTCAAAAAGAAACCTACCTGATGTGCATAAAGGATAAAAATTGCCTTCTAAAACCAAAGGGCCAAATTCATAATGTTGGCTATATGAAACTACAAGGTCTAAATTGTACACTCCAAAAGGGATTATTTCTATGCACAAAGATAAGATCGTGGGTTATGAGAGAAACCAAGGTCAGTTTTGCATTAACAGTCATAAAAGACTCTTCTATGGAAAAATAAGCAAGATATGCCTAGTAAAACCCTCGAAATGCACAACCGGTTTGTAAAAAGTAACCCAAGGTTGTATTATACCTTATATTTGAGTTGTTCAAGTTTATAGGGGCGTTGTTTATCATAGTATATATGTTCATGTTGTTAATTTTTCAATTGCAAGTTTAAAGAGGGTGGTTGTGCAAAAGAGGCAAAGCTTTCCTTGTAATTTGCAAGGTCTACACTGTACTAAGTGAGAATTAAAATGCATGCACAAGCTTCCCTGTAGCTCCAAAAATGATTTTATAAGTTTTAAGATAGAGTTACATAAATGGTAATTTTTTCTATGTAATATCTAAAGTTCAATTTAAGAACATGAGAGGTTGCTTTCATGCACCTAGAATTGGGATTTCATGTAAATTTTGAAGGGAAAATTGTCTCAGCCTCAAATGCATTCCCTAGTCTCAATTTTGAGCTAAATTTAATGGTTCAACTTGCATAATCTCTATTTTGTGATTTTAAACGGGTCTATAAACTTATATTGGCATTTTCATACATAAACCTACCTGGTGTGCATAAAGGATACAAATTTCATTCTAAAATAAAAGGGCCAAATTGTCAAAGTTGGTTATATTAAACTACATGACCAAAGTTGGTTGAGGCTCCATAATTTAGGGTTTAAGTTGTAAATTGATCATTCCAATATTTATAACCCTTTTATACAATCATTAGTGCATTTACACTCCAAAAATGATGATTTCTATACACAAATATTCACGACATTTTGATGAATTAGAGGATGGTGGTTTATGAGAGAAACCAAGGTCGGGTTTGCATTAATAGTCATAAAATACTCTTCTATGCAAAAATAGGCAAGATATTTCTAGTAAAACCCTCAGAATGCACAAACTATTTGTAAAAAGTAACCCAAGGTTGTATTATACCTTAGATTTGAGTTGTACAAGTTACTATGGATGTGGTTTATCATAGTAGACCTATTCATGTTATTTATTTTTCAATTGCAAGCTTAAAAAGGGTGGCTATGCAAAATAACAAAGTTTTCCTCGTAAACTGAAAGGTGTAAATTGTAGTAAGTAAGAAAAATAAAATGCACGCCCAAGCTTCCCTGTAGCTCCAAAACTCATTTTATAAATTTCAATATGGAGTTACATAAATGTTAAATTTACCTATGCATCTAAAGTTCAATTGATGAACATGCGAGGTTAATTTCATGCACCTAGAATTGATATTTCATGTAAATTTGAATGGAAAATTGTCTCAACCTCCAATGCAAACCCTAGTATTAATTTTGAGCCAAATTCAATGGTTCAACTTGCATACGTTGTAGTTTATGATTTTACACCAGTCTATAAACTTATATTGGTATTTTCAGACATAAACCTACCTGGTAAGCATAAAGGATAAAAATGCATTGTAAAACCAAAGGGCTAAATTGTTAAAGTTGGCTATATTAAACTGCATGCCCAAAGTTGGTTGAGGCTCCATAATTTAGGATTTAAGATGTTAATTGATCATTCCAATATTTATAACATGTTAGTACAATTAGTAGTGCATTTACACTCCAAAAATGATGATTTCTATGCACAAAGATTCACAACATTTTGATGAATCAAGTGGGTTATGAGAGAAACCAAGGTTAGTGTTTCATTTACAAAAGACTATTTTTTGCAAAAATAGGGAAGAGATGCATAGTAAAACCCTCAAAATGCAAAAATTGTTTGTAAAAATTAACTCAATGTTGTATTATACCTTATATTTGAGTTGTGCAAGTTGTTGGGGATGTGGTTTATCATAGTATACATGTTCATGTTTTTTATTTTGTAATTGTAAGTTTAAAAATGGTGGTTGTGCAAAAGAGGTAAAGTTTGCCTTGTAATTTGCAAGGTCTAAACTATATTAAGTGAGAAAATGAAAATGCATGCCCAAGCTTCCTTGTAGCTCCATTTTTTTTTTTTAAGTTTTAAGATGGAGTTACATAAATGTTAAATTTATCTATGCATCTAAAGTTCAATTGAAGAACAAGAGAAGTAGTTTTCATGCACCTAGAATTGGGATGTCATGTAAATTTGAAGGGAAAACTGCCTTAGCCTCAAATGCACACCCTAGTCTCAATTTTGAGCCAAATTTAGTGGTTCAACTGGCATAAGATGCAGTTTGTGGTTTTACACTTGTCTATAAACTTATATTGGAATTTTTAGACATAAACCTACCTGGTGTGCATAAAAGATAAAAATTGCATTGTAAAACCAAAGGGAAAAATTTTCAAAGTTGGCTATATTAAATTGCACGCCCAAACTTGATTGGCTGCATAATTTAGTATTTAAGTTGTAAATTGATCATGCCAATATTTATAACCTATTTGTACAATTAATAGTGCATTTACACTATAGAAAGAATGATTTCTATGCACAAATATTCACGACATTTTGATAAATCAGAGGATGGTGGGTTGTGAGGGAAACCAAGGTCAAATTTGCATTTACAGTCATAAAAAACTATTTTGTGCAAAAATACTTTGTAATTTGCAAGGTTGAACTTGTACTAAGTGAGAACATTAAAATGCATGCCCAAGATTTTCTGTAGCTCAAAACTTATTGTAAATATTGTAATATGGAGTTAGATATATTGTAAATTTACATATGTCATTCAAAGTGCAATTGAAGAACATCAGAGGTTGCTTTCATGCAACTAGATTTGGGATTTCATGTAAATTTGAATGCAAATTGACCTCAGAGTAAAATGCATGCCCTAGTGCCAATTTTAAGCCACTTTATTTTACATCCAACAAGAATCTACTAGGACCTTTAATCATTATTAAAAATATAAGGGAAGAAAGGGTACAACCTAATATTAATCCCTCTGAAGCCTTAAAAAAGATAAAGTATACCCATTTATTATTATAGAGAAAGAAAGTAAGGATACATAATTCATAACCTAGTTCACAAAAGGAACAAAAAACCCAAAGTGAATTAGCATCAATCTCAAATAAAACCAGATAACCTGTAATGATCCCAAGCCATTATGCAAGGATCATCATGGTTTTGGTGTCTTTTTAAACTTTTTCTTGGTTGTGGTATTTCGTCAAACACTTTGTTGGTCTACTTGTTTAGATGTGTTTACTTGATGAATGGCCTCTTGATTTCAGCCTTAGGGTTTACTGATGTGTTTATATGAGTGTATGCAGAAAATAATAAGAAGAGACAACCATGGAACATACCTCAACCATATGAAATATGATAGACAAGCCAAAACATCTCAAACTGCTTTTATTCATGAAATAGAGAAACCTGCTACAATGAAGTTGTCGATCTAGAATGCTCAACAGATGGCCAAGAAGATAGACAATAGAGTTGCTACAAAATGCTCCCACTAATACAAAAGAAGCCTCCAAAGGTTGGATAAGAGATGAGGACCAATTCCAAGTAGATCTAGGCCAAGTGCCAAACCCCCACTAGAAGATGCCACGTCCTGCTAGAATGTTGAAGCTCCTCAACAATTCATCCCTGGTGCCAAAGATGTCCAATCACCTTAAGAAAGATGCCAAACAGTAGATTGGGTGATGGCAAGAATAACTCAGGTGTCTGAATCTCTAAGATACCTCTCGAACCCTATAGATCTGAGCTCCTCCACTTAATGGTGCACCCCACTGGATGAATGAAACCCTAATAATTCAGTCTCTCTCCTAGAGACATCCAACAGCTCCACCAATCCACTAGAGTGATAGATCGGGGCATGAAAATGAATACCCAAGTTCTCAAATCATCAAAATACCTACTATATCCTTAGATCTAGCTACCCTCCAAAGAATGGTGAGCCCTCCTCTTGGGAAATCGTCCCACTATCAACACAAATAAATATGCCACTAAAATGCCTCCAAAAACCACCAAAAATGATGCTAAGACACCTGCAAGGAAAACCCAATACCTGGAATCCTCAAAATCTCTTCTCCTCATCTAGAATGAATCCTCCCTCAATGGATGGTGCACCCCTCTTGCTAGAAACCCTCAACTGGTGTGCCCTCTCTCTATCTGCACATGCAACTAATGTAGAATCCTCCTGCAACTGAGTAGATATGGAATTAGAATGGTGTGGGAGAGTATTGCATCCTCGAGACCAAGCTTTGGACAATATAGGTGGAATATTTCACCACTAAATCATCCTCTAGGGTTTGTTAAGTCAAAACCCTCAAAACCCCCAATGTTGGGCTCCCTAGCTAAAAGCCAAAAATCCAAAAGATAAACATACATGAATGATGAGAAGAGGCCCTTGCCTTTACTTTATACTTTTTGGCTCACCTTGTCCCTCCAAAGTGACTTTCATTTTATTAACATTTAATTAATTAATTAAATCACTTTAATTAATTAATTAACCTTTTTACCTATGAAAAGCTCCTTATCTCTCCTTGTGGCTTCCCTGGCCACTGAAAGTCACTTCTAGCCATCCAATCCTGCAGTGTTGCTCCTCCCAATTCCAATGAGCTATTAGACTGAGAGGTTTCTCCAAGTAATGTGCCCAAAATGACCTCTTTAGTGAATTTCATTGACTTATAGCTCAAAATAGTCAAAATCATGGAAATCATCGGAATGCAACGGAACCAAAGCCAACCTGTGTGGAATGGCTCATAATGATGATATATGATGATATATGATGAGAAATTCCAGTTGGACCACACCATGTCTCTCAATAATCCCTGTACTTGATATAACACCCCTCTGGCTACTCTGGTCATCATAAACCTCTGCACTATGATGATGTCCCAAAGTGGGGACATTACAGTCCTCCCTGCTAGAAAATTTATTTTCCTCAAGCAATAACCAAATCCACTTGAATAAAATACCAGGATCCCATGTCCACTTGTGGGATACATAGTAGAACCCATCTAGAGATGAACACTCATGCACTCTACCCCCTGGATCCCATATCAGGAAGTGAACTACAATAATCTGCGAAGCATAGTCCTGAAAGATATCAACCCTGTGACCCTCCTGCACCTGACCCATGGCCTCATCTCGGAATGAGTCGATCCTCCAAATCTCTACCAATATCCACACGGCCTCAATCAACTACACATGTTGATGCCAGAATGAGGTACTGCAAGACCTCCGTGAGACACCCTGAAGCGATGTGATCCCCTCAACACTGAAGCTAAATGGAAAGTTAGAACAACTCCCCCCTGCAAAGGTCCACTTTCCCCTGTCAGTCAGTGAAATTCTCAACCCTGCAATCCCTAGGTCCCATGCTAACCTCTGTCGAAGATCACCATGCTGGACATGCACTACTCTAACCACAATTGTCTGCCCCCTACATACATATTGGATCATCCTCTCCTGGATCCTCAAGATGAAATACCTGTGACCATCAGACCTGTTGTCCAGAAACTGTATCTGTAAAGACATCTCTATAGAAGAAGTACCTATCCACCCATCTCCACGTCTAATCATGATGATTAAGAGTGAAAAGTTTCCTCGCTTTATCGGACAGATCCTTGTAGGCCCACTCCAGACCAACCCTTGGTGGAGTCTGTGGCTCTCAGATGCAACCTGCGTCATCATGTAGTGAAACATTCGACTCACCCAATGAACTCCTAGATCCCATGGGAAACTTGGAATTTTATCACTTCCAATCTCATCTAACTGGTCATGTGTGAGACTGATCACTGTCAGAAGCCCTCTTTGCTCATCTGCTATACTCCTCATGCTGATGTCAATGATAAAATTTTCAAAGAAGGATAACAAACATATCTATAGCTGACTGTAGGACTGGAATGCGTCACATGCTTTGGCCAATCCCAAGGATTCGACCAGAAGCTTGTCCATCGATATCCATGATAATTACTTTCCTGTGGTCACCACTGAATCCCAACCATCCAATACAACTGGAAGTAACTCCTCCAACTGCTGCTCAACCAACCTCCATCTCTCATCTCCCATGCAACTATTGATGTGGTAAAGGTGATCTCTCATAACTAGGTGTTGTTGCAAAGGAGTGACATTTGCATGCTCCCCTAGGTGTGTCTCCTCCTTGCAAGTCACTATACCCCTCTGAATTCCACCATACATCTCAGCATGACTCTGTGAACTATCCCTCATCACTGCTCCGGCATACTCATGTCGTCTCCTGCAAACTCATGCTACGTCATAGATCCTGGGAATACTGCTGGATCAACCTCTACGTGGAGGTCAACTGCTCTCAGAACACAAATGGAAATGTCCTCCATAAACTGGTGCTCCTCTGCTAGATCACTAACATCCTCTATCAATGTGACTGACTGATACATCTGAGTTTCCACTAAGACAGATGAAGTGGATCTCTGACGAATCTCCTCAAGAGACCCATATGATCTAGATTCTGATTCTTGAAGAGTTGTCTATGTGCCTCTCAAGAATCCTCGAGTGCTCTCCAACTCCTGAGTGAGTCGGACGATCTCCAACTCCTACTCCCTCAGAGCCTCAGGATACATCTCACCCACCCTCAATAGGTAATCTCTATCAGCTAATAACTGATGGTAGTCAGTCCTCATCATAGATACTCTCTCCCTGAGAGTATGAAAATCATCCATGGCAATCCCCTCATCTGAACTACCATGTGCCACTGATTCTCTCCAGCAGTAATCTACCATCACTGCATGCATGTCATCAATGTGCCTGGTGGCTACCATGATCATAGCCTGACTGACTCTCAATTGTGCTACTAAGTGGTGTGGCTCCTAGTCATGGTCATGTTGAGGTGCCACCTCATATCCCTCACTACTGTTGTCACTCCTGCTAGTGTCGACTCTGGAATCCCCAAAAACATTCTCTGCATAAGATAATGTGTTGAACTGCCCATTGACTATTGTGTTGTTGTGTCCTCCTGTATGCAACTGCACCCTATCACTAGATGTTATCTCCTCCTGAATCACATTGTATCCTGTATGATCATTCATATCCTCCCGTGCACTCAACCTGCTACTATCCTCTACGCCTGGATCCCATATAGTTGTGTCTAGACATATGTTATGGTCATCCTGAATACTAAAGAGCGCATCCACATCAATACAAGCTGATCCTGGAAGTAAGTTCTCCACCAACCTGTTAGCCTCTGCAATCTTCTCAACCAATAGAGTCTCCAATAGCTGTGACTCAATCTCCTCTGGTTGACCTGTATGTGTGAGGTTAACTTCCCGTATGTCCTGTACCTCCTCCTGGATCTGTGGGTCTACCTGTCCATGGTGTGCATCCCTCACACTAGGCTCATCCATCATACCTGGTGTGCCACTGATATCCTCATGTGACATGGCTATCATGGGTGTCTGAACAGATGACAGATGTTTCATGGCCCCCATAGGAAGCTCATCATCTCTAGGTGCTAACACGTGTGACTCCTCACTAGTGTCACAACTCTGCTGAGATGTAAAGACATCAATGGTATGTGATATGTTTGCTGATACACTGGTGCTATCATCCTATCCATCCAATTGYCTATCCACTACACAAGGGTCATCATCCTCCTCAAGTGTGCAAACATCAGTAGCCTATGTGCAAGAGTCATCATCACTATCCTCTGAGGTAGAGTCACTATCACTAGCCTCTATGCAAGAGTCATTRTCATCATCTGAATGCTCTGAATCAACATCTATTGCTCCATCCTCACACATCTCATCATCACTATCATAGTGTGCCTCAATAGTGTGATTCTAATCCTTACCCTTGCACCTATGATCTGGTTCCCATAGCCCCTTGCAATAGTGRCAAGGTTGTGTGMTCCTAATGCGTGTGGGGTTTCTTTGTTCTTCCATCCATCTAGCTACTTCTTTTTTCTTTTTATCTGCTATGATGATCCCATGTAAAATATCCCATTTGCTCCAATCARTATTTCTAAAGGCTACATACTGAGGAAAGGTTATGAGATCCCTATTTTCCTCACTAAGGCCGRAATATGTTATCTCTAAGCATGTTATCTCAAAGGATAGCCTATCCATTTCCTTCCAACTATCCATTTATCCCTATGAAAGGCCCCTCAGTTTTGTAGGATTTAAGCTCTAATACCATTGTAACGATCCCAAGCCATTATGCAAGGATCATCACGGTTTTGGTGTCTTTTTAAACTTTTTCTTGGTTGTGGTATTTCGTCAAACACTTTGTTGGTCTACTTGTTTAGATGTGTTTACTTGTTGAATGGCCTCTTGATTTAGGCCTTAGGGTTTACTAATGTGTTTATATGATTGTATGCAACAAATAACAAGAAGAGACAACCATGGAACATACCTCAACCATATGCAATATGATAGACAAGCCAAAACATCTCAAACTGCTTTTATTCATGAAATAGAGAAACCCGCTACAACGAAGTTGTCGTTCTGGAATGTTCAACAGATGGACAATAATATAGACAATAGAGATGCTACAAAATGCTCTTGTTAATAAAAAATAATCCTCCAAAGGATGGATAAGATATGAGGACCAATGCCAAGTAGATCTAGGCCAATTTCCAAACCCCCACTGGAAGATGCCACGTCCTGCTAGAATGTTGAAGCTCCTCAACAATTCAGCCCTGGTGCCAAATATGTCCAATCACCTCAATAAAGATGCCAAACAATAGATCGGGTGATGGCAAGAATAACCAGGGTGTCCGAATATCCAAGATACCTCTCGAACCCTGTAGATCTGAGCTCCTCCACTGAATGGTACGCCCCACTGGATGACTGAAACCCTAATAATTCGGCCTTTCTCCTAGAGACCTCCAATAGCTCCACCAATCCACTAGAGTGATAGATCAGGGCATGACAATGAATACCCAAGTTCTCAAATCATTAAAATACCTACTAGATCCTTAGATCTAGCTACCCTCCAAATAATGTTGCACCCTCCTCTTGGGAAATTGTCCCACTGTCAACACAAATAAATCTACCACTGAAATTCCTTCGGAAACCACCAAAAATGATGCTAAGACACCTGCAAGGAAAACCCAATACCTGGAATCCTCAAAATCTCTTCTCCTCAGCTAGAATGAATCCTCCCTCAATGGATGGTGTGCCCCTCTTGCTGGAAACCCTCAACTGGTGTGCCTTCTCTCTATCTGCACATGCAACTGATGTAAAATCCTCCTGCAACTAAGTAGATCTGGAACTAGAATGGTGTGGGAGAGTATTGAATCCCCGAGACCAAGCTTGGGACAAGATAGGTGGAATCTTTCACCACTAAATTGTCCTCTAGGGTTTGTTAAGTCAAAACCCTCAAAACCCCCAATGTTGGGCTCACTAGCTAAAAGATAGAAATCCAAAAGATAAACATACATGAATGATGAGAAGAGGCCCTTGCCTTTCCTTTATACTTTTTGGCTCACCTTGTCCCTCCAAAGTGACTTTCATTTTATTAATATTTAATTAATTAATTAACCCTTTTACCTCTGAAAAGCTCCTTATCTCTCCTTGTGGCTTCCCTAGCCACTAAAAGTCACTTCTAGCCATCCCATCCTGTAGTGTTGCTCCTCCTAATTCCAATGAGCTATTACACTGAGAGGTTCCTCCAAGTAATGTGCCCAAAATGACCTCTTCAGTGAATTTCATTGACTTATAGCTCAAAATAGTCAAAATCATGGAAATCATCGGAATGCAACGGAACCAAATCCAACCTATGCGGAATGACTCATAATGATGAGATATGATGAGAAATGCTAGTTGGACCACACAATGCCTCTCAATAATCCTTGTTCTCGCTATAACACCCCTCTGTCTACTCCTATCATCATAAACCTCTGCACTGTGATGATGTCCCAAAGTGGGGACATTACATAGCCCTATCATATGCCTTAGATAAATCAACTTTAACCACCAAAAGGATGATATTCCTAGTCTTAACGGAATGTAGACCCTCTTGCACCATACGACTTAATGCCCTCATCAATATGCCTACCATATAAAAAACCCAAAATCGTCACTAGAAATAAACTTAGAGAGCATTCATTTAACCCTTCTAGCAATAATACTTGCAGTAATTTTATATATCTGGTTGTATAGGGAAATAAGCCTAAACTCCTGAAAACAAGTAGGGTTATCAGACTTATGGATCAAAGCAATGTTTCTTCTTTCAAAACAAATAAGTCGTAACTTATCAAACTATTTGGTGATGAGAGCATATATATATATATATATATATATATATATATATATCATTTATCTTAGACATTAACCAATTGAATTCTTTCTACTACCTTTAAAATTTGGAAACAACACCATTCCATTAGTGTCACATGTGCATCATTGACAATAATTAACAACAACTTACAACAAGAAGAAATGGAAATGAAAAATATCTTTAGAAATACATGGAAAAAATTCTACACGCTAATATACAACATGGTATACCACCTACATGTTGAAAGAAGTGAAAAAAATACTACAACTAAAGTATTAAAAACTTTTTTTTTTCTTACATAAATTTACATGAATTGAATTGAAAATTCATGGTTTCCCCAAGAGTAGTTGTTATTAATTATTCATCCATATGTAGTGAATATTCCCAAAAAAAATGGGATGCATAATCATTGATTTGGAACATTTCTTAGGAAAACCTATTTAATGTTCATGGGAAATTTTTATATTTAAGTGAAAGATATAAGTGTATGCACAACTATAATAATAAAGTATGCTACAGGTTTTTTTATTTTCAATCAAAATATGAAAATTTGTAGCCTAAATTTCTTCAAAACAAATAAAATTTAGCTAAATTGGTGAAATTCCACTTAAAAAAACATTGGATCAAAGCAATGAAGTAGAATTGATAGCTGCGAGAATTCTTCCAAAACATCTTGATTCCTCAACAACCCTCGACAACTGATCATTCCAATATTTATAACCTATTTATACAATTAGTAGTGCATTTACACTCCAAAAAGGATGATTTCTATGCAAAAAGATTCACGATATTTTGATGGATAATAGGATGGTGGGTTATGAGGGAAACCAAGGTCAGTTTTTCTTTTTCAATGATAAAATAATGTTGTGAAAAAAGACTGTATAATTTTCAAGGTCGATCCTGTACCAAGTGAGAAAATTAAAATGCAGGCCCAAGCTTCCCTTTAGCTCAAAAATTGTTTTAAAGGTTGTAATATGGATATATTGTAAATTTACATATGTCATTTAAAGTGTAATTGAAGAACATGAGAGGTTTCTTTCTTGTAGCTATATTTGGGATATCATGTAAATTTGAATTCAAAACTACCTCAGAGTAAAATGCATGCCCTAGGGCCAATTTTTAGCCAAATTGAGTGGTTTAACTTGCAGAAAGGGTCATTTGTGATTTCGCACCTGTCTATAACCTTATATTGACATTTTCAAATAGAAACATACATGATGTGCATAAAGGATAACAATTATTTTCTCTTTTTCTTTAAATAACAAGTGTTTATTCTTATTACAAATTCTTCTTTCTCGACTGATTTTAAAATTCCTTACAAAAATTGAGCATAGTATAAAATCTATATGAGTGGAAATATGAAATTTTGCATTGGCATAAGTACATTGAAACCAACAAATTATAAACAAAATCTCATGATAACATATCTTTCAAATGAATATTTCTTGTAAACATCCTTTAGATAAGCCGAACACACATTGGTAAAATAAGACTTGATTCATTAAAGGAAAAACACAAGTCATTTATATTAAAAATGAGATATACAGTATTAGGCTTGAATTATCAAAATTAAAAAAGATGTCTTAATTGCATCCTCACACACAATACTTAAACATAATACAACTAACATATAATGATCTAATTCTATTTAGGCATCACCCATTTCCTCATCTTTGTTGATGTAGACATTACGCCCAGAGGCAAATGAACTAACATTTCCAACTCCATTATTATCCTTAGCTTGGCATGTGGAATTGTTAGTTCCTAAAGTTGTCTCTGGCTACTAAGAGGCACAAGCTAGGGCACCTCGGTTATTGAAATGGTTTATATTTGTAGGTTTTTTGGGTTTAAAGGTTGGTTTATGGGTTAAATAGTGGATTAAATTGGATAACATAATATTATGGTTACAAAAGAAAGTTTAAACAACATCCACTTAGTCAATGGCATTCACTTTGATCAACTAGATAAAGAGATATAAATAGAAGAAATAGAAATTTGCAAGTTCACAATTTGTTCACTTACACAGAAGACTCTTGATCCCAAATATCAATTAGAAACAATATTGAATCACTTAAATACAAATATTGTAACAGGTGAGTAAACAACAAAATCTTTCACTGAATTCAACAAGAACATAATAATCACATGTTTTGAAAAAAGGATTCAAATTCATTTAAGTACGATAGAAGAAATAACTCAAGAATAATAAATTCTAACCATCAGAACGTATTTTCCATTGAGTGCAAAATGTAGTGAATTCCAGGCATACAATCTAGGTCAAATGTACCTTAACCACCACCAAACTCCCACCCCCCTTTAATTTTGTCATCTAAGTCTCTTTTTATACATAGAGTTGGTTTACATCAGATCCTAAATTTTAGTTACAATTTTGATCGAGACCTGATATCTGGCTAACAAATAATGATTACATTCCACTTCATTCATTGTTTTTCAACAAAAATATAGATCTTAGGAAAAATTCCTTCAACCTAGGACCAAATCATAACTCTGGAGATATCCTTGTCCTTCCAAATAAGATTTGTAGAAACTACTCCAAAGTATATTCACTGGATACTTAATACTTGAACTTTATTATAGATTGATCTTGGATATGTTGTTGTAGAATGACTATGAATGTACATTCTTCAATGCTTTATTTTTTCAAATTAATATGCGTTGGTGATGACTGTGCATGTGAAAATAATATTCTCGAAAATCTTGTTCTGGTTAGACAAATATTTCTCCCAAACCGTTGATAAATATTGAAAAAATCTCATAATAAAGGTCAATGGACCCATTTTGGAAGTGGGTTCTTAAAGGTTTTGGAAGATTCACTATGGTTTTCTCGAAAATGGAGCCTGAATTTCTCTTCCTGGAATAATGACGAGAACCGATAATTTGCATATATCTTTAACCATGAAATTCTATCCATATTTTATCCAATTGAGACCAAAATAAAAATCCACCTATGTATCTATTTACTATAGGTGGGATTTTGCTTTGTTCCATCATTAGATTGAGAAGATTCAATCTTAGGTAATGATTGTTTATTTTTCCCTTCTTGGTTGTTCTGGTTTGTTTTCTCTTTTCATATCTACTGACCAAAATTCTCCTCTCAATATTATGTTTTAGACTGTCATCCTCCAATATAATCATATTATCTTCCTTTAGAGAAGGCTTGAATAAATCTTTAGACTTAACTCTGAGTTTATTGGTAGGCCGAGTTTTAGGTCTATAAGGGAAGCTAGTAGGTTACTCACCTTTCTTTTGTCTTTCCATTGGAATTTCCTCGATTGATATATCACAAGTGTCTATTCCAGGTTCATATTTTTCCTTTTGTAGTTCATGTGTCCTTTGTCTCATCATTCTCCTGGTGTAAAACTTGTCACAACTTTTAAAACCCTGTTTTGAAACGGAGGATTTGAGTTTTTGTTTGAACTCTTTTTCTTGCTGTAAAACAAGTTTTCTCTTGCTTGATCTAATTTTCCTTGCTACAATAAAAGCCTCTTCTTGTTCCTTCATTGCATTCCTTGATGTAATTCCCACTTCCTTTGAACCCTTAGTTTTGTTGTTAGGATTTATTTATGGTTTTTTTAGAACATGTTCCTCAAACCCTATTGAAAACAATAATTGTTTCCAAGTCACCTGAAGTTCACTTAATGTATACATGACCAATATTTTAATTAGACCTTGATGAAAAATTATTTTATCAACAATTTTTGGATTAGTCTATACCTTCTTTTCCATTTTGGTCAAGCTATTCAACATATAAAAGGGAAATTTCATTTCTCCATCTCCATTTAAATGCATTAATAATATCATGTGGTAACAATGAACGTTAGAGTATATACCATCACAGGTTATATAGCTTTGGACAACAACTAGGACATTCTTCCATTATTTATTCAACCACTTATTAGGAATTCCTTAACTCTAGTTTTGATTGTAATGTTTTTTCATTAAACATTGATTACACATACCTACATGATGCTTATTCTTCTTCCACCATCTTTCTCCCTTTACAGGAAAATGACAAGCTGCTACAATTGAGTGCTCTGTAACATGAATCGGCACATTTCCCACTTGAGTTTGAAAGCCATCAAAATTCTGGGAAAGTAACTTTGAAATTTTTTCATGATGTCCTTGGAATTTGCAGTAGAATTTAAACCATCCCCCATATATGAATTTCTCCATAATTTATGGACATGCTTCTAATAATTCGACCCCATATGGTTTGAGTCAAAGAACTCATCCTTCCTTGTTAGTCGACATATTGTTTGTTGCAACTTTGTACACCTACGAATGCTAGGGTTTGAATTCAAGCTTCTAAGAATACATGTATAAAACAGCTGATGCAAACAAATTTTGGTTGCAAAATACAATAAGCTACATTTTTCCTTTATTCAAATTCTTCTTAAAAATTGAAATGATAACTTTGCATGTTTTGAGTCATGGCCTATCAAATGGATACATGAGGTACCAACATAATATGATCTGAGTTGTAAAATTGTGCATAGGATCTAGTAATCATTTTTTTTAAATGACACACTTGAGAACCATAACCATTTTCACGATATTCGCATGATATCAATATTTCTTGTCACGATCATCGGGTTTGAAGCATGTTTGAAAAATGACTTCTCATGTGCTACCAGAATAGCATTATTATGGTAGAGACTCTGTTTTGTATCTCAAACCTAGATAAATGCCTTGATTTTTCAATAGGAAATAATCATTGTGATGTGACATATATTTTTCCATGTGAAATCTCAAACTATCCTAAAAGAATAAAATGAAAACTAATTTAAATAAAAAAAAATCACACCAACAAGAGAGATATAAAGTATAAAAAGGTGCAACCAACCAAAAGCAAATAGTCTCAGTACAAGTTTTTATGGAATAGGCTGAAAATCAAGGATAAAAGGTGGTAGTATGTCTAGGGACTAACATGAACATTTTAGAAAATGAATATAATGATTAATCCCCATTAAATAATTCATAATGATGTTTAGTTTTGTCTCAACCATGAGTTGAAAGTCCACCCTGGGTTGTTCATTCCTTGCATGAGATTCAAAAATTTTATCTCTTTCTTCAGGAGAACTCTTAATTGAACGAGTAGGAACATCAGGAAATGTATCTACTGACCTTTTTGAAATAACTGATGTTGTAGGAAAAACAACTATAAAATTTGTAACACTAGAAGTAGCTATAGAAGTATTCCCAGTCTTCGAATTATTCTCATTTATCCGGTAATTTGAGCCTTCCATTTCCATTAATTAGGTGTAATCGTTAGAATTCATAGTGCCCAATATCTAATTATATTTCATATACAAAAGATCAATGAAATAACCATTAAATAAAGGATTTTCCATGGACAAATCTATATAAATTTTAAACCTTAATTAGATTTCCAAAGTACAAGTTGATACTCTTCATGTGTGAATTATCACATAATTCGATCCAACTGATGGTTGTATCAATGAAATTATGAATATTGTCATTAAACCTAGATGGTGGTTTAATTAGTTAATAATTATGATACTAACTAAGGTGGTAGTACTTGGAAAAAAATTATGATTTGTAATCATTAATAATTTTAATTTTTTGTATATGTGTAAAGTTTTATATTGTCATATTTAACACTTTGAACCCATCAAAAATTTATATTTGAAATTACAAAGTATGCTTAGTATTATTTCTATATTTGTGATTTAAACTTATCTATATATTGTTGTTGTGGGGGAGAGTAGGGTAGAAAGAAGGAGGAAGAGGGAGAGAAGGGGAGAGAGTGAGTGAGCATGAGAGAGAGAGATCAAGAGATAGAGGAGAGAGTCATGGGATCGAGACATAGGAGCAAGGGGAGAGAGGGATATCAAGGGAGAGGGTGAATGAGAGATATAGAAACAATATTTCCATTGTCTAGGTCATTGTTTAGGTGCAGGTCTAGGTCATGGTTTAATGGTATCTTTATGATTTGTTTTCTTTACTGGTATATATTTCCTTGTAGCCAATAGAGTACAAAAGAGTAGGTATAAGCTTTGGTTTAATGTAATATACAAAATAATATTGTCTATGTGAGTGTATTAATCAAGATCTGTGTGTAGGTTAAATATGATGAAATATACTAGAGGAGAAGCAACAAGTCATGGCAGGTCTCCTTATCTTGGGCACTGTGATTTCTTTGATGAGAATATTTTGTGAACATTATTCATATAAATGAAGTTAAATTACTCAAAATTGATATACGAGAGAGAATAATAATGATCTAGAGTGATATGGAGAGAGAGGGAGGGAGGGAGGGAGGGGGTAGAGAGAGAGGGAGGTAGAGAGAGGTAAAGAGAGAAATTATTTCAAATATTTTGTACCTAAATTATCCCCCTTATCCCCTTAACTTATGAGAAAATACATGAATGGAATGAATCTCGTACAAATTACAGGTGGCAAAGAAGATTGAGGCATGTGCTAACAATGCCATTAAAAATGAAAAACATGGATCTTGTTGGCTCTCTCCCTCCCTCAGCTCATTCTCTCGCTCTCCCCCTCAAGGAATAGGAATTACCTACCTCCACTAGTTCTTCCCTAGACCCATATAACCCTAGGCACATGCCTATACCTAACCTATATTAACCCCTCCCCACATCCGATCCTAGCTAAGCTCCTTATGGTCCACTTATGGTCATACCTCTTCCTAAGGTCCCCACAAACCCTACACCTTCAACCTCGTGCTCTAATCACTACCCTATTAAATAGAGGATTTTCATAGTGGGGGATAAAGAGAGAGGACAAGGGAGAGAAGGCGAGAGAGTGAGTGATCATGTGAGATATCAAAGAGAGAGAGAGAGAGAGAGAGCGAGAGAGAGAGAGAGAGAGAGAGAGAGAGAGATTCTTTCCAATGTCTAGGTCAAGGTCTAGTTCTAGGTCTAGGTCATGGTCTAGGTTGTGGTTTAATGGTAGATTTGTGATTTGTTGTCTTTGTTGGTATGAATTTCCTTGAGGCCAACATAAAATTTTAGAGTAGGTACAAGCTTTGGTTTCATTTAATATACAAAGTAATATTTTCTATAAGAGTGTATTAATAAATATCTCTATGTAGGTTAAAGATGATGAAATATAATAGAGGAGAAGCAACAAGTCATGACATGTCTCCTTATTTTTGGCACTATGAATTCTCTGATGAGAAGTTTTTATGAACATTATTCATACAAATCAAGTAATTTAAATTCATACTCACAATTTATATATGAGAGAGTGTGTGAGAGTGTGAGAGGGAGAGAGAGGAACACAAAGAGGGTGGATAGAGAGAGAGGAAGACAAAGAGGGGGGTAGAGAGAGAGAGAGAGATATAAAAACGAAGTAAGTTAAATTAATCACTATTGATATA
>ML781492.1:148341-163139 GCA_009831015.1 Picea engelmannii
ATAAATGTACAGAGACTGTAAAAATACAGAGTGAAAGACTCGCTAGAATGGTGGCAGCTTATCTCTGAGAAGAGATGTGACGGCTAATCGCATTCGCAAGAAGATGGTTATAATGAGTCTCTGGAGGCCTTTTTACAATAATCAGGAATACCAAAATTCCTAGACATCCAAAAACCTAACCCTAGGAGATGAAGCGCCAAAAGTCATGTGGGGCCCATTTGGGTAAGTTGGTGCATCAACTTCCCGAGGTCGTAACTTTTGCATACGATCTCCGTTTTAGGTGTGTGATAGCTCGTTGGAAAGGTATCATCGAGGAGATTCATTTTGGGTGCTCAATTATTCCTTTGGATATAATTGAGAACCTCGATCTCGAAAAAACTTCATTTAGGCCCTCAAAATGGCCCCGGAAGTGAAAACCTGCTAAAAATAGTAAATTACCAAAATGGCCAGAAAACTGTTTTGAGCCATTTGGAAAAGGTGGGTGGCCCCCGATGTTCACCTGGATTATCGTCTCTCCAAATATGCTCATTTTGTTTCTCTTCAACACCCATTCACGCCACCACAGTGGCTTAAATATTCATGGATAATTTCTTCAAGATTCATGGCATGTCTAATTATGTTGTCTCTGACAGAGACCCCACTTTCACTAGTAATTTTTGGCAAGAATTGTTCAAGCTACAGGGAATCCAATTGCATCTCAACACTGCCTATCACTGATATATGGATGGTCAGAATGAAGTTGTCAACAAGTGTTTGGAAACATATTTGAGGTGTTTTTCATACGAGAGGAAACATTGGTGGGATCAATGGTTACCCCTAGTTGAATGGTGGTACAACACATCTTACCATACAACTACTCACATGACTCCTTTTGAATTTTTCTATGGCCAAAATCCCCCATCGGTTCTCTCATATATGCCAGGGGTCTCGAAGGTTCAAGAGGTTGAAAAAAATATTACAATCCGATAGGCTATTCTTCATTCCCTCAAAGACAATTTGGTCATGTCTCATAATCGCATGAAGCAAAAGGAAGATCAAGGTAGTTCCGAACAACATTTTATTAAGGGGTACTAGGTGTTTCTTAGACTACAACCTTATAAGAAGACTTCACTCAAAGATGAACACCATCAGAAACTTGCACCCAAATTTTATGGTCCTTATACACTGCTCAAGAGTGTGGGATCGGTGGCCTATCAGTTAGCTCTACCCGGTCAGTCGAAGCTCCATCCTGTTTTTCATGTTTCCTACTTAAAGAAGGTGATTGGAACTAAGTGCCAAACTCAAACTAGTCTCCCTAAGTTGATTGAATAAGGTTCCATATGGTTCTAGCCACAAGCAGTATTTTCCCAGTAAGAGCATCATCTCTGTCAGTGCACCATCAAGGAAATGTTAATCCAATGGAAATATACAACTCCAGAATATGCCACCTGGGACATGGCCACCATTTTACAACAATTTCGTCATCTTAAGCCATTAGGAAAATGATTTTCTTCAAGGGGGAAGGAATGTTAGGGACCTAATCTTCCTAACCCCTCACATAGGTAGAATAATATAATTCCATGTAAGAAAGGCCAATATTAATAAGGCCTAGAAATAAGGAGGAATAAGTCAAATGTAAGAACACCTAATAGAAGCTTCCTCTTCTAGAAGGATCTTCCTCTAGATTTTTCTTTTGGATAGATAGATTTAGCATAAATAGGAATAGAGGGTATGGTAAATCTTGTCTTGGAGATTATTGTAATAGAGCTCTGCTCTATTGGAGGTTTCCCCCTCGAAGAGGCAAGTGAACATTTCTATCATTAATCAAGGCGTTCTTTCCAGTGTTATTGTGGTATTATTGTGGTATTGTTCTGGTTATATCATTGTTTCTATACCATTTCTATGCTAAAATATTTATGTTTTGTATACTATTTTATATCTGGAATACTACAGAAATTACAAAGTATGGTTATTATTATTTTCTATATTATTATTTTTTTAATTGTTTTCTATGATTTTGGGCTCTATGATTTCTTTGATGAGAATATTTTGCAAACATTACTCATACAAATGAAGTTAAATTAATCACAATTGATATATGAGAGAATGTGTGAGAGTGAGAGAGAGAGAGAGAGAGAGAGAGAGAGAGAGAGGGGAGGTAGAGAGAGAGAGAGTGTGTGTGTGTGTGTGTGTGTTAGAGTGTGAGAGATCGAGAGTGATATGGAGAGAGAGAGAGAAGAAGAAGAGATGTCATGAGTGAGATAGAGAGAGAGAGGGAGGGGTATAGAGATAGGGAGATAGAGAGAGGTGAAATGGAAGATCAAGGTATGTGATGACAGTGTCATTAAAAATGAAAAAGATGGCTCTTCTTGGCTCTATCCCTCCCTCAACTCATTCTCTCTCTCTACCCCTACATGCATAATAACCAGCTACTCCCACTTTGTCCCTAGTAGGCCCATATAACCCTAGGACCCCACCTATAACTAAACCATCTTAACCTCGACCCCCCCACATATGATAACATCTAAGCTCCTTATGGTTGTACTTATTCCTAGGGTCCTAGACATAATCCCTACACCTTCAACCTATTTTTTTAACTATTGTTGTATGCCTCAAAAAAAATTCAATTCTAAGCCCCCATGTCCCAATTGTTCACCATGGGGCCTGCATAATCTTAACTGACACAAATATTGAGAGACGTGCCATGACCGCAAACTCGATCATGGATGTAGTTATATGTTTTAGATGAAGAAGACAAATAAATACCTATGAATATTCCATACCTAACTTATCCCCCTAACTTATGATAAAAATTATTAATGGAATGAATCATATATACAGATTTTAGGTGGCAGAGAAAATTGAGGCACATGCTAACAAAGTCATCAAAAATGAAATAGATGGCTCCTGTGGGCTTTCTCCCTCCCTCCATTTCTATCTCTTTCACCCTCCATGCATAAGAAATTACCTTCACTTCGACCCTATACACTTATATATAATAGAAAACACATATTAAATACAAACATGTGTTTAAATAATATTACAAACAAATAACAAATAACAAATATACATTTCAAACATAAAAAACACTATGGCACCAAAACCCAACCAAATAAACCCTCTCCCAAACCATTTGATGGGTGCATTGTTTGACCCCAATTACCAATAAGGAGAGTGTGTAGAGGAGAAAACCACTATAATTTGCATTTGATCAACCCCACCTTCCAGTACAAATTTTTTAGAGAGGAGCAACCCAATGAAATTTGCATTGGATCGACACCTTCCAATAATGAAAATGCACAGAGGGATCAACCCAACAATGTCGTAGGCATGTATCCTCGTTTTTTATGTAGATAGAGAATGTAGATCCTACAATTGTGTGTTCCATATTAAATGGTTCACAATGGTTATGTTTGAGTTCCATTCACTTCAAGTTTTCCCTATCATTCACTCATTAGTTTAGGTTTGATACCCTGAATACTACACCACTTTGTCATATTTTTGTATGCACAACAGATAGCAAATAGTGTTTGAAATGAAAATTAAATAGGAACAATAGGACCATTGATATTGATCCAAGATCAATGATCTCATATTATTTTGGCTAGAAAAAGTGCACACTAGATAACAAGGGGTCAGAGGCCTAAATTTGGAACCATTGTATTAATGGGTGATAATGTGTCATCAGCTTATTCATTCCAGTACACATGGGTGGTATTTTGAAACCACTTTAGCTTTCCCCTGAAATGCATGAATTGATGACAAGTGCCACGACTATGTAAGTGAAATAAATAATGCACCATGTCGATGTAATCCAAAGAATATTAAAAAAAAGTTTAAAAGAATTACCCCCAAAGAAAATGAGGTAAACACACACGGTAAACGTTGTTATGGTACCATAGACTCCAGTAAAAGAATTCAAGTTCTCCTTCGACAAATAAGTTTGGGCAACGTTCTCATTTACTTATTTCAAATGTGTTCATTTTTTTTTAAATAAGGATAGATGGAGAAAGGTGGTCAGTGATCCAGGCGGATATTGGTGGCCAACTGGCTCCTCATGTTTGTTTTTGTTCAATGCGTCCTTCTTTACTGCTTTATAATTGTGATTTCTACACTTTTGGGGTTGTCTGAAGCCCCACACATTCTCCAGGTGGATACAGGTGGCCTCTCACCTAATTAAACTAGATTATTTTGTATTTTTTCATGTTAGCACATCTTGTTGTACTTTCAGGTATGTTTTGGGGCCGTAAAAGTTTTGTTTTGGCTCTGCACAGTTAGACTTTAGACGAAGTTAGAGTCTGATGGAAGAATGTGTAGTTCTCTAAAATACCTTTCCATGGGCTATCACGTGCCTAAAACGGAGGTTGTATGCAAAAGTTACGACCCTAGGAAGTTGAGGTACTAAATTACACCAAGTTACCTATGGGCCCACATGACTTTTTGTGTTTCACCTTCTAGGGTTAGGTTTTTGGATGTATAGGGCTTTGGAATTCATGAGTAATATGAAAAGTACCTCATGAGCCTCATTTTAATCCATTTTTCTCAAACGGATGCGCATAGCAGCCACATCTCTTCTCAGAGAACTACCACCATTCGAGCAAGTTTTAGTTCTGTAGTTTTACAGTTTGAGACTATTTTATTATTTAATAGAAGATATTGTTCACTAGATATTTGTGTTATTATTCCTATCTCTATGTTTATTGTATTCAATATGTTAATCAATTTTTTCCTCTTCTAAATCCGGATCAGTGGTATCAGAGCGGTCTTCTCTTCATTTATTTTTATTCATACATGCCCCCAACAAGGTCAGGGTATAAGAAGTTGGGACTCAAACCAATCGAGTGATTACCAGATCGGTCGCATGGAGGCCGACAACAACCCATGGGAGACAAAAATAAATATGATGGAGTAGGAAATCCTATTAAAATGTTTCTCTAGGAAGCCCTCGCACGACAAAGGAACGAAATGATGGACAACTTCATGCATATCCTTCAACGATTGCCCACGGGAAAAGCATCTTCATCAAGTGGCCATGCAACCCCCTTCAAGGTACAGGTAAATTTTGATATTCCATTATTTGAAGGACTGATAGATGTGGATGTTGTAGATAAATGGTTGAATTTGCTCGAAGGATATTTTTTCGGTCCACAATTTTTTCGATAGGGAAAATATCACTTTTGCACTTGTCAAGGTTGTTCCCCATGTGAAATACTGGTGGGATACTTACTCTGAGCAAAGGGCCATGAAGGAATCTGTAATTTTTGTGGTGGCCCCAAATGGGATTCCTTCTAGGATGCCATTAAATAACAATACTTCCCTGTTGGAATCTATGAGGACCAGTACACCAGATGGACCACCCTACATCAAGAAAGGGACCAGACAGTACCAGACTTCACCAATATTTTCCATACCCTATGCACCAAATTGGGTATCAAATATTATGAACTTCATATAGTGCGCAAATACCGCGGTTGTTTACATATATACATTCAAATAGAAATGGAGTTCCTGGACATCGCCTCATTGGGCATGACTTGTAGATACATTGTCAATATCGAGTAGAAATTTAAGCAGAAACGGAAAGAGTTTGGATCTGAAAATCCCTCATAGTCGAAGAAAGGAAAAAGCAACCCAACCCACACATCAAGGGACCAAGTTGAGATGGTCGCCTTCAGGAAAATCCATCCAAGACGTAACACAAGAATGGCAATGAGAGGACAAAGAAGGACATGAGAAAATGGTGTGAGTACCATAAAAATCCTTGGTACAACACCGAAGAATGTCTCTCCAAGTAGTCCCTCGTGTCCAAGATGAAGGCTTCCGAGTCAAAGGCCGATTCTGATTTTGAGTCAAATCCTGAAGGAGGGAAGTGGATTATTGATGTTGAACCTAGTGCCACGGTCGCTACCACCAAATTCCAACCAAGTGAACCAGAAGAACTAGAGGAAGGGGAATTCCTCTTTCACTCGCAAATGTGGGCAAGGGGGATCCAATTCATTTCATTATCAACAATGGTAGTCAGAAGAACCTGATTTTAGCAGAGTTTGTCAAGTGATTGGACCTACCAATGACCCTGCACCCACAACCCTACACCATCGACTGGCTTCGTCAAGGAAGATATCTTTGTGTCAACCAACAATTTATCCTTCCCTACAGCATCAAGCCTTTCAAAGATGAGGTACTGTGTGATATTTCTCCCCTTGAAGTTTGTGATGTTATTTTAGGAAAATCATATCTATGGAAGGGTCACGTTGTGTATGATTCTAGACCCCGCAGTGTTATTATTACTTTGGGTAGACAATTGTACAGGATCTCAGAGGTGGCACTGCCTACTGTTATTTCTTTAATCTCTGATAAGAAATGCAGTAAGGTCATTTCACAGACCCAGAAGTTCATCTTCTTTCTGATCCATGCTCACAGTAAGAAGAAGGTTGTCGCCACATCTATGACCTATACACAATGCCTCTTTTTATAGCAAAAGAAAGTGGACAAGATCGTGGAAGAATAAAGAGACATATTTGTCTCACCTACAAGGGTACCGACACACTACCAAGTCAAGTATCCCATCAATCTGACCCCCGACAGACCTCTACCTAATGGTCCATTCTATTGGTGTTCATTGATGGAGAATGATGAAATCAGGCATTAGATCCAAGAGCTTATTCAAAAGGGGCACATCAAACCCACATCTTCCCCTTGCAGAATCTCGATTGTACTAGTGCAAAAGAAGGATGGGACTTGGAGACTTTGCATTGATTACAGATCCTTAAACAAAATCACAGTCGGGAACCACTACCCCATTCCTAGGATTGATGACATCCTTGACCAACTCAAGGGAGAAAAATTCTTCAACAATATTGACCTGAAGTCTGGATACCACCAGGTTCCCATCGAACCAACTGATGTCTGGAAGACAACCTTCAAGTGTAAAGAAGGTCTCTATGAATGGCTAGTCATGCGCTTTGGCTCAACAGATGCACCAGCCACTTTCATGAGGTTCATGGATGATGTATTGATACCCTTCACCAAGTCCTTTGTGGTAGTATATTTGGATGTCATCCTCATCTTCAACAGAACATGGGAGGAGAACATGTGGCATATTCATTAGGTTTGGAGCAGGGATGATTTCAGGGGCTAAATTTCGCTCATGGGCTAATTTTCCATGGTTTTTCCAAAAACGAGATTCGCTATTTTAAAAATGATTCACCAAAATTCTATAGGATAAAATTATTTTACCTCAAAAATCGCCAAAATTTTATAAAATATATATAAAATACTTAGAAATTTGAATATTTTTACAAAAAATCGCTAATCATTTATAGTTAGCATATGAAGGATTAGTAAGATTCGCCAAGGTTTCTAAATTTTAAAATAAATTTCCATCCTTAAAATCATCCCTGGTTTGGAGCACTCTGCGACAACACAAGCTTTATGCCAACTTGGAAAAATGATCTTTTGGCATGAACAGGGTCCAATACCTGGGCTACATTGTTGATGAAAATGGGGTACATGTTGATCCAATTAAGATCCAAGTCATCTGTGACTGGCCAGCCCCAACCACATTGATCGAGCTTTAAAGCTTCTTGGGACTAGCCAATTTCTACCAACGGTTCATGTTGGGATTCTCCCATATTGCATGGGCCCTCAGTTAGGTGACCAAGGGTGGTGGTAGGGCCAAGTTAGTATGGGGGAAGGAGTAGAAATGAGAATTCGATGATCTAAAACATCGCTTGTACTCAACTCCAGTACTCTCCTTCCCCGATCTACAACAACCATTCGATATTGAGACTGATGCATCTGACTATGTTGTGGGCATAGTTCGCACTCAGCACGGGCATCCTATGGCATACCATAGTGAGACACTCTAATACTGTCCAAAAATACTCCACCTATGACAAGGAAATGTATTCCATTGTACAAGCATGTCGTTAATGGAAACATTACATTCTGGAGAAAGAGATGATCATAGACACTGATCACAAGCCTATGCAGTTCATACAGACATAGGAGGAATTGCAGAATGACTTCCATCAGAAGTGGTCCACCTACCTGTAGCAATTCCATCTCAAAATAAAGTATAATACAGGTATCTCCAATCATGTTACACTCACCATTGTGCTCTAGTCCTATGGACTTGAAGCATCAGAGTGGCCCCAACTTTATCAGCAAGATCCGAACTTCACCACCACATATCATCTATTAGGTACAGGCACCACTATCACTGATTTTCACATTCAGGATAGACTCTTATGCCACATGGGCCATCTTTTTTTTCCTACAAGTGAGTGTGCAAGGATGATTTAAGAAGCCCACTATAGTAGGGTGGAAAGAAATTTTAGCATAGAGAAAACTATGGTCGTTCTTCAAAAATATTTTTATTGTCCAAAACTTCGATAGGACGTCAACAAGTATATCAGATATTTCACTGCATGTGCCATTACCAAGCCAGCCATCAAGAAGAAATTCTTATACACCCCTCTTCCTATTCCCGAGAATTCATAGGAATCCATATCATTGGATTACATGTCTAGTTTGTCATCAACCAAGAACAGGAATGATTGCGTGTTTGTGATCGTTGATCGGTTTTCGAAAATGGCCATCCTCACAACTTGTAAGAAGAATTTCACAGCGGTAGAAACTGCCAAGATCTTCTTCAAACAAGTTTGGGTCCACTTTACGATACCACAGACCATCATCTCCGACCAAGACAGCAGGTCCCTCAACACCTTTTGGTTGAGTCTCTAGTCTCTGTTGGACAACAAGATCACAAAATCCATTGCTTTCCACCTCCAAACCGATGGCCAAACTAAGGTCGTCAATCATATGATTGTGCACATCCTACGCATGTATAATTCTAAGCATCCCCTTACATGGGAAGGGAGTATTCCATATGTCCAACATAGTTACAATAGGGATCTCCATAGTTCCACCAACCATATCCCATTTCAGGTGGGTCTAGGATTCCAACCCTTGGGACCCATTGATTTTGCAATTCCTCTTCCCACCGCATAGACAGACTCTTCCCCTAATCAGTCTATGATCGAAAAAGCCACCAGATTCATTGAACGGATTCAGAACATCCGCCAATAGGTCCAGGATATTTTGCAGAAATCCAATGCTAAGTACAAGCAGTGCCATGATCAACACAGGGTACCACACCAGTTTCAAGTTGGCGACAAATTCTAGTTACATTTGCAGAAGGAGCATCTCACTGGACCCAATCAGAAGATTTTCCCATTTTGTTATGGGCCTTACACTATCACCAAGGCTGTGGATAGAAATTCTTTTGAGATCAACACTTCACCCTTCCTTGGTTTGCATCTAGTATTCAATGTGGACCTCCTTCGTCCATATTTTCCACCATCAATGGACACTTCAGAGATCGTCAAACAACTGACACCAACAGATATCAACCCTAACTACATGGAACAAGAATCCATCAATCAGATCGTGGACACACATGTCAAGGGCACTCACCAGCAGCAGATCCATCTTTATCGGGTTGTCAAGGTAGGGAAACTCCTACACCAAGGCAAGTGGCTCACCCGGGGCCAAATCCAGTAGAAGTTTCCTCACCTGATGGGGGAACTCAACGCAATGGAGACCATTGCTTCATAAGAAGGGAGGATTGATTCAGGTGGATATTGGTGGCCACCCACCTATTCCAACTAGCTCCTTGTGTCCATTTTTGTTCAACACGTCCTTCTGTATTCATTTATAATTGTCAGTTATGTACTTATGGGGTTGTCTAAATCCACACACATTCTCTAGGTGGATACGGGTGGCCTCTTGTATAGTCCAACTGTCTTATTTTGTATGTTTTCATGTCAACACATCTTGGTGTACTTTCAGGGTTGTTTTGGGGCCCTAAACGTTCTTTTTTTGGATTGCCATAGTCATACTGTAGACAGAGTCAGATTCTGATGGTATAATTTGTATTTCTTTGAAATACCTTTCCAATGGGCTATCACGCGCCTAAAATGGAGGTCATATGCAAAAGTTACAACCCTAGGAAGTTGAGGTACAAAATTACACCAACTTACCCATAAGACCCACATGACTTTTGGCGTTTCACCTTCTAGGGTTAGGTTTTTGGATGTCTATGGTTTTGGAATTCATGAGTAATATGAAAAGGGCCTTTGGATCCTCATTGTAATCCATTCTTCTCATACGGATACACGTAGCAGCCACCTCTCTTCTCAGCAATAACTACCACCATTCGACCAAGTTTTAGTTCTGCAGTTTTACAGTTTCAACCTATTTCATTATTTAATAGAAGATATTGTTCACTGGATATTTGTGTTAGTCTTCCTATCTCTATGTTTATTGTATTCAGTCTGTTAATTGGTTTGTTCTACTCCTAAATCTAGACCAGTCATTCCTTTTCCCCTAAAAGTAATCAAATGGCCACTAAATCGAACCCTAGCCAAATTCGAGCATCCAAGAAAATGAATGTATATAATGTCCACTTGGAGGACAGGGAAAGGGATGTTTTCAACCATGTAATATAGTTTCCTAACTTTCACCAATTAATTCATATATATGGGGATTACACTAACAATGGTTGAAACTACTTTAACTTATGGGAATCGAACCTGGCTAGATCAATTGTTCCACAAAATTATCACTTTCCATAATTAGTCAATTGGTGTGTTTTCAATTACCACATGAATAGGTAAAAAGTAATTTATATACATGATTCTAGGATAGTATGTGAAATAAGTAAATAATCCATTTCCCAAATGCTCCAAATTTCATACCATGTTGTCTATGAAACCCTGGATGATAATGATCTTGAATCTAAGTACCAAGCATTATCATAGTCTGAAAGAGAGAAGTTGTTGAGTAATATATTATCCCTAGATGCCCTATTACCAATGAGTCCACCTCCTTTCAAATCCATCATCTTCCCTGAACTAACCAGGAAATCTATTGCCATGATTTGTTAGGTTTTAGGCTATGAACATGATATATTAATTGATCAGACCATTTTAGGGATGTTTTCTATTTTATGTCCACTAGATTCAATCACCCTCACAAAATTTCATTATTTTCAGTTCCTATAGGAAGTCATAAACTACTAATTTTCAAATTTCCACATCACTAAGCCTTTTAGGTACCAAACCTACTTGGTGCACCTCATATTATTTGGTAATTCTTCCTTTTTTTAGAGATTTGGGATCAAAACAATAGATTATTCAAGTAAAAAAAAGAAAACAATTGAGTGGACCGAGAAGGTCATGAAATGATATCAGAATAAGGGTTTCAACAGGTTTATGTAAACAAGTTCATGAGTGCATGCTACATTCTTCTCCATGGCACTAAGTCTCCTAGGATGTTTCATAAGTTTAAAAAGATACTGCAACTAAGAAAAGTTATTATATTAGGATATTGGTACCTGGACGAGGATCACACCATCATTAGAGTATATGGTTTTGAATAGGAGCAATACAATATGAAATGTTTCCTAACTCCAAGAATATTTTCTTTGGAATGCATAAGACAAAGGCTCATTTCAGATTAATTTCATTTTTCCTGGCATAAGTAGGCCATACTTTCAAGATTCCTCAATAGGTTGGCCCTTTCTTTTTCACGCTTAAAACTTCTCTATTTTTTACATAAGAAATGCTACAACAATTGGATTTTGAAAAATGAAGTAAATGGGTGTATGCCCCACATGGTGTGATTGCATCCAAAAGGCCCATGTACAAACATTTGTTAAATCATGTAGTGGAAAGAACTTCTAACATGGATCCATGGGAAGATGTTAAGCAGATTCTAATGGCAGAGGCCCAAAAGCAAACTACCACTCAGTCAATGGACCAATCTAATGTAATTCAGACTCTTCGTAAAAAAGAATTATAAATTGGAAAGAGGACATTTTCATACATGCATTTATAAATGGATATTGATGATCCACTAAGTGAACAACCAATAAAAAAGACTAAAGGTGATGAATAATTAGACTTAGATGGGTTCTTAGTTTAGTTTACAAGATAAGGGAAAGATATATTGCAAATAAAACAAGGATAAAGTGAATTAAATTCATCCTCAAAGGGACTAGCTATCACTATTGAGCATCTCACTTCAACTCTATTGTCAACACTAGAAGTTTCATAGATCTCTACAATCAAAGCAACCTATGATAAGAAACTCTCACTCCTTTCATATTATTTGGATATAAAGAGAAAAAATCAAGGGGTGAAAAATGAAATCTATCCTCAGGCTTGGGGAGAAAACACAACTCAAACAAAATCACTATTTGTTGTGGATTACCAGCAAGGTATATTCAATTTGGTTGTACTAAAGTCAAAGGTACTTAAGCCTCTTTTTCATGTAGATTACAAATCCACTCAAACGAGAGTAAATCTTTGGGATATCCACCCTATGGATATGATTAAATTTCACCATCAAACAAGTGATATGATGTATAGAGAGATCTTGCAATCCCCTTCCAATTATGATAATATGCAAAATATGGTAATCAAAATAACAAAGTAGTTGAAGCAAGAGAGGGTGGCCACTAAAGGCAATAAAATTTATATTAATGATTTGGAGAGGAATATTATTTCCCTAGGAGAAGATCCTAAAAAATTGATTGTTGTAGGAGACCTAATCAAAGAGAAGGATATTGAGATTAAGATCCTTAATAAAAAGTTAAATGTTCCTAATGTACAACATATTCAAACCCTAGAGATACATGTTAGTCATGAGGAAAAGGATCAGCTTTACCAGTAATTATTGGAAAGTAGAAAGATCATAGAATGCCTACAAGTTGAAATTGAAACCTTGAAAGACCAACAAACTCAACGATTGTAGGTAGCCAAGTTAGCTACAGTGAAAAATGCTCCATTAGAACCAATAGAGGGCTTATCAAAATTCATGGATGATTTGAGTGTGAAGGAGATTGAGTTGGACAATGTGACAAACTAGCTAAAACAAAGAGTTTCCAATGTAGTAGAACTAGAAGATCGAATGAAGAGAAAATAATTATGTTTGGCACAAATCAATGTTGTTAAAGAGGAAGCTCAGAAGGAAGAAAATAAAATGAAGTCAAGGGTGACTAGGAGACCAGCCATGAAAGAATCTAAGCATATCATTTGGGATGATATCACTCACATAATTTTTAATAATTGGTCTTATTTTACCCTATTGCAGGATGAGCTTGATCTAATCATCGTAGTCTTGAAAGACATAAAAGGAACAATAAACGAGTTGGATAATAAACCTAATTTGGCATCTTATATAATAAAGTTATTGAACAATGGAACTAAAGAGGAGTTGGAGGATTTGCAAGTCAATGAAAAAAATAACATTGTAATGGATGTTAAAAGATTCAACACAAAAAGGATATTGTTGCAAAATGTGAAAACTAAGTGTCATGAGCTTAAGAGGGAAATATCTACTATTAAGAATATTTTTAGTGATGCCATCAAGCATGGATTACCATAATTCTAGAATGAAAATGTGGATTTGTATCGAATGAAAAATTATCAAAATCTATTAGAAGACAGGAGGAACAGTGACAACAAGTTCAAAATCTTGATGGCATTTTGAAGGGGCATGATGTAGTAGAATTGTTGGAAGGGGATTTTGAGCTATTGCAAAATATGAAAATGATTTTAAGGAAATTACCTCCCCCAATTTATGAGGAATGCACTAATTTGGATGAGGAAGTAAGAAACTTGAATGATCATAAGTATCTGATGGGGAAACATTGGAAAAGAATGTGTCAATTTGCTAAATTACCAATAGGAAGACAATGAAAATCGAGTGGCACCCACCCAGCTCCATAAGGGAATATTTTATTGAGTAATCAACACCAAAAGAGGGGCCAACAACCAAAGTGGATCTATACATGGATGATCCAATCAACAGATTTATGAAAAGTAAAAAATAGAAAAATAAGTGATTGTATATATTATGAGAAAGATGTATACTGGAAACATGTTTTGAAAGGTCAAACTATTGTCTACAAGTTAATAGATTATTTCCATTTATTATGGAAAATAAAAACTTTATATCCTAATATTCCATCACATGATAGATATATGAAGTTTGATATAGCTTCCATAAAAATGGTTAAAGTCCGAAAAAAAAATGTCTAGAATTAGCCATGCACATACCATGTTAGGAAAGTTTTCCAAATGTATTGTGTTCTATACATGTCTATACTTTGTTCTGTACACTTTTTACTATGCATGCCTATATTATGTTCTATAAGGGAAATTCAAACAATGACTTGGTTTTAAAAACAAATATTTAGTTATTGGGTATTTCATCATCAATTGTCCTTCTTGGCTTCATGGTTCATGATTATAATGGCATACACAGAATTTACATAATAAAGAATGCCATTTTTTTTCTTTAATGAAAATATGGTATACATGAGCTTTTTCAGCAAAGGTATGTCTTGAGAAAAATTATGCACACATGAATTGTGTTCGTAGGAAGATGAATTAAAATGGATGTTGATACATTGTATAAGATGGATCTTGACACCATAACTTATACCATGAAGGGGAAAAAATAAAGATGCACATTTTTTATGAAAGATATACATTGATATGGGGTATGTGCCATCTTTTAAAAATGTTGTTTATCACATATATAATATTTGTTTCTACTTTCTTATGGATGAATTCTATATTTTTTGTATGTACAAAACCGCATATATGCACACACACTCTTTATTTCATTTAACTTTTAAAAAAAAATTGCTACTTTCTATGCATGAATCATACTATGGCGCTTTCAATTACTTTCTAGTAGATAGATTGGGTATGGGGAATTGAGAGTATGCGAGGGGGGGGGGGGGG
>ML781492.1:163175-180944 GCA_009831015.1 Picea engelmannii
TTCTCGAAACCAGGAGAAGCTCATTCAAGTATTCCATTTTTCACCATACATGGAAAAATTCTAGTTACTTGACCCCAAATCTTGGATCACTAAATTTGGAAATGTGTAGAAGCATGGACGTGCATTTCCATTAAGTCACTTTCTACTGTTTTGGTCTCTCAATTTACTAGGTAGACTTTGTCTCTTTTACACAGAAGCCACTTTTATGTTTTCAAATAAAAATATAAATATGTAGACAGGTGTAAAATTATCTAAGGCAACCTTAGAAACTTGAATCACTCAAATTGCAAGTGTGTAAAAACCTGGGTGTGCACTTTTGTGAAGCCTAGTGTGCATTTCTACACAAATGCAGAAATTACAGTTTGAAATAAAAACAAGTATTTTTTTCATTCACGTATTCCATTTTAGTCTTTAGAGTCTCTTACATGTTGATATGTCTGTTTATTTATTTAATTATTATCCAGTCATAGAACCTTGCATTCTAGGATGATTTATGCAAGTATTCGCAATGGAAATGCAACTAACAACTAGCCTATGTGCGATGTGGTTGTATAATCTCCTACCTCATCGGGCTCATGGAAATAGGTGGTTAGTACTCTTTTTTCCACTTTAGTTGGTGTGTGTGCAAGGTTTCCAAAATATTCATGTATATTTCAACCCTTAACTAAATTCTAGGCACAAAACACCCTAGTATATAGTCTTAGTATTTAGAGTCTACAACAAGTCCACAGTCCTGTAACTTGTAACTTGTAAATTACCAACACCATACACTTATTTTTGTTCCTAGGGTGTGCATTTCTCATCATACCCTATTTTCATGCATTTCCAAGAGAACTTTTAGCCTTTACCCACACTAGAGGGTTTTAGGTTTCAAAATTCACAACTAAAGTATGAATAGATGTAAAATTATAAAATACAAACTCCACAAATTGAACCACTAAATTTGGAGGTCATATGAGTCTTAGGCATTCATTTTATAGTCAGATGGGTTTACTGTCCATTTTGCAAAAGGTCTTGAATCTTGGTTCAAGGTAGAAGTCCTTCGCATTTTTAAAATGCACTTCGAATGAAATATATAGATTTGGAACGTTATTAAATTTACCCAAAATCTTGGATCAATAAATTTGGATCTATATAGAAGCATGGGCACACATTTCCATTAGACCACTTTCTATTGTTTTGGTCTCTCAATTTACAAGGTAGACTTTGCCTCTTTTAGCTAGCAACCACTTTTATCTTTGTAAATGACAATATAAATATGTAGACATGTGTAAAATTATCTAATAAACCCTCAGAAACTGGAATCACTCAAATTTCAAGTGTGTAAATATCTGGACATGGATTTTTATGAAGCTTGGCGTGCATTTCTGCACAAATCTAGAAATTACAGTTTAAAAGAAAAACAAGTATTTTTCTCACTCGGGTATTCCATTTTAGTATTTCTAGAGTCTCGTACATGTTGATATGTCTATTTATTTATTAATTATTATTCAGTCATATAACCGTGTATTCTCTGATGATTTTTCCAGTTCTTCACAATGGAAATGCAACTAACAACTAGCCTATGTGTGATGTGGTTGTAGTTGCCAAATATTAATGTATATTTCAACCCTTTACTAAATTCTAGGCACAAATCACCCTAGTATACAGTCTTAGTATTTAGAGTTTACAACAAATCCACAGCCCTATAACTTGTAACTTGTAACTTACCAACACCATACATGTATTTTTCTTCCTAGAGCATGCATTTCTCATCATACCTTGTTTTCATGCATTTAATGCATTTTTTTTGGCATTTACTAGACAAATTTTATTCTTTACGCACACTAGAGGGTTTTAGGTTTCAAAATGCATAACTAAAGTATGAATAGATGTAAAATGATCAAATACAAACTACAAAATTTGAACCACTCAATTTGGAGGTCATATGAGTCTTAGGCATTAATTTCGCAGTAAAAAAATTTTACATGTTGGAAAGTTAGTTTTCGTTGATGTCAACCCTATATGAAGAACCTCAGAAGAAGATGTCAACTCTAGAAGAAGTCAAGAAGCCTCGATGGTGTGGTCATGGAGCCCGAAGTTGTTTGAGGAAAAAGAGGATGAAGGACAATGAAAATGCATGTAACACACTCATAGATGGATATTCCTCCTCATGTCATTTCCAACGGTAGGTAGTATGCCACATGGTTCCTCAGGGTTAAGAAGATATGCCCTCCTGAATTTGAAAGCCCCGAAGAATGTTTAATAAGTCCCTAAATGGTTGTAATAAAAAATAATGAGTTGACGCTAAAACTAGGAAAAAGGGTAAAATAGTCATTAATTAAAGGGTAAAACGATTATTCATTAAAGGGTAAAACAATTGTAAGAAGAAATAATGAGTTGACCCTAAAATCGGGAAAAAGGGTAAAAAAATTATTAATTAAAGGGTAAAACAATTGTAAGAAGAAATGATGAGTTGACCCTAAAATCAAGAAAAAGGGTAAAACAATTGTAACAAGAAATAATGAGTTGACCTTAAAATCAAGAAAAAGGGTAAAACAATTATTAATTAAAGGGTAAAACAATTGTCACAAGAAATAATGAGTTGACCCTAAAATCAAGAAAAAGGGTAAAACAATTACAAGTTAGCAACAAAAGAAGTCACTTGAAAAGTATAAATACAAATCAAGAGTCTCTCATTTTTACACGCAAGTTTATTGAATATCTTCTAAGTGAGCAAGTGATCTATTGGCAAGTATGAGGCAATGAATCTAAGGAAATTGAGAGAGATGCTTGTTCTGGGTTGTTAAAGTCTGAGCAAGGTATGATGATGTAGTCGGGTCTATTACAGAGTTAAAGGTATGCTTATATGCATGTTTTGAGGGTTATATATTGGTGATGTTATGATTCATTCTTGAGGCATGTCTTTGGTATATTGTTGAGACATTGGCACATAGTTGGTGCATGGTTTGAGGCATATCTTTGGCACATGAGTGAGGTACATTTATTGGTAATGTTGATGCATGTTGAGACACATATTGGTGATACTATGGTACATGGTTTATGGCATATTTTTTGGTATTTGTTTAAGGCATATAATGAATGATATGGTACATGGTTGAGGCACACATTTTGGTACATGGTTTTGGCACATGCTTGAGGTATATGGTTGGTTTCACATCATTGATGTTTTGTCACATGGTTGATACACATAACTTAATGATGGTATGATACATGTTTAGGTATATCTTGGTGATGTTGGCACATGCTAGCGGCATATTTAGGGTTCATTGTTAGATACAAATATTGATGATGTTGGGCATATGGTTTGAGAGATTATATTTTTTTTATCTTGGCATGAGTTGTATGTGGTTATGAGATTGATCCAGATATGATGATGATGCGATATCAGTTACAGTGAAAGTATCAGTGGCAGTGACAGGTTGATGTGACAATGACAGTGACAGGTTGATGTATCAGTGACAGTATTAGTGGTAGTGGCAAGTTGAGCCTACGCTTATATTTCAGGGTAGTAGGATGAGGTAATGAAATGGGTTCGTAGCCTCCTTTCGGTTGGAGCCAGAGAACACAAGGAGTTGGAGATTCCTTCCAATTGGATTCTATAAACTAGGGGGTTGGAACCTCCTTCCAGTTGTAGCTAGAGAATTCAGGGAGTTGTAGATTCCTTTAGGTTGGAGCCTGTAAATAGGGGGTTTGAGCCTCCTTCCAGTTGATTCTTGAGAATGTGGAAGTTAATGCTTCCTATGAATGTAATTTTTGATATATAAGGAAGAATTATGTGTTTTTTTCCCATTTGGGTTTCCATGTAAAATACTGGTGTACTTTTTATTTGTGTATCATGTGATGAATTGTTTATCGTTATATGTTTATGGTATGTTAAATGCAATCATAAGTGAATGGAAATATTGATAAGTGATAATTGATTGATAAAGTTATGATTACATGTTCTGATTGAAATTGGTAAAAAGCGTTCAATATTGATTCACCCCCCTCTCAATATTGGTTAATATTCCATCAATTGGTATCAGAGTTGGTTCCTTCAAGAAATAGTCTAACCACTAGAAGGAATATTATGGAGTGCACTAAAAATAGAATGATAGTGTTTGACGGTCAGAACTATGCCTTTTGGAATAGAAGGATGAAAACCTTTTTGCAGGCATAAGGCTTTGATGTATGGAAAGAAGTAGTAGAAAGATACACGACACCTGCCACTCCCCCAACAAATAAATATGGAAATAAAATTAGTGAAAACAATTCAAGGGATACAAATTCTATTCTGAGTGGCTTGGCTAGCTCATTATATGTCAAAGTTATGCATTTTGACTCTACAAAGGATATTTGGCACAAAATTTAAAATATCTATGAAAGAGATGGGAAATTCAAAGGGGAAAATATTCAAACTTGTAGAGGTCAATTTGAACAACTAAAAATGAAGGAAGATGAAGATATTGTGGCTTACTTTTTGTGATTTGATGAAATAGTAAATGTCATGAAGGGATTAGGAGAAGAAATCAAAGATCTGGTAATTGTTCAAAAGGTACTATGGTCTCTCCCAATGAGATTTGATCCTAATATTTTATCCCTAGAAGAAAGAGCAGATCTAGCTACGTTGAGTATGGATGAGTTACATGGAATCCTTAAAAATTATGAAATGAGAATGAATCAAGAGAATCCATCCAAGAATTAAGTGGATTTCAAAGTATCCAAGAAGGAAAAGAAGAAGAACAAGCAAAATTCAAAGACAAATTGTAGTTGCAATGATGAGTCAGATGAAGATGAAGAAATGGAAAACTTCGTAAGGAGGTTGAAGAAAGGAACCAACAAATACAAAGGTACTCTTGAATAAATGTTTTAATTGTGGTGGAATTGGTCATTTTCTTCTATATGTCCTTATTCTAAGAATTTAGATAGTAAAGAAAAAGAAGCTCCCAAGAAAGAAAATAAATATAAAAAGGGAAACAAGAAAGAAAACAAAAGGAAATTATTCAAGAAAATCCTTTACTCAAAATAAGAAATTTCTTCATCCAATGAGGATGATGAAAGTGACAAGGACTCGGAAAGAGTACTCTTTATGGCTATGGAAAATCAGAAAGAAACTCTTGAAAGTGACGAAGAAGAAGGTGAAGTGGATCTTGAGGCAGGACTAATCAATGCTTTAACTGAGCTGAAGAAAGAAAGGAAGAAAAACAAGTCACTCAAAGAAGAAATGATCAATCTAAAGGAACGTCCTAAAAAATCAAATAAAAATTCTAAAGAAGTTGCTCACTTCAAAATAAAGGTAAAAGAAGCAAAAAATAGAGAAAATATTTTGACAAACCATCTTAAGGAAAGATTTGAAGATTTAAACAAGCTTGAAGCAGAATTTAGTCAACAAGAAAGAAGACTTGAAGAAGAAATCATCTCCTTGAAAATACAACTTGAAGAAGGAAATAAAATGGAAGAAGTAATGCAGATCCAAATGATAAAGAAAGAAAAAGAGTGTGAGAATATAGAAGAAGAAGTCGTGTCATTGAGAGTTTAAGTCAACAATCTCAACAAGAAATTGAAAAGTTATCAAGTGTTAGAAGATTTTCTCAATAGTGAAAGGTCATGCAGTGACAAGTCTGGACTAGGATATAAGAATTTTTTTTTTGAGAAAGGTTCAAGCTCCATGAAGAAAGAAACAAAACAAAATAGTTACATGTAAGTCATCATAACTCCCAAGACTTCAAAGAAGAATATTTAGGTAATGGAAAAATATCAACCAATCAGAGGAACACGGTATCATCAGAGGAATGAATATAGAAGAAGTGTATTTCCAAGAAGACCTTATACCTTCAGGTATCAAAGAAACTTTAATCATCAAGAAGGAAACAATAGAAGAGAATATCTTGATCCTTTAAGGCATGAATTCAGAAGGACTACATCACAAAGAGGATCATTTACTTCCATGTATCGAAGTTTCTTTTTGGGTCATTTTTTTACATGTAATAACTTTGGACATAAAATTGTGGATTACAGAGCATATGGAATAAATTTTCAAGCAAGATATGCTTATGTGGCCTCTCAAAATATTGAATGTTAAAAATTTCACAACTATGGACACATAGCTCGGAAATGTAGAAGCGTAATGGAGCCTTCCATGAAAGAAAACACTGATGTCAAATACAAGAAGGTTTGGAGAAGAAAATAAAAACAAGAAGAGCAGGTGAATGCAGAACATGTCCCAGAGATCGTACTCATGGGATTTGCAGTACCGCAATATCATGATGAATCTACAGTCCAAGAGGAAGATGTTATAATTCAGGAAGAGGATGAAGAGGAAGATGTTAGAGGCTAGGAAGATGATGAAGAGGAAGATGTCAGAATTCAGGAAGATGGTGAATCTATAAGCGAAAAGGAAGATGACTCAACATTAGAGGATCTTGAAGTATTCTTCTAATCCATTTGGCTTGAATAATCCTAGTAATATGAATGATGAAGAGGGGGATTATAAGAAGCAACAGATGGGTCAACATTGTGTGCAGTTGAGTAGTAGAGTCATGGATAGTTGTTATGACACATTAACATAGATGATTTCATGAGATATTTGGCAGGTCTAGTATACAGTACTTGACATGAACCAGAGAAGCTACATGGCAGTGGATGAAAGCATATTGACAGGTGGAGTTAGTCAGTCATAAGAAGACAAGTAGCGAAAGGCACAACAAGACAAGGGAAGAGAAACCATCAACATAAGTTATATCACCAGAGGGAAATTGTTGAATTATGTGTTCATTGATGTCTAAGAAATACACATGACAAGCCATGAAGATCTGAATTCAAGTAACTTTGAATGCTTTTTATATATATCATTGGATAAAAATAAGAAGCACCAATGGACAAGAAGCACTAGAATAGAGGAAATGAACAAAGTACAAGAAACACCACATTGATCTACATGGCATATTGTAGAGAAGTCAAGGGGAGATAAATTGTCGAGGAAAGGGATCAAGAAAGAAAGATCAGAAGCATGAAGACAGGGGAAGTTATCCTATTTCCCATGATTTCAAAGGGGAAGAAAAAGAAAGACCAAGAGAGAAATATTAGAAGAATGAAGATAGGGGGAGTAGTCCCAAGGGGAGATACCCTTTTTCATTGATGTCAAAGAGGGAGAGAAACATTGGGAGAGAAAGATGAGGAGTGATGGTCATAGGGGGAGTATGAGTATGGAGCATGAGTGTTGCCATCAATGCCAAAGGGGGATATTGTTGGATTTTTGGTTGTCATTGATGTAAACCCTAGATGAAGAACCCCAAAAGAATATGTCAACTCTAGAAGAAGTCAAGAAGCCCCGACAGTGTGGTCACGGAGCTCAGAGTTGTTTGAGGAAAAATAGGATGAAGGACAATGCAAATTCATGTAACACACTCATAGATGGATATTCCTCGTCATTTTTTTCCAACGGTAGGTAATATTCCATGCCATTCCTCAAGGTTAAGTAGATATGCCCTCATGAAGTTGAAATCCCGAAAGAATGGTTAAGAAGTCCCTAAACGGTTGTAACAATAAATAATGAGTTTACCCTAAAATCAAGAAAAAGGGTAAAATAGTCATTAATTAAAGGGTAAAATAGTTATTAATTAAAGGGTAAAACAATTGTGACAAGAAATAATGAGTTGACCCTTAAATCAGGAAAAAGGGTAAAACAATTATTAATTAAAGGGAAAAATAATTGTAACAAGAAATAATGAGTTGACCCTAAAATCATGAAAAACTGTAAAACAATTGTTAATTAAAGGGTAAAACAGTTGTAACAAGAAACAATGAGTTGACCCTAAAATCAGGAAAAGTAGTAAAACAGTTACAAGTTAGCCCCAAAAGAAGTCACTAGAAAATTATAAATACACATCAAGAGTCTCTCATTTTTACACAAAAGTTTATTGAATATCTTCTAAGTGAGCAAGTGATTTATCGGTGAGTCTGAGGTAGCGAATCTGAGGAAATTGAGAGAGGTGCTTGTTTCAGGTTGTTGGAGTTTGAGCATGGTATGATGATGTATTCAAGTTTGTTGCAGAGTTAAAGCTATGTTTATATGCATGTTTTGATGATTATATATTGGTGATGTTATGATGCATTCTTGAGGCATGTCTTTGGTATATTGTTGAGACATTGGCACATTCTTGAAGCACATATTTGTTGTATGGTTGAGGCATATCTTTAGCACATGTCTGAGTTACATTTCCTGGTGATGTTGATGCATGTTGGGACACATCTTGGTGATGTTATGGTACATGGTTTATGGCATATCTTTTGGTCTTTGGTTGAGGCATATCATGAATGATATGGTACATGGTTTTGGCACATGCTTGAGGTATATAGTTGGTTGCATATCATTGATGTTTTGGCACATGGTTGAGACACATATATTAATGATCGTATGATACATGTTGAGGCATAGGTTGGTGATGTTGGCACATGTTAGAGGAATATTTTGGGTTCATTGTTAGATGCAAATCTTGGTGATGTTGGGAATATGATTTGAAAGATGATCTTGGTGATGTTGGCATGAATTGTATGTGGTTATGAGATTGATCCATATCTAAGGATGATGTGATATCAGGGACAGTGACAGTATCAGTGGCAATGAAAAGTTGATGTGACAATGACAGTGATAGGTTGATGTGACAGTGATAGGTTGATGTATCAGTGACAATATCAGTATCAATGGTAGTGACAGGTTGATTCTACACTTATATTTCATAGTGGAAGGATGGGGAAAGGAAAGGGGGTAGTAGCCTCCTTCCAATTGGAGTCGGAGAACATGGGGATTTGGATTTTCCTTCAGGTTGGAGGCTCCTTCCAATTATACCTGAAGAATTTAAGGAGTTGTAGCTTCCTTCATGTGGGATCTTGTAAATAGGGTTTGCAGCCTCCTTCTAGTTCGTGTTGGAGAATTCGGAAGTTGGTGCTTCCTGTGAATGTAATTTTTTATATATAAGAAAGCATTGTGTGGTACGATGTATCTATGATGCATTGTTTATGGTTATATATGTGATGCATTGTATATGGTTATATCTATAAATTATTGGTGTATTGTGTATTTGTGTATGATGTGATGGATTGTTTATGGTTATATGTTTATTGTATGTTAATTGAAATCATAAGTGAATGGAAAAATTGATAAGTGATAATTGATTGATAAATTGATGATTACATGTTCTTATTGAAATTGGTAAAAAGTGATCAATATTGATTCACACCCCCCCTCCCTCCCCCTCCCCTCTTAGTATTGGTGAATATTCCAAGATTACCCTCCATTTTACAAAATATCTTGAATCTTGGTTCAAGGTAGAAGTCCTTAGTATTTTTAAAATTCACTTCAAATGAAATATATATATTTAGAATGTTATTAACTTCACCCAAAATCTTGGATCATTAAATTTGGAGCTATATAGAAGCATGGGCGTGCATTTCCATTAGGTCACTTTCTATTGTTTTGGTCTCTCAATTTACAAAGTAGACTTTGTCTCTTTTACACAACAACCACTTTTATCTTTGTAAATGAAAATATAAATATGTAGACAGGTGTAAAATTATCTAAGACACCCTCGGAAACTTGAATCACTCAAATTGCAGGTGTGTAAATACCTAGGCATGCATTTTTGTGAAGCCTGGCGTGCATTTCTGCACAAATGCACACATTATAGTTTAAAATCAAAACAAGTATTTTTCTCACTCATGTATCCTATTTTAGTATTTCTATAGTCTCATACATGTCGACATGTCTGTTTATTTATTAATTTATTATTCATTCATATAACCTTGTATTCTCTGATAATTTTTGCAGGTCTTCACAATGGAAATGAAACTAACAACTAACATATGTGTGATGTTGGTGTACAAGCTCCTACCTCATCGATCTCATGGAAACATGTATTTAGTACTCATTTTTCCGCTTTAGTTAGTGTGTGTGGAAAGTTTCCAAATATTCATGTATATTTCAACCCTTTACTAAATTCTAGGCACAAATCACCCTATTATACAGTCGTGAGGGTTTACAACAAATCCACAGTCCTTTAACTTGTAAATTTTAAGTTACCAAAACCATAGATGGATTTTTATTCCTAGGGAGTGCATTTCTCATCATGCCCCATTTGTATGCATTTTTATGCATATCTTTTGCATTTACAAGGAAACTTTTAGCCTTTACGCACACTAGAGGGTCTTAGGTTTCAAAATGCACAGCTAAAGTATGAATAGATGTAAAATGATAAAATCCAAACTCCACAATTTAAATCACTCAATTTGGAGGTCATATGAGTCTTAGGCATTTATTTTACAGTAAGACGGTTTTACCCTCCATTTTACAAAAGGTCTTTAATCCTAGTTCAAGGTAGAAGTCCTTAGTTTTTTTAAAATGCACTATAGATGAAATATATATATTTGTAATGTTATTAACTTCACCCCTAATATTGGATAACTAAATTTGGAGCTATATAGAAGCATGGGCATGCATTTCTAGTAGGTCACTTTCTACTATTTTGGTCTTTCAATTTACAAGGTAGACTTTGCCTCATTGAATCATCAATCAATTTTATGTTTGCAAATGAAAATATAAATATGTAGACATGTGTAAAATTATCTAAGATGCCCTAAGAAACATGAATCACTCAAATTGAAAGTGTGTAAAGACCTGGGCATGCATTTTTGTGAAGTCTAGTGTGCATTTCTACACAAATGCAGAAATTGCAATTTAAAAGTAAAAAAAAAAAAGATTTTTCTCACTCAGGTATTCCATTTTAGTTTTTATAGAGTCTCGCACATGTTGATATGTCTGTTTTTTTTATTTAATTATTATTCAATCATATAACCTTGTATTCTCTAATGATTTATGCATGTCTTAGCAATGGAAATGCAACTAAAAACTAGCTTATGTATGATGTGGTTGTAAAAGATTCTACCTCATCGAGCTCATGGACACATGTAGTTAGTACTCATTTTTCCACTTTAGTTAGTGTGTGTGAAAAGTTGCCAAAGATTCATGTATATTTCATCCCTTTACTAATTTCTAGACACAAATCACCCCAATATACAATCTTATTCTTTAGGGTTTACAAGAAGTTCGTCGTTCGGTAACTTGTAACTTGTAAATTACGAACACAATACAAGGATTTTTCTTCCTAGGGTGTGCATTTCTCGTCATGCCCTGTTTTCATGCATTTGTTTTGCATTTACAATGCATCTTTTAGCCTTTACACGCACTAGAGGGTTTTATTTTTCAAAATGTACAACTAAAGTATGAATAGAAGTAAAATGATAAAATCCAAACTCCACAATTTCAATCACTCGGTTTGGAGGTCATGTGAGTCTTAGGCATTCATTTTATAGTAAGACAGTTTTACCCTCCATTTTACAAAAGGTCTTGAATCTTGGTTCAAGTTAGAAGACCTTAGTCTTTTTAAAATGCACTTCAAATGAAATATATAGATTTGAAATGTTATTAACTTAACCCCAAATCTCATATCACTAAATTTGGAGCTATATAGAAGCATGAGCGTGCATTTCCATTAGGTCACTTTCTATAGTTTTAGTCTCTCAATTTATAAGGTAGAGTTTGTATTTTTTACACAATATCCACTTTTATATTTGGAAATAAAAATTTAAATATGTATACATGTGTAAAATTATCTAAGACACCCTCAAAAACTTGAATCACACTAATTGTAGGTGTGTAAAGACCTCAGCATGCATTTTTGTGAAGTCTGGCATGCATTTTTGCACAAATGCAGAAATTACAATTTGAAAGAAAAAAAGTATTTTTCTCATTCAAGTATTCCATTTTAGTCTTTCTAGAGTCTTGTACATGTTGATTTATCTATCTATTTATTTAATTATTATTCAGTCATATAACCTTGTATTCTTTGATGATTTATGTAGGCCTTCGCAATGGAAATGAAACTGACAAATAGCCTATGTGTGATGTAGTTGTACATGATCCTACCTCGTCGACCTCATGGACACATGAAGTTAGTACTCATTTTTCCACTTTAGTTAGTGTGTGTTCATAGTTTCCAAAGATTCATGTATATTTCAACCCTTTACTAAATTCTAGTCACAACTCACCCTAGTATATAGTCTTTAGGGATTCCAAAAAATCCATAGTCCTATAATTTTTAACTTGTAAATTAACAACACTATACATGGATTTTTCTTCCTAGGGATTTCATTTCTCATCATTCCATGTTTTCATGATTTTTTATGCATTTTTCCCCTTTATGCATTTTTTTGCATTTACAAGGCAAATTTTAGTCTTTAAGCACAACACAGGGTTTTTGGTTTCAAAATGCACAGCTAAACTATGAATAGATGTAAAATGATAAAATACACACTCCACAAATTGAACCACTCAATTTGGAGGTAATATGAGTCTTAGGCATGTTGGGCATGTTTACAGGCAAGTGTGTTTGTCATTAATGGTAAGATCACAGTATGCAGCGATGGCGAAACAGGGACAACATAAGCTCAGAAGGATTAATGCCGAGTCACACGCAGTGCAAGAGTGTGCTTGTTCATTTGATGGAAAACAGGCAGGCAAGGAAGATCAGCAGCACATGGATAATGGCATGGAAAGATCAGAAGAGTAAACTCCATTTCAGAGTTTCAGATACCGGGCATTGGAGGAGTCAAGGAAGCAACTCATGACAAGAATGTCGAAACAACGAAATGTGAAACACCAGAATACGTTGATCCGACTCCATTTCAGAGTTTTGGATACCGAGAGATTGAGAAGTCAAGAGTCGAGACTCTTCAACATAGGAGTCTCGAAGTTGCGAAATCCGAAACCCCGAAATCCTGAAACAAGCACATCAACCGGAGTTTCAGATACCGGGAGATTGAGAAGTCAAGAGTCGAGACTCTTCAACACAGGAGTCCCGAAGTCGCGAAATGTGAAACGTCGAAATCCCAAAATAGGCACACCAACAAAGAGTTTCACAGACCGAGAAATAACTCCATTTCGGAGCTCCGGATACCGAGAGTTGAAGTGTCGAAACACTTCACCACAAGAGTGCCAAAATGCCCAATCACTGAAATGTGAAACGACAAAATACCAGACCATTGATCTGACTCCATTTCGGAGTTTCGAGGATCAGGAGTTGGAAGAGTCAGAGTGACTTGCAACAGGAGTTCACGACATGCGAAATCGGGAAATAGAGAAATGAGAAATGTCGAAATGATCAAAGCTAGTCTAGCTAAGCTCCTTTTTCAGAGTTTCAGGGATCGGGAGTTGGAAGAGTCAAAGTGACTCGCAACAAGAGTTCGCGACATGCGAAATCGCGAAATAGCGAAATGCAAAATGCCAAAATGATCAAAGCTAGTCCAAATAAGCTCTCTTTTCAGAGTTTCGGGGATCGGGAGTTGGAAGAGTCAGAGTGACTCACAATAGGAGTTCACGACATGTGAAATTGTGAAATAGCGAAATGCTGAAATTATCAAAGCTAGTCCAGCTAAGATATTTTTTCGTAGTTTCGGGGATCGTGACATGGAGCGTCAAGATAACTCTTTACCACGGGAAAGACAAAATGTCAAATGCCGAAATGCCGAAATGTCAATGTAGCCAGTGGTCACCGTCAGTGGTCATGTAAGTGGAAGGAGCTAGCATAGCTAGGTTCCATTTCAAGTTTCGCACTATAACTGCTAGAAACCACTGATGGTTTCTACCAGAGGACTCGAAGATACTTCTATGTAAGTGCCAAAGGAGATGAAGAGTCTCAAGGAATCTACCAGTGGAATGAATACTGGTCATAGAGGTGATTGACAGATGGAAGAGAATTGAAGCCTGTAACTGTAATAGAGAGGTTGAGCTTGACTATAACAGAGAAGACGAAGAGTCTCAACTGCTGGAGAGGCAAAGGAATCTTGGCATAACACCTAGTGATGATGGACGCATGGGTTTAACTGCTAGAGAAGCTAAAGTGTTGCAATGATGATTAGGCAGAGCACTTGACATGGGGAGAGCATGCAGAAGCGTGGCGAGATAGCATGCACAAGGTGCACAGAGACTATAAGTATCCTAAACAAAGAAGATATGAGTGTTGTTGTTGTTAAGGGGGATTCAGGAGTGTAGAAGGAGGAGTGTGCAACAGCTGAAATACAGAGAAGAGGAATGGTGCAACTAATGCACATGGCACACAGAGAAGAAAAGGTAGAAGCACAGAAAGCACAAGGCATGTGTGCAGCAAGACAGTGAGACACTAAAGGAAGGCTGAGGTGCTCTTGTAGAGAAAAACAGAAGATCAGAAATCGCAAGAAGATGCAGATAGAGAGACACGGATACAAGAGAACAGAGAAGCATGGTAGAACAGTGATAAGCCTGGTAAGCCAATGATAAATATTGTATCACTGTGATAAATTTATATATAGAAAACTTTATATTTCAGGGTGGTTGGGAGGTGCTAGGGAGGACAGTTGTCCTCAGAGGTTCAAGAGGATGCTTGAACACAGGGAGTTGTAGCTTCCATTTGGTTGCAGCCAAAGAAACCAGGGTGGCAGGGTGGCGCAAGGGAAAACTGTTGTTCTCTGTTGTATAGGTTGGTGCCTGTGTGACTGGAAGTTGGTGCTTCCATCCAGTTGGAGCTAGAACATTTAGGGAGTTGGTGCTTCCTACTTGTGGGTGCTAGAGAAACCAGGGAGTTGGTGCTTCCTTCTAGTAGGTGCTAGAGAGTTGGTGCTCTTAGTAAGTTGCAGCTTGCAATACAAAGGTTGTATCCTCACAATGAGTTGGAGCTCATATGTATGATAATGTACAGAATGTAAAGATTACTTATCATATAAAGTAGAAGAGAGGTTTTTACCCTTTATGGGTTTCCTCGGGAAATATCTGTCTCTGTATATTTCATATGTGAAAATGATGTTGAATGTTTTATTTCTTACTTCCCTACATTATTGTGATTGTCATTAAGTTCTCTGCAAAGAATTTAAAATAATAAATAATTGTTTAAGCGCGGTAACAACTGATTCACCCCCCCTCTCAGTTGTCCAACAATTGGTATCAGAGCTAGCCCCTTTTATCTAAGGGTAGATCCTAGAGCTTAAACATGTCAAGCCATGAAGGAAATTCAACCAATAAGGCCCCTCTGTTTAATGGAACAAACTTTGCCTTCTGGAAAGTTAGAATGAGAACTTATATAATGGCTTTAGGTGCAGATGTCTAGGATGTGGTAGATATTAGTTTTGTAAAGCTAATTGTACTAGCTAATAAGAATGACAAGCTAGAATTTAGCTTCAATACTAAGGCTATGAATGTTATCTTGAGTGGGCTTGCAGAAGCAGAATTCGTAAAAGTTATGCACCTAGCAACTGCCAAAGAAATGTGGGACAAACTCATTAGCAGTTATGAAGGTAATGAGAAGGTAAAGGACTCCAAGCTTCAAATCTACAGAGTACAGTTTGAACAGCTGAAGATGAAAGAAGATGAAACTATTGGAAAATACTTTCTGAGAGTTGAAGAATTGGTGAATGCAATGAAAGCACTTGGTGAAAAAATTGAGGAACCTTCTTTAGTTCAGAAAATTTTGAGATCTCTACCAGATAGGCTCAACCCGRAGGTTTCTTCTATAGAAGAACTTAATKATCTAAAAACCTTGGAGTTTGATCAACTTCTAGGAACATTGACTGCATATTAAATAATAATAGTTAAAGATAAACCCACCTCCAGAGAAGCATCATTTAAAGCAGACAAGAATGAGGATTCTGAGCCTGATGAAATTGAAGAAAAATTTGTGAAGAGATTGAAGAAGGGATCAGGAAAATACAAAGGTAAACTGCCTTTCAAATGTTTCAACTGTGGTAAGATAGGTCATTTTGCAAATAAATGTCCTCACAAAGGAAAGGATCAGACATGTGATGATGAGGAGAAGCACAAACATAGAAATTTCTTTAAAAAGAATAATTTTAAGAAGAAAATTCTTTGTGTAAACAATGATGATGATCCTTCAAATGATGAAGATAATGACTCCTCAATTGAAGATAAACTAAATGACTTCATACTTATGGCCAAAGAGGATTATGATAATAAAAGCACAGGAAGTGAGGCTAATGAAGAAGAAGTTGTGGTTGATATAAAAGGAGAACTGATCAGTGCACTGGAAGAGATTGATAGACTCAGAATTAAGAATAGAAAGAAAAAACAATTGCTGATACAGTTCATGAAAGACAGTAAACAGCCTGATGAAGACTTTTCCCTGCTAAAAGTAGAATTAGAAGAGGCAAAGAAAATAGAGGACATTCTAAAACAACAGTTATCAAAAAGGAAGGCAAGATGTAAAGCTCTGGAAGAAGAAGTAGTGAAAACTAGGAAAGAGTTGGAGAAGTTTCAAGCCTTGTATCATCAGAATCTATCAAGTATCAAAGCCTCAGAAGGATTAGCCACCATTCTAAATCATCAAAGGAATCCAAAGCTAAAAATTGGTTTGGGTTATGAAGAGGGATCAAGTAGTGGTCAGCCAAGAAACAAAGAATCCATCAAATTTGTCAAATCTACAACCAATGACAACAACAAACCTGCAGAAACAAAGGAAGACAATCAGTTGCCTAGGAGGAGTAAAGAAAAAGGTGCCAGGACTGAATCTATAGAAAAAAAAAAATAATGCACTCCTTGCTCAAGGAAATCATCAACATGGAAGAAATCGACCTGTTCAAAGAAGACAACCATTTTCTAGGTACCAACATTTTTTTTATGGATATTGTTTCTTCTGTTCTAACTTTGGTCATAAAGCTATAAATTGTTCTTTAAATTTAAAGTATGAGTAATCAAGACATTCAAGGTATAGATATCTACCACAACAAAGAATGAGACAGCCGAGTAACAAGCCACCATAGACTGCAAATCACTTGATGGATGGGAAAAGGACACAAGTTAAGCATAACAATCATTATGATCCTTTATTCAACGAACCAGAATGTTACATCTGTCATAACTATGGACACAAATCTGTTGACTGTTGCTTAAGGAACTATGAACCAGATTTGAATTCCCCTATTGAAAATGTCAAGGTTTGGAAGAAGAAAGAAAGTGACAAGTGTGGATTAGTATTGTCAGCTCAAAGACAAATGAAACCTTGGTATATAGACAGTGGATGCTCCAAACATATGATGGGAGACAAAGGTAAGTTTCTATCTCTAAGTGAAAGCAAATCCGGAAACGTAACCTTTGGAAATGATGCTCCAGGTAAAATAAAGGGTAAAGAGCTGATGAGTTTAAGTAATGGAAAAGGAAAATCCCAAGATGTTCTGCTTGTAGATGGGCTGAAACACAATCTGCTTAGTGTAAGTCAAATGTGTGATAGAGGATGCGAAGTGGTGTTCACATCCAAGGACTACAAGATAAAGTCTGCAAACTCAGGACAAGTGGTGTACAAAGGCATAAGGACAGAAAATAATGTATATGTGCTAAAAGAAGATAGAGAAGAGTGTCATCTAGGAAAATATGATGAAATATGGTTATGGCATAGGAGACTTGGACATCTAAACTTTGACCACTTAATCAAGCTCAAAAATATTGAGGCAGTAAAAGATCTTCCGAGAATATCAAAACCCCAAGATTCTATGTGTAAACCTTGCCAAGTAGGAAAGCTAACCAGGACACCATTTAAGTCCAAGAGCTTTACTTCAACAGAGAAACCACGCCAACTAGTTCATATGGATTTATGTGGACCATCAATATAGGAAGGCACAGGGAGAGAAAACTACTTCGTGTTGATTATTGATGATTACTCCAGACTTACTTGGGTTGCCTTTCTCAAGGAAAAA
>ML781492.1:182195-204595 GCA_009831015.1 Picea engelmannii
TGTCATTTTTTCTTGGTCTGCAAATTACTCAGAGGTCTGAAGGGATGTTCATTTCTCAAGAAAAATATCTAAGAGAAATGTTGAAAAGGTTTCAAATGGAAGATTCTAAACCTATGGGTACACCTATGGTTATTGGATGCAAATTAAGCAAGGATGATGACTCATATGATGTTGATCAAAGTTCATATAGGTCAATGATAGGCAGCCTTCTGTACATCACAACATCTCGCCCAGACATAATGCATGATGTTGGAATGGTAGGAAGATATCAGTTGGCACCTAAATAGAGTCATTTGAAATCTATCAAAAGGATATTCAGGTATTTGAAAGAAACAATGACTTATGGTCTGTGGTATCCCAGAAATCAGAATTTTCAGTTAACTACTTATTCAGATGCAGATTAGGAAAACTGTGTTGATGAGAGAAAAATCACCAGTGGAGGAGCATTCTTCCTGGGTGACTCATTAGTAGCATGGCTTAGTAAAAAGCAAGGTTCCATTTCTTTATCAACTACAGAGACAGAGTACATTGTTGCTTCTATCTGTTGCACTCAGGTATTATGGATGATTCAGACACTTGCAGACTTGGAGGTAAAATATGCAGCACCGATCTCAATTCATTGTGATAACACAAGTGTCATCAATGTGTCTAAGAATCCTTTATTTCACTCCAAGACCAAGCATATTCCCATAAAATACCATTTTCTGAGAGAACAGGTCACCAATCAGGTTTTTAAGGTCCATTACATTCCAACCATAGAACAAATTGCAGGCATCTTTACTAAACCCCTAGCCAAGACACCATTTGAATATCTCCGACAGAAGTTGGGTGTCATCCCATCTCACACCTAAGAGAGTCCATCCTGTTAGGGGGAGTTTTGTATTGATTGAATATCAGATACCTCCTAAAAATACTACAACAGCTCAAGGGGAGCATGTTTTCTTTGACATTGATGTCAAAGGGGGAGAAAAGGAGTGGTCCAGATTGGATGCTACAATTGGAGGTCCAAACAGATTAGTGCAGTCATTCAGGGTTGCCATCAATGCCAAAGGGGGAGATTGTTGGGCATGTTTACAGGCAGGTGTTCTTGTCATTGCAAGATCAAAGTATGCAGTGATGGCTAAACAGGGACAATGTAAGCTTAGGAGGATTAGCGCAGAGTCGCATGTAGTGCAAGAGTGTGCTTGTTCATTTGATGGCAAACAGGCAGGAAAGGAAGATTAGTAGCGTAGGGATAATGACATGGAAAGATCATAAGTGTAAACTCCATTTCGGAGTTTCGGATACCAGGCATTGGATGAGTCAAGGAAGCAACTCATGACAAGAATGTCGAAACAGTGAAATGTGAAACGTCGGAATACGTTGATCTGACTGAATTTTGGAGTTTTGGATACGAAGAGATTGAGAAGTCAAGAGTCGAGACTCTTCAACACAGGATTCCCAGAGTTTCGAAATCTGGAACCCCGAAATCCTGAAAAAGGCACATCAACCGGAGTTTCAGATACCGGGAGATTGAGAAGTCAAGTGTCGAGACTCTTCAACACAGGAGTCTCGAAGTCACGGAATGTGAAATGCCGAAATCCTAAAATAGGCACACCAACAAAGAGTTTCACAGACTAGGAAATAACTCCATTTCAGAGCTCTAGATACCGGGAGTGGAAGTGTCAAAACACTTCACCACAGGAGTGCCGAAATGCCCAATCGCCGAAATGTGAAACGACAAAATACCAGACCGTTGATCTGACTCCATTTTAGTGTTTTGGGTATTGAGAGTTGGAAGAGTCAGAGTGACTCACAACAGGAGTTCTCTACATGCAAAATCGTGAAATAGCGAAATGCAAAATGCCGAAATGATCAAAGCTAGTCTAGCTAAGCTCCTTTTTCGAAGTTTCAGGGATGGGGAGTTGGAAGAGTCAGAGTGACTCGCAAAAAGAGTTTGTGACATGCGAAATCGCGAAATAGCGAAGTGCGAAATGCCGAAATGATCAAAGATAGTCCAGATAAGCTCCCTTTTCGGAGTTTTGGGGATTGGGAGTTGGAAGAGTCAGAGTGACTCGCAACAGGAGTTCGCGACATGCGAAATCATGAAATAGTGAAATGCAAAATGACGAAATGATCAAAGCTAGTCCAGCTAAGCTCATTTTTCTAAGTTTCAAGGATCGGGACATGGACCATCAAGATAACTCTTTACCATAGGAAATTCGAAATGCCGAATGCCGAAATTTCAATGTATCCAGTGGTCACTGTCGGTGGTCACGTAAGTGGAAGGAGCTAGCATAGCTAGGCTCCATTTCAAGGTTCGCACTCTAACTACTAGAAACCACTAATTGTTTCTATCATTGGACTCAAAGATACTTCTATGTAAGTGCCATAGGAGCTGAAGAGTCTCAAGGAATATTCCAGTGGAATGAAGACTGGTCATAGAGGCTATTGACAGATGGAAGAGCATTGAAACCTGTAACTACAATAGAGAGGTTGAGCTCGACTATAACATAGAAGACGAAGAGTCTCAACTGTTGGAGAGGTGAAGGAATCTTGGCATAACACCCAATGATGATGGATGCATGGGTTTAACTGCCAGAGAAGTTGAAGAGTTCCAATGATGATAAGACAGAGCACTCAACATGGGGAGATCATGCAGAAGCATGGTGAGATAGCATGCACAAGGTGCAAAGAGACTATAAGTATGTTGAACAAAGAAGGGATGAGTGTTTTTGTTGAGGGGGATTCAAGAGTGTAGAAGGAGGAGTGTGCAGCAACTAAAATACAGAGAAGAGGAATGGTGCAACGAATGCACATGGCACATAGAGCAGAAAAGGAAAAAGCAAAAAAAGTGTAAGGCATGTGTGCAGAAAGACAGTGAGACACTAAAAGAAGGCTAAGGTGCTCTTGTAGAGAAAAACAAAAGATCAAAAATCGCAAGAAGATGCAGACAAAGATACAGTGATACAGGAGAACAGAGTAGCATGGCAGAACAATGATAAGCATGGTAAGCCAATGATAAATATTGTATCACTGTGATAATTTTATATATAGAGAAATTTATATTTCAGGGTGGTTGGGAGGTGCTAGGGAGGATAGTTGTCCTCAGAGGTTCAAGAGAGTGCTTGAACACAAGGAGTTGTTCTTCTTGGATAGACCTTTCCAACAGTGTATCAAGTGCCCCAAACGGAGATCATATGAAAACGTTACGCCCCCAGGAAGTTGACATATCAACTACACCCATCGGGGCTCGCAAACCTTTTGGATTTTCATCTTCTGGGGTTAGGGTTTTGAATTTTACTTATGTTAAAAGGCCTTTGGAGCCTCATTGTAACGATCATATTCTTTTGAAATCGAGTAGCCATCACACCTCTTATCAAAGATAAGTTGCCACCATTCTTGCGAGTCTTTCACCCTCTATTTTTACAGTTTTGTACATTTTGCACATTACTAGAAATTGTATTACTATATCTCTGTTTTTATGATTGCTTCTCTGATAAATTTATGTTATATTGTTGGATATCTGAGATATCTCTATATATTTCCTTATTGTATCTCCGGTCTCATTTTGTGTCAAAAATAATTCGGATCAGTGGTATCAGAGCAGACTGCTCTTTATCGTTTTTCAGTGCATGTCCTCAACGAGGTCCGAGTATAGCAAGTTGGGTCTCAAGATTGTATCTCTTGAGGAAAATCACTCTTGCATGGCCAAGAAACCCTCCATGGTCGAAGAAAATAAAAATGACAGAGCAGAAGATTCTATCAATTTGTTGCTTGAGCAAGATCTCACGCGACAGAGGGACGAAATGTTGGAGAATTTTTCCCACATCCTTCAATTCCTGTCAATAACAACAGGCACTTCTTCATCAAGTAACCACTTTGGAGGCACCTCGCCTTTCAAGGTACAGGTTAATTTTGATATTCCAGTATTTGAAGGTCAGATAGATGTGGATACCCTAGACAAATGGTTAAATCTGCTTGAAGGTTATTTCTCTGTTCACAATTTTTCCGACAGAGAAAAGATCACCTTCACGCGCCTTAAGGCTCTCCCCCATGTCAAACATTCATGGGAAACTTACTGGGAGAAAATTTCCATAGAGGAGTCTATAATAAATGAAAAGTATTACCCTGTTGGAACAATAATACTTGGGATTTTTTTGTGGATGTGGTAAAGGAACAGTATTACCTTGTTGGTAACTATGAGTACTAGTACATGAGATGGACCACAGTGCGGAAAGAGAGGGGCCAAGCAATGTCGGAGTTCACCAATACCTTCCATACCTTGCGCACCAAGATGGGTATCAAAGACTCCAAGTGACATTTGGTTCTGAAATACCGTGGGCTCTACACAGATACATCCAAATTGAAATGGATTTTTTGTATATCTCATCACTCTGTGCTACGTATCGATATGTTGTTAAAATCAAGAAGAAATTTTGGCACCAAAACAAATGGGAGTTCGGATCTACAAATCCAAAACAACCAAAGTATGAGAAAGACGACCCTAACAAACAGCTTCCAGAAAACCATTCTAAGCCATAGGAGAAGAAGGGTCATGGGAAGACGAAGGAGGACATCGGAAAATGGTGTGATCTCCACAAAATCCCCTAGAACAACATCGATGAATCTTTCTCAAAATAGCCATTGGTGGTTAAGATAAAAGACAAGGAGTTGAACCCTAATTCAGAATTTGATTCTGAAAATACTAGTAAAAGACATATCATCGACGTGGACAACATTGTTATTGTCATGACCACATCAATTCAGCTAGAAGAACCAATAGATCTAGAAGAGGGGGGATGCCTTTTTCATTCACAAATGTGGGTGAAGGGGACCCTGTTTCATTTTATTGTTGATAGCGGAAGCCAAAAGAACCTCATCTCAACAGAGGTCGTCAAAAAGTTGAGATTGTCGACAACACCACACCCACAGCTAAACAACATCAGGTGTCTTTTCCAGGGATGAGATCTTCATGTCAGGCAACATTTTTTATTGTCATATGGCATACAACCCTTCAAGGATGAGGTATTATGTGATGTTTCCCCACTAGATGTCTGTGATGTTTTGTTGAGCCAACCATATGTGTGGAATCTCCATACTATTTATGAGTCTCGACCCTGTAGTGTCATTGTTACTCTAGGGGTTCATATTTACATAATACTAGAGGTAGTTCCAACTATTGTCCCACCTAAAAAGTGTCGCAAGGTAGTATCTCATACTACAAAATGTATCTTCTTCACAATATGTTCAAAAGGGGAACAGAAGGATACTACAATCACTACAGACTCAACATAAGCACCTTCTATCCAACAGAAGCATGTTGACAAGATTGTGCAAAACACAAATATTCTTTCTGCACACAATCATCTTAGATAGCTCGACTGGTTGAATAGATTCAACCCCTCCATCAACAGGTTCGTGACAGCCTTCCACAAACCGAGCAACGCAACGTCTCCAACAAGGCAAGCAACTCACCAAGATTTAGATTTAGCAAATGCTTCCTTCTATCCCCCAGGAACTCAACGCAATGGAGACAATTACTTCCTAAGGAGGGAGGATTGATCTAGGTGGATATCAGTGGCCACCCACCTATTCCACGGGCTCGAAAAATAGTTTTCCATCTTGGCAGTTTTTCGACAATTTTTTGGGTTCCAAAATTCTGGGGTCGTTTTGAGGCCCTAAACGACATTGTTTGGGGATTCAGGGTCCAAGAATTTATTGAATTTCATGGCCTATACCAGTCAAAAATCATTCTTCTTGGTTAGACCTTTGCAATGGTGTATTTATCACCCCAAACGGAGATTGTATGCAAACGTTATGCCCCCGGGAAGTTGATGTATCAACTACCCCCATCGGGGCCCGCAAACCTTTTGGATTTTCATCTTCCGGGGTTAGGGTTTTGGATTTTACTTATGTTAAAAATTTCTTTGGAGCCTCATTGTAACGATCATATTCTTGTGAATGTGAGTATCCATCACATCTATTCTCAGAGATAAGCTGCCACCATTCTAGCAAGTCTTTCACTCTGTGTTTTTACAGTTCTGTACATTTCGCACATTAATAGAAATTATATTACTGTATCTTTGTGTTTATGATTTCCTCTTTGATAAATTTATGTTATATTGTTGGATATCTGATATATCTCTGTATATTTATTTATTATATCTCCACTCTCATTTTGTACCGAAAATAATCTGGATCAGTGGTATCAGAGCAGGCTGCTCTTGATCATTTTTCAGTGCATGTCCCCGACAAGGTCCGAGTATAGAAAGTTGGTTCTTGATCTTCTCTCTCTTGAGGAAAATCTCTTTCGCATGCCCAAGAAACCCTCCATGGCAGAAGAAAAGAAAAATGATGGAGTAGGAGATTTTATCAATTTGTTGCTTGAGCAAGCTCTCATGCGACAGAGGGATGAAATGATGGAGAATTTTTCCGACATCCTTCAACGCCTGTCGATAACTACAGGTATGTATTCATCAAGCGGCCACTTTGGAGGCACCTCACCTTTGAAGGTACAAGTTAATTTTGATATTTTTGTATTTGAAGGTTAGATAGATGTGGATGCCCTAGAAAAATGGTTAAATTTGCTTGAAGGTATTTATTTGTGCACAACTTTTCCAACAAAGAAAAGATCACCTTCATGCTCCTTAAGGATCTCCCCCATGTCAAACATTGGTGGGAAACTTATTGGGAGAAAAATTCCATAGAGGAGCCTGCAATATATGGGATCGATCCCACTTGGGATTTTTTTGTGGATGTGGTAAAGGAACAATATTACCCTATTGGAAACTATGAGGACCAGTACATGAGATGGACCGCATTGTGGAAAGAGAGGGGCCAAGCTGTCAGAGTTAACCAATAACTTCCATTCCTTGTGCACCAAGCTAGGTATCAAAGACTCTGAGCGACATTTGGTTCTGAAATACCGTGGGGCTCTACACAGATACATCCAAACTAAAATGGATTGTCTGGATATCTCATCACTCGGTGTTGTGTATCGATATGCTATTAAAATCGAGTAGAAATTAGGCACTAGAACAAACGTGAGTTCTTATATGCAAATATGCAACAAGAAAAGTATGAGAAAAACGACCCTAACAAACAAATTCCAGAAAACCAGTCTAAGCCATAGGAAAAGAAGGGTCACGGGAAGACGAAGAAGGACACCGGAAAATGGTGTAATTTCCACAAAATCTCCTGGCATAATAGCGAGGAATGTCGCTCAAAACAGACATTAGTGGCCTAGATCAAAGACAAGGAGTTGAACCCTGAATCAGAATCTGATTCTGAAAATACTGGTAAAAGTCAGATCATTGACGCATACCCCACTATTATTTTCACAACTTCAACAATTCAATCAGAAGAACCAACAGATCCAGAAGAGAGGGAGCACCTTTTTCATTCACAGATGTGGGTGAAGGGGAGCCCGCTCCATTTTATTGTTTATAGTGGAAGCCAGAAGAACCTCATCTTAGTAGATGTCATCAAATAGTTGGGATTGTCGACAACACTACACCCGCAGCCATACAACATCAGGTGGCTTCGCCATGGAAGATATATTTGTGTCAGCTAGTAGTGTTGATTGTCATATGGCATCCAACCCTTCAAGGATGAGGTATTATGTGATGTATCCCCATTAGATGTCTGTGATTTTTTTTTGGGTCATCCATATATGTGGAAGCGCCATGTTATTTATGAGTCTCGACCTCGTAGTGTCATTATTACTCTAAGGGGTCATCTCTATAGAATACTAGAGGTATTTCCAACTATTGTCCCACCTAAACAGTGTCACAAGGTAGTATCTTAGACTACAAAATTCATCTTCTTCACAATCTGTTCGAAAGGGGAACAAAAGGATACTACAACCACTATAGCCTCAACCCAAGAACCTTCTATCCAACAAAAGCAGGTCGACAAGATTCCAGAAAAATGAAAAGATTCCTTCTGCATATAGTCATCTCAGATAGTTCGACTGGTTGAATAGAGTCAACCCCACCGGCAATAGGTTCATGACATCCTTCCACAAACCAAGCATCGCAACGTCTCCAGCAAGGAAAGCAACTCACCAAGATTCAGATTCAACAAACGCTTCCCTCTCTCCCCCAGGAACTCAATGCAATGGAGACCATTTCTTCCTAAGGAGGGAGGATTGATCCAAGTGGATATCGGTGGCCACCCAGCTATTCCACAGGCTCGAAAAACAGTTTTCCATCTTGGCAATTTTTTGATAGTTTTTCGGGTTCCAAACTTATGGGGTCTTTTTGAGGACCTAAACGACATTTTTTTTGGATTCAGGGTCTAGGAGATTTCCAAAGGCACTGGCCTGGACCATTCGAAAATCGTTCTTCACGTTTAGATATTTCCAATGGTGTATCGAGCGTTGCAAACAGAGATCGTATGCAAACGTTACGCACTCGGGAAGTTGACGTATCAACTACCCCCATCGGGGCCCGCAAACCTTTTAGCTTTTCATCTTCCGGGGTTAGGGTTTTGTATTTTACTTATGTTAAAAAGGCCTTTGGAGCCTCATTGTAATGATCATATTCTTTCGAATGCGACTAGTCATCACATCTCTTCTCAGAGATAAGTTGCCACCATTCTAGTGAGTCTTTCACTCTGTATTTTTACAGTTCTGTACATTTCACACATTAATAGAAATTGTATTATTGTATCTTTGTGTTTATGATTGCCTCTATGATACATTTATGTTATATTGTTGGATATCTAAGATATCCTTGTTTATTTATTTATTATATCTCCACTCTCATTTTGTGCCGAAAATAATCTGGATCAAAGAGTCAAAGATATTAATGAATTGATCCCTCCAACGTCAAGAAAATGAGTACAATCATTGTTTTTGAAATATAAACTTTGTAAGGATGTTTGTCCTAGATTATGCCATAATTATGAAACCAATAAATGTTTTTTTGAAAAAGGACCAAAAATTTGAATGGACACAAGAAATTCAAAGAGCATTCACCAAGATTAAGTATGTCATTACTTCAAATGTAGTTCTTTTCAATCCAAAATTTGATCAATAGTTTATCATATATTTTTTTGCATCAAAATAGACCATTGCTTCTATCTTAAAACAAAGGAATCTCAAAGGATAAGAACTTCCAATAAGTTTTGTGAGTAAAACTTTACATGACTATGAGTTGAGATATTCAGAAATAGAGAAGCAGGCTCTTTCTTTGGTTAAAGCAATGGAACACTTTAGAACTTACACCTTGTCATATCATCATATCCCAACATCTCCAGTTAAAATTATCCTTAATCAACATTGAGAGAAGGGAAGTGGACAAATTAGCTCACAAAAATTCGAGAGTATGACATTGAGATCAAGCTATTGAAAGTAGTCAAAGGACAAGGGATATGAAAATTTATGACTGGGACTGATTCACTAAGTGGGGTTATATCTAATTCAACGGGAACTTCATCATCCACATCAGAATGGTATAAGAATATCATCTTCCATTTAAATTATGGCTAATTCCGAAATGGTTTGTCTTCAAAAGAAACAAGGGCATTAAATATGAAGGAAAACCAATATGTACTAGTTGTTGAAATACCTTTTTGAACAAAATTCAATGGAATGTTGCTAAGATGAATTGATTCATTGGAATCCCAAAAGGTGCTTACTGAATTTCGTGAAGGAATTGCAGAGGACACTTTGCACCTACATCTACAAACATAGAATTATGATGGAAGATTATTACTGGTCAACCGTTTTTAAGGATTCATATGCAACGATTAGAAAGTGTATTTCTTGCCAAATATTTTCTGGAAAAATTAAAAGAGCAGCAATGTCATTGCAGCCTGTAAAAATTGAAGAACCTTTTGTACAGTGGGGAGTTGATGTCATTGACCCAATTAATCCTAAGCCAAGAAAAGCTCATTCTTATATTCTTACTGCAACTGACTATTTTTCAAAGTGGCAAGAAGTTGTAGATCTCAATAAGGTTGATTCAAAATATCTCATTGATTTCCTCAAAGAGAATATTTTATCAATATTTGGATTTCCACAGAAGTTTATTACAGACAATGGATCAATATTTATTTGGTCAAAGTTTACCAAATTTTGTGGGGAATTTGGTATTATAATGGGACAATATTAAAACTATTATTCATAGGGAAATGGTTTAGTTGAATCTACAAACAAAACATTGATCCAAATTCTTAAGAAAATAATTGATGTGAATCACAAAAATTGGAATACAAAATTAATAAATAAATTATGTGTCAGTAGACTTACACCTAAAGACAACATTGAGTTGTCTCCATACACATCGGTATATGGGAAAGAAGAAAAAATGTCAATTCATCTGGAACTAAATGCATTATCATATGTTGTAAATTATTAAGACAAAGAAGAAATGTATCCTCTATAAAGAAGGTATAATCAGTTGATGCATATGGAGGAACAAATAAATGAGGCATTGAGGAAAATAAATCAAAGCCAAAAATCTATAAAAATATATTTTGATCAAAGTGCTTCGACTAAATATTTTCAAAAATGACAGCTAGTATTGTTGTGGAACAAATCCAAGGAGAAATCTTCTTTGCACACAAAATTTGAAGCATTGTGGATCAGCCCCTATGTGATTGAAAAAGTCTTTGGATACAATTCTTATTTTCTCAAAGATATGAAGGGAATTGTTCAGATGTTTCCAGTCAATGGAAAACATATTAAAAGTTTGTTCTCTTGATCAATCTTACTCTCACCTATACATAATTTTCATTTTTCATGTACATATTTTGTAAGACTTTATTTTTCTTTTTCTTTTCTCATACTAACTCCATGCCCAATGGATGAGATTCTGGATTCTTAGTAACCCATAGGGGTTTTTAATCCCACAATTGGATCCAATTGTTGACACTAAAATATGCTAATTCATCAGTCTCTCTCTCTTATATCGTGTTCCTATACTTAGAAAAAATGTCAATTTTATGGTGGGCTCATGAGTGTAGTTGTAACTTTTGTCGTCCTCAAAGTGCATCATTTTGTTCTGCCATAATCAAAATGCACCAATACTTAGAGTATTCTTGATGTGTTTCATGGGTTTGTGCATATTATTTTGCAAGTCTAATTTTCCATTGTCATCATAATGCACTTCAATCTTCTATTGTATCCATTTTTCACCAACACTTGGTTTATTTTTTGTTACTTGTAGTTTCGTTGCATTATCTTGTTAAAGTCCAAAACTCTTCTCTCATCAAAATGCACATCATGTTCCGCGATATTCATATTGCATTATACTTAAAATATTTTTGATTTTATTATTGCGGGTATGAACCACTTCCTCGATTCATTTCATTGTTATCACTACATTTCTGATCGACAAACTTATGACACATATTCATTTTCTAGAAATGTTATTTACACTCTTGTAATTCAATATTTAGCTGATTTTTTATTTCATCGTTGATTTGTAGGTTATAACTCTTATAAATTATCTTATCCTTACGTCCAAACGATCCAACCCCATACTTAACCATATTTTTTGAGTTTTCACCACAGGTTGGCAAACTCGCAGGTTTGTCTTGTTTCTAATATCTCTTGTCATGTACATTTGATCCTCTGTTGTAATACATGTATTTCACTGTCATTTTCCCCAAGATGTATTTAATGCTAATTCTACGAAGAATAACATCTAATTAAAATATTGAAAGGTTGTTATTAATGGTAGACTTCTCGAGCAAATTCTCCATTAAATCAAATTTTATTTACATTATCCCTTCCTTTGAAAGAAGAGATTTGAGTTATATTATCGAAAAAGAGTTTACTTTGAAATTAATGTCTCAAAGTGATTGTACAAGATTCTTCCAACTTCATCAAAATGAAAACAAGAAGAAGACAACAATTCTACATGGATACTCTAAACTTGTTTGGATGGGAGGTCCAGAGATTCCAATCGTTGAGGTCATACTAGTATTATTCATTTCTTCCATTGTTATAAAGGAATGGAAACAAAATATGGACATCGAGCATTATCTTAGCAGGATGCGTACTAGAATTTTTCAACTCTAGAGAAATAGTTTCCTATTGTGTTGACAAATTTGATCAAAACCAAAGGATAATCCAACTCCAAGGAGAATATCCCATTTATTTATAACCATCAGTTTTCAAAAGAATGTTAAATATTCATGAGACAACAATCACATTCAAATGAGATGAATCCATAAGCTTTTTGAAGGAAAGAAATAGTGGTGGAACTTTTACAAGAATATCTTGAAGATCCTACAATGATTCCTGAAGACTTATCCAATATTTATTTCAATTTAGTTAAAAACCCTTATCTAGAGATAGCATGGATTTTTGCTAGAGTGACAGGTCAAGAATCTACAACAACTATTCCTTTGTTGGTTCTTTATATTTTACATTTTACAGTTCATGAACAAGCAATCTTCGATTGGGTGAAGATTATTTCTGGAGAAATCTTGTCGCAATATCAAATTTTAAGAAAAACAAGAGATTTTATATGTCCTTATATTTGATATTTTCTATAACCTACTATCATTTTTTTAATGGTTTAAGTGTGGGAAAACGAGTCGACTATAAAATTGACCCAGTACCAATGTGATACTGAGCCTTATGGAAACAAAAGGATACTTATCATTTTTATGAAGTCTATAACGCAGTTATCTCTTCTTTTAAGAAAATTATCTTTGGGTCGAGAACATCTAGACTGTCCTTGGAAGCATCAACCTTCCTCAACAAAAATGGGAGCATTGAAAGTATGGAACACTATATCATTGTTATAATTTATTGTTCTCATGAAATGCCTCTTTATCTCCCATACTATGTTCCTGATAAAATGTTTGTTACAGAGGTTCTGAGACAATACATATTTTGGGTACATTTCTTTCATGATAAAAGAAAGAAACAATACATTCCTTTACTATGGAAAATTGGGTAAATTAAATTAAGAAGTATTTCAAAATTTGATGAATTTGCAGTGCAAATGGACCATTACAGTTTAAATTTTGTAGAAGAAATCAGGGGGGTTTGACCCCAATCACTTTTTCATGGAACATATGACATATGTTGGTTTCAATATTTCACTTTCTAATACATTTTCATTTGAAGAAGAGGAGGGAGATAGTCAAGACCCACCAACAATAATTGTTGAAAAGAAGGTAGAGGACATTGATACCATAATTAGTACTATATATCAATATAAACAGAGGGGACGAGTGGTTAATGAAAGAAAAACTCATTCTCCCAATGTTTCACAGAAAAATATCCCATATCCCACCCAAGCAAAGTTTTTAGTTAGTAAAACCAGAGTAAAAGAATTCTTTATAAAATAACTCTAATGATGGAGGCGACCAAAACCCTTTGAAGGGAAAGTTGGAGCGATCTCATAATCTTTAAGTTAGAAGAAAAAGACAAAGTAATCAGCAAGAGGTAGAGGAGATTGTACCTGAAGATGATCTTTTACTTGAAGACATGGATCTAGATGTTGATATCGAAAATATAGAATTTCCTGAGAGTAGGGAAGTTGCAGTTGAATATGAAACTCAAGAAAAATAATTTTTAAAGAAGAATATTTCACTATACAAAATGCTATGTTTGATAAAAGTTCTAAAAAAAATAATTTTCGAAAGAATCCATTCAAAAAATAGAAGTGTTCAAGGAAAATTCAATTATGAGTTAGATATTAGTGGTGTACCACCTTGAAGGATTGATCTCATTCACAAGGCTACAGGGAAAGAACTTGAAATGTTTTTTGATGAGATGGAAAGTGAAAAACGTCAGTTTTAAAGAAAGAATCAAAGAATTGGAAATTGCATTGATGCCACCTCCAATATTTGCTAGTCCAATCACCAATATGAACCCATGGAAGACTTTGGATAACACACCAGAGTCTAGTTCGAAAATGAAAGGGACATCAAGTTTGTTTGTGGTTGTCAGACAATATATTGGAAAGAATATTCAGAAGAGAATGACTCTAATTCTTGAGACATGGGAAGTAAAGAACAATTGCATTTCTTTGGCATTAAAAATGTCATCTTTGAAACAATACTTTAAATTTGATGTGAAAAATGATGAAGGATTTTATAAAGAGGAAATCACTACTTTTGTGATTAAAGTTTTAAATATGTCTGAGCATAAAATAAAGGAAGAAGACTTACCCTCCTCAACTCACATTAAACAATTAAAGGCTTGTTGGAAAAAAGGATAAAATGATCAAAAGAAATATTGGATGACCTTGATACTCTAAGTGTCAAAAGAGGTGAATTTTATTTAAAATTAATTTATTTGGACTTAGTTGGAACTACAGGAGAGGTTGGTGACACAAAAATCATTTTAAATTCAGTTTTTATGACTTTTTATGACTAAGGAACAATTTGAGGCAAAATTGGAATCATTGAAATCTTCATCGGAAGAAAGCCTGGTTCAATTGTCTAATGGAATACTCATAATTTGAGGTATAAAATTGGTTATTCAATTACATGAACAAGAATGAGGATATAGAAGACACATTACATCAAGTGTAAATTGACTATTGTGACATAGAAGATTCATTATTTGATATAAGAGTGAGACAATAAGTAATTGTCTCTCCCATGAGGGATTATGTTGAAAATTGGTTAAGGCAAGCCTTAATCAACATAACTGAAGAAAATCAAGAAGTGGAATTTACAACTGGACAAAAAAACGCAACTGAGAAGAATACAAAAGGAAATTTGGCAAGCAAATAACACCAGAGAGAACATCGTCAAAGTGAGTAATACCTATCATATTCTTCTCAATTATTTTCTCTTCTCGTTCAAAAGTCATCCAATTGAGTCTTATCTGTCCCAAGAAAATCATAACCAATTTATGATCGCTTTCTTTTTGTATTCTTTTCATTTCCAACCATGTTCCACTTATTTATTTTATGGTCCACGGGAGCCCAATCCCATTCCAACTTTAGACGAATGCATTTTATTTTTAAGACTATCGAAGACTATGTTATTTTTTGAAAAAATCCCAGAGAACTATTTTGGGGATGAAATTTAATGATATCTTTGAACTCTAAGTTTTGAGCATAACATATTTAATTTTTTCCTATCACATTTTAACTTGTTTTCAATGAAAAAATTATTTTAATGTTCTCTCATATGTGGGACTTTATCTTTCTTTCCTTGAATGTGATAAAAAATATTGAATATTGTGATGGATGTGAGAGTTATTTTATCCTTTTTGTAATTGTTATTTGTTTTCTATATAATATTTATGAAAATATTATATTTTTATGAGTGAAGATTCATGGTCCATTTCTTAGGAATTATTTGATGTATGTATATTATTTTCAATCAACATATTTTAAAATTGTATTTGAGTGACAAATATTCGGGTCTACTATTTAGTATTCTCCCTTTTTCATATTATAATCCCAAGATGTTCAATATTAATCATGAAATATAATACAGAGGAGTACCACCTCTATAAAAATGCATGGGGCTATTGATATCCTCAAAGATATATGTTTGTACCTTAACATATCTAGACATAAAAAACAATCAGTGTTTTGCATGAAAAAGAAGAGCTTAGAGTCTGAGCAACCATGGAGGGTGAAGTATGGAGAATATTTGGAGAAGAAGACCGAAGAGCCAGGTTGTTAGTCCTAAAGAGTGAACTCCTATGTGAGTTTCAATATAACAACAAGTGATTTTTGTTGTTTTCCTGGTAGTTTTCCTAACAGTGAGCTCCCTTGATTTTCTCAGTAGTGAGATTCATGATTACCTATGATAGAGATACCCTGATCAATGAATGGGATGCCCCATGGACTTACATCGGTGAAGGGGTACATTCCTAGGGTTTGGTAGGTCGAGAGGAAGAGAGCTAGTGAAAAATGGAGACAGTTGTAGGAGAATACCAATGGATTATGGGATTTTTTGAGCTATGAGTGGACAATGAGAGATCACCCTCTTTTTTGGATTTCTAGCGCCAACTCGAGGGTGATTTTTTGTTGATATTTGGAACAAAGAGTCTATGGTTGGGTAGAACACCCATCCCAAGCAGTTGGTTGCACAATTGTTTTTAAAATATAAGTGTTTTATCTTGTTTATGTGTTGAATTATGAGTTTAATTATTATGTATTAACTCTATGTTTGTGAATGATTTATATGTTGTTTTCTTGATTTATTTAAAATGAATTCATGTCAATTTTAGCTTGTTGTATATGCATTTAATTATGATATCAAGACATAGTTAAATACGTGTCTAACTCGTTGCTAGTAAGCTACATAAAATTAGTTAGAAGAAATTTTTCATTTTTATGTGTTTTCTATGTAGTAATGAACCTCAATTCAACTGGGGTTTGTTACAACACATGTCACATGCATGCATCCAGGAGGGTGCATATCACGTGCATGCATTAGTTTCTCTCACCTCCATATGTGTGACTCAATTAACTCATGATTGCATGGACTAGGTAGAAAATTACTTTGGTTTTTGTGAGTGAGTGTATAAATCTCTCTAGATCGCTATTATGGCACATTCACTTAGCCATGTAGAGTATATCATGTTTATTATTCATTTCACTCATTCAATTAATACAATTCATCCTTTATCTCAATCTTGTCTCTCTTTCTCTTTTATCTCTCACAATCTTCATGTGATTTTTCTACTATCTAGGTTCTCTGTGCAAGTTTCACCAAAAATTCATATGGTATCAGAGATTTGTTTCTAGGAGAAAGAGCATAGGAAATTTATTTGTAGGTCCATGAGGAATATGCAGTTAGAAATAATGGAGTTTTTGTCGGAAAACATTCTCACACCACATAAATATTTCAAGTGGAAGCTAAAAAATCTACATCATCTCAGATGCAAAGGCTTGTACCTAATAATAATGGCTAAAGAGATTGAAACAACATCAACTATCAATAAGAAAAAAAAAGTATCTTAATCACATGGATGAGGCTTGAACTATTGTTTCACATTGAAGCTTGTACTACTCCAGATGAGATTTGGACAAAATTGGAAGATCTCTTTGGAAAATAGGATGAAATGAGAGGCCACATGCTAAAGGTCGTGTTGATTTCCTTTGATATAAGAAGCTTTGATAACATCCAAGAATTATTTATGAAGATCAAGTCCCTTATTATTCATCTAAAGGATGTGGTGTTGACAAATCAACTCAACACAATTAGTTGATCATTTCTATTTTGTCAAAACTCGGTCTACAGTATGTTGTGTTTGTATCAACATTCCATATAGTGATATTCACTCCAGGAGTAGTGTGGAAAATGCATAAATTAGATCAATTTATTGAGTCCCTAACACATGAGAAAGATAAGATCATCAAAATGAGTACAATCAAGGGTTCCAATGCACATGCACTTGTTGTGCATAAGAGTAGAAACACATTCAATCCAAACTCCAAGAAGAAAATAAATGGAAAGGTGTTGATATTATGGTAGCTTCAGGAGGTATGAACCTCTATTTTGATCTTTGACAAGATTAGAATGTTCCAAAAGGAATCAAAGAAATGAAGGAAACCTTAGACAAGATGTCGGCTGCAGAAATATAATTAATATGAATTAATTAGTACCCAGAAGGAGAAGTCGGCCCAAGTAAGCCTGCCATAATTACTATAAATACAGGGCACCAGTCTCTCATTATTCACACTTCTCAGAATTGCAGAGAGCAGTTTTTGTGCACTGTAGTCCAGCAGTTTTGTGCGCAAGTCCTGGTGAAAGTATTGCGCCAGTTTTTAGGTGGGACTATCTGATCATCTTGGTTACTTCTTTCTTGGTGCATTAGCCTCTCTTGGCTATTGGATTGCTACCAGGATTCTTTTCTCTGTTAAGGTCAAGGTGCTCGGAGGGTGGCTTCGGCCTATGGTCGGGTGACAAGGGTATTGTCAATGGTAAAATGAGCACAATCTTTCATATTCTAACAGGTTATGGGCCCACACCTCCTTCATTCAGTCTAAACACTAGAAGGAAGCATAGCCACTAGGATATTAAGCTCACTGAGGAACTATCACTAGGGTTACTAGTAGGAGTAGCTTCCAAAGACACTGTCACTAGGGTTACTAGAAAAAGCAGTTGCAGAAACCCTAATCTCAGATTTGTCACCTTGTGATGGAGCATCTCACTCAAAAAGAAGATATTCAGATGTGCCCTAACTCAATGCACCTTTTGGCTCTCTCAGAAGACAGAAACGACGAAGTTGAAGTTTTAAATCAAGGCATGACCAGTGACTAGTCAACCGAAGACATGAGTGAAACGATCAGTCTTTTACACTACTCAACACTTACTAGAACGATTGAAGATGAAATGTGGATAATCGATAATGGAGCTTCTAGGCACATGACGGGAGATCAATCAAAACTCTCAAATCTAAATGAGAAGAAGACCCCATACAAGGTAGATCTTGGAGACAAAACCATTTACCCCATGGAAGGATTTGGATAAGCCTCCATCAAAATGAAAATAGATAACTATGTTAACTTAAGCAATGTTTTATATGTACCTGGTTTAGAAAAAAATCTTGTATCGATATCTTTCCTAGAAGACAAGGGAAACATAATAGCTTTCGTGGATGGAAAGGTGTTATCATGGCATAAAGACTCTAGCATAGAGAATGCTAGGGTTATTGGAAGTCGTGAAGGAAATATGTATAGACTACTAGAACAAAATGAAGAAGCTCTTGTACACAACGAAGTCAACCCCAATGAGTTCTGGCACAGAAGGTACTCTCACATTAACTATCAAGCATTACCCTTTCTCAAAAGGATGGTTGAAGGAATACCAGAGTTGTAGTCTACACATGAAGGAATCTGCAAATGATGTGCTCTTGGGAAGAATATCAAGAAACCATTCCCAAGTAGCAACAACATATCTAAAGAGATTCTAGATCTGATACACTTAGATATTTGTTGTCTGATGCTAGTAAAATCTCTAGGAGGATTTTCTTATTGCATAATCTTCATAGATGACTATTAAAGAAAGACTCGGTTATATCTACTCAAGACAAAAGACGAAGTATTCAGCAAGTTTCAAGAGTTCAAAGTAGAAATAGAAAATCTCACGAATAAGAAGATCAAGACACTAAGAACCGATAATGGTGGAGAATACACATCAAAGGAATTTGTTGCATTCTGCAAATCGGAGGGGATTAGGAGGGAGATGATTGTTCCTCACAATCCTCAACAAAATGGTGTAGCAGAAAGAAGAACAGATACATTGAAGAAACCATAAAATCCTTACTAAATGATCAAGGTCTATCCATGTTCTTATGGGGAGAAGCAACAATGACAACAATATATGTGCAAAATAGAAGTCCTCAGTGTATATTGAAGGACATGACACTAGAAGAATCTTTCTCACGTAAGAAACCTAATGTGTAAAATCTAAGAATAATTGGATGTCATTTTTACTCTCACATTCCCAAGGACAAGAGGAATAAACCAGAGCCTTCAGGAAAGAAAGGGATATTCGTGGGATACAATGATTCATCCAAATATTATAGAATATATATTCTAGAACAACAGAAGATCGAAGTTAGCAGAGATGTAACATTCAATGAGAATATGGCCTTCAAGAAATCCATAGAAGAAACTATGGAAGAATAAAAGATTGAAGAACTTAACAAAGAAAGCACAGAAAATGAAAATGACAAAAAGGAACTACCTGATCATCCTATGGAGCCATGTGAAAAAATTGATTCAAATATCGTACCTAAGACCAAGAAAAGACCATCTTGGCTTGAAGCTACCTTACAAGATGCAGAAAGACTCAAGGTTCCAGAAGGAACATTCAGAAAGAGTAAAAGACCTAAAAGATTATCAAGTTATGAAACATACAAGACAAAGATTCTAGATGAAGAACCTACCACATTTGAAGAAGTAGTTCAAAAGGGACAATGGAAAGAAGCTATGATGGAAGAGAATCAATCCATTATTAAAAATGAGGTATGGGAAATCATACCAATACCTAAAGAAAAATCGGTGGTAACTTCAAAATGGGTGTACAAGATCAAACATGCAACAGACAGAAGCGTGGATAAGTACAAGGCAAGATTCGTAGCTAGAGGGTTCTCCCAGAAGAAGGGAGAATATTATGATGAGATGTTTACTCCGGTGGCTAGATATACTTCCATCAGAGCTATCATATCTCTTGTCGCTTCCATGGGATGGAACTTACATCAGATGGATGTAAAGACAGCTTTCCTCAATGGAGCTATTGAAGAAGAAGTATATATTGAACAACCTCGAGGGTTTGAGGTACATTCCAGAGACACTCACGTTTTCATATTAAATAAATCTCTATATGGACTCAAGCAAGCTCCAAGGGCTTGGTATGCCAGAATGGACAACTATCTAACGAGACTTGGTTTCTCCAAGAGTCATGCATATCCAAACCTTTACTATAAATTCATGGAAAATGCACCTGTAATCCTACTACTATATGTTGACGATCTATTCATAATAGGTGAAGAGTCTCTCATCATCTAGTGAAAGAAGGAATTATCTTATGAATTTCATATGAAAGATCTAGGTCTCATGCATTATTACTTGGAACTAGAAGTATGGAAGAAGTGTGGTGAAGTATTCCTTGGACAAGGAAAATACACAATAAAGATCCTTCAGATATTTGGAATGATGGATTGTAATTCCATGGACACTCCTATGAATGCAGATATAAGAAAAGTGAAAGATCCATATTTTGATCCAGCAGACCCATCTTTATATCGACAACTAATTGGGTCATTGATGTATTTGGTAAATACTCGACCAAACATTTGCTTTGCCATAAATACACTAAGCCAGTTCCAGGTGGAACCAAGACATGAACATTGGATAGTTGCAAAGCATGTATTAAGATATATTCATGGGACAATAAACTATGGCTTAAGATATACCGCATCCATTGATATCCAACTTCATGGATTCACAGACTCTGATTGGGAAAGAAGTGCAGAAGACATAAAGAGCACTTCAGGTATGTGTTTCAGCTTGGGCTCCGCTATGATATCTTGGGGTAGGAGGAAACAAAATTCTGTCGCACTCAGCACAGCAGAAGCAGAGTATATGGCAGCATGTGAAGCATGCACAGAGGCAATATGGTTAAGGAAGTTAATCTCCGATTTATTTGATCAGATTCTAGAATCGACCATAATATATTGTGATAATCAAAGTTGTATAAGATTATCAGAACATCACATGTTTCATGAAAGGTCGAAACACATTGAGATAAAATACTACTTTATTCGATATAAAGTCAAGGAAGGAGAGGTAAATCTCGATTATATCCCCACTGATTAGCTGACAACAGATATCCTGACAAAACCTCTATCCAGAATAAAGTTTGCATATTTCCAAGAGAAGAAGGGGATCGTGGAAATAACTCCCTTAATTGAAAGGGAAGAAATGACTCTCCAAGTTGGGAGGGAGCACTGGAAATATTATTGAAAATCTTTATTTTATGATTGAAAAATAGTCCAACTCAGATAGATTCTTTCTTGTTCGGAAAGTGGATTGGGATTTCTGATGGACAACGATTTCCAATTATGGTTAACATGGGAAATGGTCCAGAATGTTGATGTATCATAGACAGTGACTTTCCCATTGTGGTTAGCATGGGGAGTGGTCTAGGACAGTCTCTCTTCTTGAGGATTACTTGGGAATACTGACCCGCCTCGCTGGAAAGAGATTTCTCATTGTGGTTAACATGAGGAATGGTCCATTTTGGAGGTTGATACGGGACAGTCTTTTCCTCTTGTGGTTAACAGAGGAAATGGTTTGGACAGTCATTCCTTAGGGTTTATACATTCTCTCCAGGGTGCACTTTGATTAGTGTAGGAAGAATGGCCCAGGGTGGGGAATGGTCCAGACTCATCAATCAGGGACATACATTCCTTAGGGAAAATTCATTCTCTCCAGATTACACATTTTTTAGTGTCGTAGGAATGGCCTAGGGTGAGGAATGGTCCATGCTCAGAAATCAGAAACAATCATTCTTCCTTGTTTGAGAAGAATAGGGCAGATAGTGTTGATACTGAGAGGGGGGTGAATCAGTATCAAGTACAATTTAAAACCTTTTTCAACTTATACTTAAACCATTCAACTATATCCAATGAGCAATGAACAATAGTATAAGAGTTACACCAATACACCATGCACAATATATGAGAAATAATCAATACTTGTTCTTTAAGGGAAATAATGACTTCCAAAGGTAGCTACAACTTACAAATGTAAAGGGAGGGATAAACCTCCAAGAGGAAGATACAATCCTCCAATATCAAGAGAGAGTTGAACTCTCCATCCTTGTTCCTTCCTTCCACCCAAGAATATATGAGAGATAATAAAACTTTACATTAAATCATCAACATCAACCAATCATCACATAGAACCTGATAATGCTTCCTGAGACTTCTTCAATTTCTGCAATTCTTCAATTCTTGGAGTACTCTG